>JAVLUX010000042.1:27202500-27440000 GCA_032164185.1 Moxostoma hubbsi
TGTACTCAAACTTTTTAATCTAGTTGTTGCTTATTATTTTATTTTTTTAATAATATTATTTAAAATAATGATTAGCATTTAAAAAATTGTGTCCATCAAATCAAAGTCAAGAGGTGTAACTAACACGCTGGTAGCCATTATGTTGTCATGAGACAAAAATAAATAAATAAGAAAGAATAAAATAAAAAACAGAGAAGAACCTCTTTAGACCATCATGACGGTGTAAATTGTATAAAAATGATCAGATATTTAACATTTTTTATGAAAAGGCACATTTTGTTCAGGTCAAATGGATTAACCCTAATTAGCATTCTTAATATTCATGACTCAAAATGTAAAATATTTGTAAAAACATATGTTTTATCTTAAAAAAATATGTTTAAAAACAATTAAGTTGTGTACGCTCACACTTATTCAAGGAGCAAGGAAAGCATTTTAATACCTTGTATTTGATGATTACACCACTTGAAATTGAATTGCTTTTTTTCTTTGTAGAAAATGTTACAAATGTTTTTTTTTTTAAATATGACACAGATATTACATTTCTATCAGGAAGACTCGCAGACTTGAGTGAAATTTAAGATGACATTTATTTGATGGATATAAAACAGAAAAGTAATGTCTCTCTTTGGCGTAAGCCCCGTCTGGCGGTCCGAAGAATTTGTACTCGGAACCGTCATATCCTGCTGGAGATAGGAGGCAGGGGCGAGGAGCCTATCCCCGTGCAGGACGGGACTCAACCTGTGGTGGTGGGGTGGTGGAGGTTGCCATGTTAGCACACTGAAACAGCAATGTGATTGTGAGCAGACTTATAAAGCAACGGCTTACATGTGATTGGCTGGGAATTACCCAGCTAATGGTGCGATGATGTACGGCTGCTAGTCTTCCTGCTAGAACTACGCTGTGCTTACATTTCTTTTAACTTGATGCATGTTTCAAACAAGTTTTTTTAAATGTTTTTTTTTACTAAATTCTCTTAAGAGAAATAAAAATAGACACAAATGAGACAATTGCTGACTTACAGTAAAAGTGAGATGCTCTATAATTTAATGTGGACAGCATAGTGAATTTAATGTGACATGTTAATTTCAAATGCAAACCACATTGAATTCTCAGACTTTTTAGTGTAGACTTTGGTACCTTGGTAAACCTAAGCACAGTTTATGTCAGCAAATGTGTCAGTTTGTTATTTTAAGCTCAATGCTGTCTAAGAGATCTAATTTGTCATCTTTCTTTCTTATGGGTTAAAAGTTCTCGGGGGAATCAGGGTTAAAGTGACTATGCATTTTTTCATAAATTGTTTCCCAGTGTGTTTCCTGTGAATGAAACCTATGACTTTGGTGTTGCTTGTGCAATGATCTACATTTTTATGGTCCTACAGGGTAGTATCACGGTTTGGGTATCACTCCACAAACCCTTTCAGCTTCAGTCTGTTGGCTTTAAGCATTTCACAGTAACGAGCTGATCTCAGAGCTACATCCTTGTTTTTTTTTACTTCAAAATATACCCCAAAAATATTTATTCTACATGTTTGCATGAAACATATGATGTTTTCACAATGCATCTCTTTTTAAAGAACACCAAACAAAGAGAGAGTGACAGAAGTGCAACAGACAAGAGGGTTTCACTTTTAAAGTTTTCTGTAGTTTTGTGCCAATTCGGCTGAGACTATTTTCAACAGCATTCTTTTATCATTTCACAGGCTTATATGACTGAACAAACAGCGAGGAGTGACAAAGAGAGGAAACACATACAAAACTAAGAGAGAATAACACTCCGAAAGGTACTGTAAGAATTATATCTGACTGAGCGAGAAAGGGAGAGAGGGGCGTAAAGATTGTGTTGATGAAGTTTTAGAAAGAGAGAGATAGGTGAGGGTGATGGAGAAATTGTTTTTGGAGGATTGCAGGTGTAATTGCGTAATTGGAAGGGAAGATGCTATAGCGTGTTGATCGTGACTGTCAGGAGGGTTTCGTAAATGCATGTGTGTGAGTGTGTGTGTGAGTGTGTGGGAGTCGTGCTCATTAGTACTGAGGCTTAAGTTTAAACCTGTCCATACAGGCAGGATGACGGCAAACTCACCCGCCTGCCAACAATCAGACAAAAAGAAAGAGCAAAAATGTCTGTTATATGAAGAGAAATGAACGTATTAAAAGGAGAAGAGAGATGGATGGAAGGAAAAATTTGGAGGATAAAATAGTAGGGGTTGGCATGGAGGAATAACTAGTTGAAAGGAAGCGGAGAGACGAAATCATTTCCATAATAGAATATTTCAGAACAGAAATTTGCTTATCTTTTTTTTTTTTTTTTTTTTTTTAGAAGTCTCCAGATGTTTCTATTCTGCACTCATACCCTGTATTGTCAGGCTCACGTTGATCATTCTCATTTTTAAGGGATTTTATAAGCATCTTATATATGTATATAATTGTGTATAAAAGTGTATATAATTATCTTTGCACTAGCAACTAAAGAATTCATGTGATTTTTATATTTTTAAATTTACATTTAAATTTATTCTCAAAAATGCCTGTTTGCAATATTGCCTTTAGGTTGTCATCACTAGATGTGCACAGAATTTTCATGCACAAAATTCCACAGAAACTTTAGCAGATTTCCACAGAATCCAAATATCTGTAATTCACAAAGTTTAAAAAACCTGCTTGTCCCTTGGAGGCTTATTTATTCAATATTTTGGATAATCTGATCATAAAATCATGCTAATACAGGTTAGGAGCTTCTGTTAATGTTCACATCAACCATCCGAATGGGGAAAAATGTGCCATGCTACCATGGCAAATGTTGCTACCAGACGTTCTGGTTTGAGTTTTTCGGTAACTGCTGATCTCCTGGCATTTCCACGCACAACAGTCTCAAGAGTTTACTCAGAATTGTGCCAAAAAGCAAAGTTCTGCAGACAGAAACACCTTGCTGATGAGAGAGTTCAACAGAGTATAATGGCCAGACTGGTTCAAGCTGATAGAAAGGCTATGGTAACTCAGATAACCACTCTGTACAATTGTAGTGTGCATAATAGTATTTAAGAATGAACAACATATCGAACCTTGAGGCGAATGGACTTCGACAGCAGAAGACCACGTCGGGTTCCACCCTACATTCAATTGGAAATATGTCACGTTACAGAAGTAAAATGGGTTGCAAATGTCATTTCATTTTGACTTTAAATCCATTTAGCAAATGCTCCTTCATAATCATCACTGTATGTGCAAAAATTCAGATTCCTTGGTGGCCTCGTCATCATTAAAAATAAATAATGGTCAGTTCTTTCAGTGTGTATTAAAGTTTCGGTGACAAAGAAACATGGTTTTCACCTTTGGTGACACCAAGCTGTTCAAACCCATCTGACATTATATAAACAGTCCTGTTTTACTTTGAAGGTTAGTATAAGGCACATAACAGGCACTGTAAAAGATCGTTTTCTTTGTCTTTCCACCCTATTATTCTTTCCTTTAAAGCTAGTGTGTCTCATTCCAGACGCTCAGCTGCAATAAAGATCCATTTAATCCCTCTGTTTTTTCCCACTGGCTTTTTCTCTCCATCTTTTCCTCTCCTCGTGTTGAAGTGGAAAACACTGTCAGCATCACCATCTTTGTGTGTTGAAGATCAGGTGGCTGTTTGCTACGATTAAACATCTACTAATCTTCCAGCTTCTCTTCTCAGAGCAAACAAACAGAGAGAGAGAGAGAGAGAGAGAGAGAGAGAGAGCAGGAGAGGGAATGTTCGAATAAAATGGTTATTTTGAATCAGTTAGCTTTGACTGATTGGTTGAACCGATTTGCAAATCAAACTCATGAGCTGTTTCGGTAGGCGCACACCGAATTTGTGTGGCCATGGCTCCAGCTTCTTCAACCTCAATAACTTTTTATACTTTCACTCACTTGTCAGCAGCTTTAGGAAACAAAACCGGGGGCCTGTGTAGCTGTGAGTATTGAATACCACCCCTGGAGTCGCGAGTTCGAATACAGGGTGTGCTGATTGACTCCAGCCAGGTCTCCTAAGCAACCAAATTGGACCGGTTGCTAGGGAGGGTAGAGTCACATGGGGTAACCTCCTCGTGGTTACGATTTGTGGTTCTCGCTCTCAATGGGGCACGTGGTAAGTTGTGCGTGGATTGCGGAGAGTAGCATGAACCTCCACATTCTGTGAGTCTCCGCTGTGTCTCGCACACCGAGCCACGAGATAAGATGCGCAAATTGACGGTCTCAGAAGCAGATTGCGGTGAGGAACCGCGCCATCACGAGGACCTACTAAATAGTGGGAATTGGGCATTCCAAATTGGGGAAAATTGGTCTAAAGTTGTACACTGTGATTAGGAAAACCTTCACCTTTGATCTCATCTTTTTATCATGCAATTTTGCCAAGACACTGTGGCACGGTGGAGGGCGGGACCGGCACGTGATTACGCACGCCCGGTCCCGTATTAGACTAATTAAGCCGTCAAGAGGGATAAAGGCCACTCGCAGACGGCAATCGAGAGAGAGAGCTCAATTAGCCTGATACGGGACCGGGCGTGCGTAATCACGCGCCGGTCCTGCCCTCCACCGTGCCACAGACACAAAGAGCCTTCGGTTTTCATCATAAGAACTTTCATTCTGTTAAGAGCACTTGTTGGACGACAAGGCAGGAACACGAGAAGGAAGAATGGTTGACCACAAATAAATAATTAAAAACAGATTGATCAAAGTGTGGCCTTATGCACCCTTCTGTCATTAACGCCACGTTTTGCTTCTGTAATAATTCTTCTTTTGTTCTCTGGCGCTGTAACATGGACGCTGAGATTGTTGCTCCAGGGCTCATCAGGATGTCGTATTAGGAACGTTAAAAGCTGCTTGATTCCCATGACAGCAGCTAGATCACACACTCCACTTCTAAGTTGTTCTTTTTCTTGCCTTCATTGGCTTTGACTTTCAAAGAGTTCAAAACTGCAGCCTCAAGATTATCAGCCCATCAATTTCCTGATTGGTTCAATTACTTCTCCATTATGGAGTGTGTGTGGAAGCAGTTTGAATAAGTTTGTGGGTCAGTGTACAAGAAGTGGAATGAGAAGTGTGTGTATATGCATATTTAAAGCTGTTTGTTAGTTAAAGGGAGGAAATCTTCACAAGCTTGGTAAAACCTGACAAATGGAACTTTTGGAGCATTTACCATAAGTTGCCAACAAGCAAACGGCTTAATTAAAGCTTCACTACGTAACTTTGTGCTCTCTAGTGACATCTGTGGTTGAAACTTAAAATTGCAAGCAATTTGCAAAAGAAAACTTTACGTCAGTTGTGTTTCGGCACTGCTCTTCTGGCGGATGAATCTTATGATTTGAGCTTACCTGGATGAGATATTCAGAGTCATAACGCACTACTACTAATGTACTGACATTATCTTTAAAAGATAAAAAAAATACACTTATTTACATATTTTGAATGAATATTACACTTATAGCGCTTTTCTGACATTATCCTCAAAGCGCTTTTACATAGGGAACAGGGAACTCAATCACGTTAATCATCACCAGTTACACCAATCACCGGGACGGGGGGTGGGGGTAGGTAACCCCCCATAATCAAAATGAGCAAGTACAACTGCCCCCCCCCCCCCCCCCCATTATTTATACCATGATCAGTGGAAACATATGATAAATAATTCACACTGCAGCCTCTCAAATTTTCAATCAAAATCTACTCCACCAGTATATTTTAATATGATTATTCAAGTGTTTATCTACTATTAATGTTTGTATTGTACTACACTTTTCAGTTTAAGAGGTGAAACTAGTGATTTGGCTGATACGAGTTCAAGAAGACTATTATTTTTATATTGTACGGCCTCAGTTGATAATGCAAGTGAACCGTAATAATACAATAGTATGTCAAAAACAATGCACACAATAACTCCGTAAACTAAGAACACCAAACGAAGACTCAATAATGATGGGGATAAAATCTACTTTATTAAACATGAAAATTATATGCTTAAATGTGCAATATAACAATTACAATAAGTCAACTTCAGAAGTCATAAATATTAGTAAACATGTTCAGTAAGTTCCCCCGACAACTTCTCGATCGGTTAAAACACGAGTAATGTTCGATTCATGCTAGCATGACAAGCAATATTAGCTTCAACAAACCTACCAGACAACAAATACAAGCATTAAAGCAGGTAAACAACTTCGCCAAATGGATAATAAATAAACATCCACCCAGAATGCAGCAATGCTGTCCTGAACTGCATGAGTGTGACGGACTGAATGTAGTGTCTTCAGACGGTATATGAGAAAGCCGGCACTTCTTTCCTGTGTTTATGGACATGATCTAATGAAGCAAAGATGAAAGTCATAAGCCAGCGATTTTGTGACAAATCTGACCTGACAGCTGAAAATACTAATAATAGTGAAGGCTTACTGTAGTGAAAGTAATTAATTAATTAAAAAATTTAATTAAAAAAATAAAACTTATTAGCTGCTAAATTGATTGGTGTGATGGAAATGTACACAAGTGTGTGGCAGTCATAATTTTTTAAAAAGTGCTATAAGTTATTCTCATGCTATAAATATTGAAATAGTTTTTTTAGTTTTAAAATGGACTTCCGTTGTTTAATATTGAAAGTCTGGGACAAGTCGAAAAAAAAAATCTGTACATAAATAAATGGTATTTGAAAAGTACCAAAAATAAATGACGATGTCCTGGTAAGAAGTTTTTAATTTAGTTTAAATGTGACCTTCATAAAACAAAATGAAAATGACCCCCAGGACATAAAAGTGCCTGAAGTTTGTTCTGATTGGTAGAGATATTATTAGAGATTGTATCACATCGTGCAGCAGTTTCAGGTGATGTCTGGACTAATAAAGTGTTAGTTGCTTGCTGGAAACTTACATCATACTTACAATGGGGAAGTCTCCAAAAAAATATGAATATAAATTGGGTTAGGGATTAGATTTAGTGTTATAGTTGTAAAGCAAGGAATGGGTTCACTCTCTCTACTTGCAGCCAAAAATACCTCTACCCTGCAGTGATGAAATAACATTACCATGCATATGTTCATCCTTATGGTGCTATAACCAGTGCGGATAATTACATTAAACACCTTATTGCATATTACACAAACACACACATCACTATTAGTTGAGCTGTTATTAACACGTGTTTTTAATCAAACCTGAACTTTGGTTTGCTGTTTGATAGATAGATAGACAGACAGACAGACAGAGACAGACAATTGATAGACAGACAGACAGACAGACAGATAGTAACTGAATGTGGTTTGATTCTATATTAGACTCAGATCAATGTGTTGTTCACCTAAATCCCCAGAGAGTAACTTCACACGGATGAATTTACACATCAGACACCAATCTCTCCTCTGCATCTCTCTCTCTTTAAGCAGGAGTCAATCCCTCCATCCACAGGCTGTGATAAAGAAATGCTGCTGGAAATATTCTCTGGCCACTCGTAATAAAAAGCAAATTTCTCTCAATGCACTTTCAAATGTACTCCTACACATACAATTGTCAAAGGTACACTTACCATTTCAAAGCTTTTGAAACTCTCTCTAGTCGAGTGATGGTGCCCCAGTGTCTCACCGTGTGGGCTTATTTCAAACACTCCTAAATAGGGTAGACAGACCAACAATAGATAGATAGACAGACAGACCGATAGATAGAAATACAGACAGACTGACGATAGATAGATAGATAGACAGACAGACAGACGATTGATTGATTGATTGATAGATAGATAGATAGATAGATAGATAGATATACAGACAGACGATTGATTGATTGATTGATTGATAGTTAGATATACAGACAGACAGACAGACAGCTAGATAGATAGATAGACAGACAGACAGATAGATAGATAGATAGATAGATAGACAGACAGACAGACAGACAGATAGATAGATAGATAGATAGATAGATAGATAGACAGACAGACAGACAGACAGACAGACAGAAAGACAGACAGACAGACAGACAGATGATTGATTGATTGATTGATTGATAGATAGTTAGATATACAGACAGACAGACAGATAGATAGACTGACAATAGATAGATAGACAGACAGACAGATAGACAGACAGACACTCTGGCCACTCATAATAAAAAGCAAATTTCTCTCAATGCACTTTCAAATGTACTCCTACATGTAAAATTGTCAAAGGTACACTTACCATTTCAAAGCTTTTGAAACTCTCTCTAGTCGAGTGATGGTGCCCCAGTGTCTCACCGTGTGGGCTTATTTCAAACACTCCTAAATGCCATGTTTGTTGTTACATCTTTATTCCATCTCTTATCCAGTACATAAATTACAGCAATCTTTATATCTTCAATCTGGAAACTTCAACAGGTGACACAGTTGTCCTTGATGTTGTCCTCTCTGTTTAAATGGTCTGCCCTTATATAGCTCTTTTTTTACTTTAGCAGTTTTTAAAATGCTTTACACTGTGAACTCATTCACCCATTCAAACACACTCACACACCAACGACGGTAGAGCTGCTATGCAGTTCCATTGGGAGCAACTTGGGGTTTAGTGTCCAAGGACACTTCGGCATGTAGAGTAGTGTGGGTCGGGAATCAAACCACCAACCCTGCGATTAGTGACCAACCCGCTCTACCACCTGTGCTATAAAATAGAAACGTGTCTTCTATTCAGATGGATTATTTACATGGGACATCCACGGGGACCACCAACTGTTATTTTGCGCCAAAGTAGGCAAAAAGGACTCAATCCATAATGAATTTGTACCTGTGCAACAAAACAAATAGCTTTCTACGAAGTTCAAAATTAAGAAGCAACACTAATAAATAATAGACATCAGTCACATACATTCCTACTGTTTTTGGACGGGATTAGATTTCTTCGAGGGCCCCTGATTTAGCAAAAAACGAAAAAATACAGTAGGTAATTTGTGCAATAATGTTTTGGGAAAGTGCCAATGCCTGTGCACTGTGGAGATCAAAAGGTTGCTGGTTGGAAACTAATGTAGTTTGTTTGCCCTGTTTATTTTAGTTTATTTCTTTGTTGGCTTGCTTTGCATTTTAGCTTTTAGATATGTCAAAGGATAATTATGCGAGGTATAAACACATGAATCTTGAATTGTGCAATACTACAACAGTATGAATTTTTGTCCCCAAAAAATAACACCTTGGACATTTTCATCAAAAATAAAACTGTATACAAGATTCATCTGAGCATTAGATTAGATTAGACTAGATTCGAATTTTCCTTATTTAAAATTCTAGCGATGTTAAACTCTACAAGTTCTAAGGGAA
The DNA here is from genome assembly GCA_032164185.1 of Moxostoma hubbsi. Lineage (NCBI taxonomy): Eukaryota > Metazoa > Chordata > Actinopteri > Cypriniformes > Catostomidae > Moxostoma > Moxostoma hubbsi. The sequence continues at coordinate 27,211,788 of JAVLUX010000042.1, forward strand.
GTCTTTCACAGCTGTTCTTTTCCAGCTGAGACGGGCGACTCTCTGAATGACATGTTAATACTCCCCACTCCAGTGCTCGGTACTGCAGTCCGGGCTGTTTTAAATGGATCTAGGCCAGTGAAACATGGCTCTTGTGTAAAAGGCTCCAGTTATTAAAGCTGTCTGTGTGCACTTTTCCCACCTTTCCTTATTGTGACTTTTTTTTTTTTTGAATGATATTGAATATCGTATTTTAAATACAGTATAAATCCCAGGCAAATCTCATTTTCATATTTACGTTTGGACAAGCTGCTTTGTTTACATCATATCACATATCCATGTGCTTTTTGAATATCTTTAAATGTGTTCAATCTTAACCATGCAGTGTTGGTGAAAAATTCATAACGCAATAAGCTACGAGAGGCAATACTTTAAAGTGATTTAACAATGGGAGGGGTGTTTTTAGGCATGCTGTAAACTCCCGTATCTGTGGTAAAATTACTTTAATGCTAAGTCTCAAGGGGCTTTTACTTATTAAGATGACTAAAGTCTTATTGACAATAATCTACCACTAATTGATATAGCTCATTACTGTAGGCTGTTTACAGTTGCCATTGCCAAGTATCTATGCAACTTTCCGAATTAAATCAGATTTATCTTATGTGTGGTCACAGGATATTTTATGTCAGCCATTTTATAACTGTTTTATTCCCCCGCCTGATCTCACTTTGGCTGCTATCTGTTAGCATTACGGAAATTGGTCTTGTGTTTTTGGTTGCGTTGGTGCTCTACAAGACACTACAAGACTGGGTGTATCAACTACAGTGCATGACCATTCAACCCCAACTGAAGACCTGTTTACACAGTGTATTAAGATGCGTTTTGGGGGATCTGATCACAAGTGGACCGCCCTTCAAATTTTGAGGAAATCAATCACAATCAATCTTCAATCGCGAAAAGCACTAATGTCTGACACCGTAAGCATAAACTGAGCTTCCGACATGTGCGCTTCCGACATGTTGCTCATCTGTGCCCTGCATGTTGATATCAGGCACCTGTGTACTTCCATTTTAAGGATCTGACAGAGCTCTATCTTCTTCTAAAAATCTTCATTTGTTTTCTACTGAAGAAAGAAAGCCATACACATCAGGGATGGCTACGTGAATAATGAGAGAATATTTGGGTGAACTGTCCCTTTAAGGCGACAGGTGTGAAGAAAGTGACATTTATCCAAATAGCAATCAAATCCAAATTACCGAAGGACCTCAAAATTGAAAGACTGAGGGAAATTGAATCTGTTCAATGGAAGGAGTGGAGGATGGAGTTGCTCTTCAAATGGTAAATTGATGTTAGGTGGAATGGGGCCCTCCAGTCATTTATAACTTGATCTGTCTGTAGATGGCACTGCATTATTGATTTGCTCGTTTACTATATTGACTAATGCAGTATGTTGGGTTGGTGATTGGAAAGATTAAACACATGGACAATCATTAAAACTGTCTTAAGATATCATGAACTGCTCATCTGTGTAGAGGAGCATAATTGACAGCAAAAATAGATATAGCAAAACCTGCAATCGTTTGGTTTGATCAATCAATATTGATTTGCATGTCAGCCTCCCCGGAAAATACCCTCACAGACTGCCACTATTGTATTTCTTTCACTCTCTGTTTCTTACATTTTCCCAACTATGTGTTGCATGATTTTGTTAAATTTTTTAGCAGGGTAAAAAAGGTGTATTATTTGCTGTTTTTTTGTAGAGGTAGACCGATATACACTCACCTAAATGATTATTAGGAACACATGTTCAATTTCTCATTAATGCAATTATCTAATCAACCAATCACATGGCAGTTGCTTCAATGCATTTAGGGGTGTGGTCCTGGTCAAGACAATCTCCTGAACTCCAAACTAAATGTCAGAATGGGAAAGAAAGGTGATTTAAGCAATTTTGAGCATGGCATGGTTGTTGGTGCCAGACGGGCCGGTCTGAGTATTTCACAATCTGCTCAGTTACTGGGATTTTCACGCACAACCATTTCTAGGGTTTACAAAGAATGGTGTGAAAAGGGAAAAACATCCAGTATGCGGCAGTCCTGTGGGTGAAAATGCCTTGTTGATGCTAGAGGTCAGAGGAGAATGGGCCGACTGATTCAAGCTGATAGAAGAGCAACTTTGACTGAAATAACCACTCGTTACAACCGAGGTATGCAGCAAAGCATTTGTGAAGCCACAACATGCACAACCTTGAGGCGGATGGGCTACAACAGCAGAAGACCCCACCGGGTACCACTCATCTCCACTACAAATAGGAAAAAGAGGCTACAATTTGCAAGAGCTCACCAAAATTGGACAGTTGAAGACTGGAAAAATGTTGCCTGGTCTGATGAGTCTCGATTTCTGTTGAGACATTCAGATGGTAGAGTCAGAATTTGGTGTAAACAGAATGAGAACATGGATCCATCATGCCTTGTTACCACTGTGCAGGCTGGTGGTGGTGGTGTAATGGTGTGGGGGATGTTTTCTTGGCACACTTTAGGCCCCTTAGTGCCAATTGGGCATTGTTTAAATGCCACGGCCTACCTGAGCATTGTTTCTGACCATGTCCATCACTTTATGGCCACCATGTACCCATCCTCTGATGGCTACTTCCAGCAGGATAATGCACCATGTCACAAAGCTCGAATCATTTCAAATTGGTTTCTTGAACATGACAATGAGTTCACTGTACTAAAATGGCCCCCACAGTCACCAGATCTCAACCCAATAGAGCATCTTTGGGATGTGGTGGAATGGGAGCTTCATGCCCTGGATGTGCATCCCACAAATCTCCATCAACTGCAAGATGCTATCCTATCAATATGGGCCAACATTTCTAAAGAATGCTTTCAGCACTTTGTTGAATCAATGCCACGTAGAATTAAGGCAGTTCTGAAGGCGAAAGGGGGTCAAACACAGTATTAGTATGGTGTTCCTAATAATCCTTTAGGTGAGTGTATATCGGTTTTACAGAGTAATCGGTGTCGAAAGTAGCTTTTTTAGCCATCAGTTTTTTAGTAATTTCAAGGGTGTTTCAGGGTTGTTTATACTTAAAAGTCTTTTTTTCTGGTTATTATTGGGATTTTGGTTGAATATCTGGGATTATATTCATTTTGGACTCTTTCTTTTTGCCTGCCATAGTAAAGAAAGAAAAATACATATTTTATAAATTGATTTTAAAAACTATCAACCAATTAATCTGTTATCGGCCTTTCCCAACACCGTACTTATCATATCGGCAACATCCACTGTCGATCGCCATGCAGATCATTTTGTGCTTCAGACGGTGACGATAGAACACAACCACTACAATTCGGGTGAAGTGAATGTGTGCCCCTCAAGTACTGTAATTCATCCTGGCACCAATACTGTGGTAGTATATGCGTATGTTGAATCTATTTGTTTTGTTACAGATTGAATCCACTTGAGGTATTATTTTAAACTATTCCTCATTGGGAAAACAAGCTTGTTTGGCTAAGCAGTCCTTTATTTGATTGGCTATTCAAAACTAGTGTTTGTACTTCCAAATATGAATGATTGGAACAATCGTTATGTCTTTAATAATTATTTCGAATTTATGTGGAAAAATGGGAGGGAGGAATATAATACAACCTTGCAAACAAAATGTTGTGGTCACTACCGAGAACAGTGCAGTCATTACTGAAATCTGCTGTTTTGTCAAAAAATAAACATTTGATAATAATGTTTCATTAATCATTAACTCTCAAATCACTATGATCCAATTCATGCATTTTAGATTTTGATTAGTCTTATAAATTGAACTTTGAAATTGTTAAAATCCTACAAATAATCTTAAGAGGGGGTATGGAAACAAATTCTTAATAGATAAATATAATCCTTTGTATTATAATGTATTTCTATGTTTTGGTAGTGACATTTTAATCATTTCAAGTCTAAAAATACAATATGAAAACTGACTGTACTTTTACTAAATATGTGTACTTAAGATATATATATATGGACAAAGTTTGAAAAGGGGAAAAAAACTGAAATTTTAAAATGTCCCACTCTTGAGTTTGAACAAGTCCATATATTTTAATGTATAATTTTTATTTATATATATTAAATGTTAGTTTTATAAAAAATTTATTCATGGAAAATATATATATATATATATATATATATATATATATATATATATATATATATATATATAATATTATTGTTTTATACTGATATACCTATTTTTACCACCTTAAACATGTAAAATATTTAAAATATTGTTTTTTCCATTTCCTACCTGGCTGTTATAAAGCGCATCAGGTGAGCTGCTACTTTAAGTCATCATTTCTGTATCACTGCATCAAACGACTCTCATGTTAATGATGTTGCGAGTACCGCTGTCCTTCAGCAAAAACAAACAATGGAATTATAAATCATTTCCTTTTTCTTTTCTTAAGATATGACATTTTACATATATTTTTTTTTTATAGAAAGTCCTGGAAAAAAAAGCTTACTCAGACTTGACCTTGTTTCCCTCAGTCATATAGAGTATAACATGTAAGGATAGTGACATTTCTATATTTCATCCCTTGAGTATATCACATGTGCACATGCATGACCCCCTGCAATGATCAGATATCTGATTTCAGATCTATATGTATCAGATATATATCAGATATAAAGAACACTACTGGTATCAATTAACATTTATTATTTTTAAATAATACAATAAATATACTACAAAGGAACATCGGCTTTGGTAGAGTTACAACAGTCATCGCTCTCTCTCTCCATTTCACAATGAAGGACAGGCCTATTTTCATCGGAGCACTTGAAAAGTAGATTTGAATACTGGTGATAAAAATGTGGATTGGGAATCAAATCAAACCGTGGGGGAAGAAACATCAAGAGAAAGAGCTTAACAATTTCATGCATACAGAAAAGTTTTAATGCTTCAAAGGACATACAAGGGTGGGTGGACACAGTAAACTTGAATTTATTGACACAAACAACCAATATCTCTTCTATCTGCTCGTACACAGGTTTGACAAGACCGCAAAACAAACAAACAAACATTACAAAGACAAAAACAAAACAGAATAAACTTTATTGGCAGCATTACTGCTGGTTTTGAAATGTACAGAAAAAAATCGTTGTTGTTGTTGTTTTCATTTTGTATTGATAGAAATGTGTCAACTGGATATTCCATCTGTATTCTGAATCATCCTTAAAGACGTAGTTCAAGTCATACTTAAAATTGGAGAGCAGGATTTTGCAGTATCAGGTGTAGTGGTTTAAAGCTAGATAAAGAGTGCATAGGAAAAAATAATCTAGTGGCAAAAGATGCTGAAAACTAGACAGGTGAATAAAGAGAATTTTGAAAATCTTCAATGTGCAAATGCAATAAAAAAAAAAAGTATCTAGGAAAATTTTGATCTACAACGTAATTGAATAATCGTACAAGGACATTTTGATTCTTGGTCTTCAAGTCATAAATGAAAAACTAGAACTGAGAAATATCTTTCGAAGGACCGAGGACCTTTAATTCCTCTGCATAAGCGTTTGGTAAGCCTTTGGTTAAATTCCCAGAACCCTCCAAAATATATCGTATTACAATCCCGAACCAATTTTCAACTGTTAAAACGCTGTTCCACTGCACTCATTTCAGGAAATGTAAAATTCAAGCTCTCAGTTCTGTTGTAAATAAACTAGAGTAACACTTTACATGACATAATCCATCTTACACATAATGCATGCTATCATGTGTCATTACAATAGCATTAACTATGTAACTATGTGTACAAGTCGCTCCACGTCATATTTACAAATGATGCCGTTTATTACAAGTACACTATATAACACGTAATATGAACATTGTAATGTAAAGTGTAAACTAAACACTTTGGCTGACCATTTCTGAACATAAATTATCTCCATATGCAGTGTTTACTAATTACAATTAGATTCTGGACAATGTTAAATGTGGTGAAAAATCTCATTTGGAGGAATGATAACAGAAGAAAAAAAACATTTTCATCTACAAATGAATATGATTTTAGAGCATGCATAAAAATACTTCCCCACTTTGGACATTTTACCCACAGGAAGCAAAGCTAGGACTTTGACAGAAGGCGTGGAATTGCTTAGGCATCACCGCGGAGCCATTTTCAATTAAAACGAACAATAAAAGGAAACAAAGGTATATATTTGTAGCACCACAGACAGAAGGAAATAGCACCTAGTTTACCGATATTGTGTTTCCTCGGTGTGATGTCTCCCATTGTGTTTGTGCTCTCTAGAGGAAAGCAAAGTTTTCATGAATGTAAAATAAGTCATAATTCCATGATCAGAATCGCCTTGTGCACGCGGGTCATGTTCACAAGGACCCACGAAAGCCTGCAAATTAATGCTCACATTATGGCTGTATGCTGTTTTACTTTTATTGTCATTTTGTTGTTTCAATTACAAAAAGACATTCTTCACATCTGCAGTAAGGCACAATTTATTTGTTGCAGTTGCGTTTTCTTTGTCTTTAATCATTTCCTTTATTTTCTTCAGACATGTGGGAAATTTTCTCAGGCTCATCTTTTTTGGGGGACTTTTTTTTTTGTATGTTTTTCCAATAACCAGTAGCTCTGTCCTTATCATTCAATGGGTTCACATGCATGTTTTGAAGCCAGAGCCAAAAAAAAACACTTCACCAGAGAAAAATATACAGAAATTACTTACAAACATAGAAAACATATTTATATATATTTATATATATAATCACCATTCCAGGGAATGGAAGACAAGTATGCACAAAAAACAAAGCGTGGAAGTAAGAGTTAAAAGGGGGAGCAACATTAAAAACAAAAAACAAAACAAACAAATGAATCTTTCTCGTACAAGAAATTCTGAACCGTATATTGCGCTACACGAGGAGTCCGTGAACAGGCCTCCCTGCAGAGAGTGGTGGGAAATATAAACATGGATCTAATCTGTCTATACAGCCTGTGGGAGGGGCTTCATGGGGGCGGGGTAAGAGACAAGCGTTAGGTGTGTGCGGCTGGGAGAAACATAAGCGATGACCTCATCCAGTTTCAAAACTTGCATGTGATGCAGAGGGTACACTGAGGTTAAAAATGTTGCTCTTGTTAAAATAACCCATTGCTTAGACATCCATTCTTTCCTTTCTTCAAATTTTGATATCTGTTGGGTTTTTTTTTTTTTGGTTTTTTTTGGAAACACAAAACTATACAAATAAGTTGTCCTATTTCTTTCTTGTGTTTTGTTTCTGAGAAAATGAATATGTGTGCTCGGCGAGCAGTCTTAGCCGATGAAGCAGGCCGGTCCGACCTCAAAGCCGAACTTCTGTGTCGCTCCACCAAAATCGTTGAACATAATGTCAACAAATGGTACCTGCTCCACTTTCGGAGTGTTGATCTCAAGAATAGTCTTTTCGTAGCCCTTTTTCAACTACAGGAAGAAAAGGTAAAAGAAAGGGCAGGGAGAGAGAAAAAATAGAAGTTTTATTTGACAGTGTATCGGTGCACGGAAGCAAAAAATATATAAATAACAAAATGACATAAGCAGTCATTTGTAAATTGCCTAAATTATTGCAACAATGTGACAATTTACATTGATGTGACAATTGCAAAAATTGAAAATTGTTCATAAAAATTATTTGTACCTAAATTGTCACATCAAACCATTTAAAACTGTTGCAAAAATTGTTGAATCAGATGCATAAATCCTAAGTAAAAAAAATGTAATTCTTAAATTATCATATCTAAAGAATTTACATTGATGTGACAATTGCATAATTTGTAAATCGTTAATAAAGTCATCAATAGAATTTAGATTGATGTGAAAATTTACGCAAGAATGTTTTTACGAAACATTTATGCAATTATTGCATAGTTTGTTGAATCAAATGCATAAATTGTCACATAAAACCACCTTACACTGATGCAAAAATTACATAAATTGTTGAATCACATGCATAAATTGTCCGTTATATCAACATTCTTATATACATAGTCATATCTAGAGAATTACCATTGATTTAACAATTTACGTTAGAATGTTTTTACGAACAATTTACAATTCATGCAATTGATTCGACAATTTATGTGATTATTGCATAATTTGTTGAATCAATTGTGTGACTTGTAAATTTACGTTAAAAAACATACGTAAATTGTTTCATCAAATCGTTTACACTGATGTGGCAATCGCGTAAATTGTTTGTAAATAAATGATATAAATATATATATATATATATATATATATATATATATATATATATATATATATATATATATATATATATATATATATATATATATATATATGTCATAGCTAGAGAATGTAACAAAAACAATAAGAATGTTTTTACGAACAATTTACAATTTATGTAATTGTTGCATCTTTTGTTGAATCAATTGTGTAACTTGTAACTTGTTCGTTAAAAACATCCGTAAATTGTCTCATTAAACCAATTAGCACTGATGTGGCAATCGCGTACATTGTTGCATCACTGCTTCAGTTGTTGAATCAGATGCATAAACTGTAAAAATTCATCTTAAAACGGTAACATCAAAAGAGTTTACATGGATATGACACTTGCCTAAATTGTACTGTTCGTAAAAACGTTCCAATGTAAATTGTTTCATAAAGACAATTTCCAATGATGTAACAATTACTACATTTGTTGAACCAATTGCATAAATTGTCATATAAATGCAACTGCAGTGTTTACGTAAGACTAGTTTTATGACCAATTTATACTGAAGTTTGTTCTATGTTTCAGTTAAAATGCTTACCGCACAGCCGTCAACAGCGGCTCTGATGTACGGGTTGTTATCGTAAGACATCTCTTCGTCGTTGGAGCCGAGGAAACGAATGGCTTTATCATGAGAGTCCAGTTCCTGGTCGTGCCAAGCAACGGACTGGTAACAGTTGTAGGTAAGGTTCTGCCGAGCAGTGGCACTGAGTAAACGAAGGAACGTCATCTGGACCACTCCGATCGGGTTGCCCTCTGCATCCACGTATGAGAGCTACATCGACAAACAGAAAGCAGTGCGGTCTAGATAGCGGCTAGGGAAAATCCCCCTAGAGGATTTGTTGAAAACTACACATCACACCCCTTTGGTCTGGTAGTATTTTATGGTCAGTTTTGGATCTTGATTTATTTAGCTTTTTTGCAATTTGTCATATAACATACTGTCTCATTTCATATAACATAAAGTGCATGCTGTCGATTACCTTGTAAAAATTATTTGTATTTCTTTCTTCATGCCGTATATGGCAGAAATAGTAAAAGTAGCATTATACAATACTATACATTTCCGAATTCAGCCCTTCTGTCTTTCCTGTGGCCATAACTATATTTCCCATATTTCACCAGTGGCAGCAGTTGTTGTAAACCACGCATCACTGTTTGAGTGCATTTGCATATCTATTTGGCTTCTTTGCATATTTGTATATTTATCACTACCAGCTAAAACTCAGAACTTTCATTCCACCCATTAAATCATTGAGCAGTAAGATACGAGTGTAAAACTGTTTCCCCAAATCACATCTGCATTTATTTAATACAAAAATCCATTTAGCATTCAAACATGTATGATAAACTCATTCTAATCTGTTATCTGCGACTCTACCCACTAATATATTCAAATCAGATGTATTGTTTTAAATGCAAATTCTCCCCTTGTGGTGTGATGAAACATTTGCATTACGGAAAATATGCAAATGTTTTGTTTTCATTCTTTTATATACCAACCCATGTTTAGAAGAACACTCCACCTCCTCTGATCCACAAACACACACTGATATGACTGACTTGAGAGCACAGTACATGCAGCATGCACACACATGCACCACATTTATACATACTTACGAGTTGCCGCTCCCATCACACACTCAAATGCACTGACCTTGCATGCATGCGTTGACCCTTCACACACACACACACACACATATAAACTTGTATGCAAATACTTGTGAGGACCTCCAAATGACAAATGCTGATTATTAATTAAAGCAGAAAAAAAGAAAACCTTGGTAATACCAACCACAGTATTGTATGAGATACCACACAGTACCATATATAGCTAAACAGTGGTATTACCATCTGGTACCATCACTAAACCATGACACCGTACTTTTTTAGGATACTGAAGACTGCCCTTGTAAGTTGCTTTTAAGAGGTTTTCCTGTATTTGAGGACATTGTCAGAAATGTACCACACAAGTACATAAGCCCTTTGACATATAATCACCTGCAGGATCTGAATGGAATTACTACTAGCAAATAGTGCCAATTTTTGATAACAGATGTTACATTTGCACTAGTAAAAACATTCATTCTTGGTATAAACAATTATGTTGTTACTCAATGGAATTTCAACTAGCATCACTTTCTGTTCAAAACCTGATTTCAGATATCTAAATTAATTTCTTACTAATTGAAATTCCACATATCAGCAATGTGCTTGTTGAATTACAATTTTCATATGTGGAATTTGTTAATTGGTGCTTGAAACTAGTAAGAAAGTCTTATCTAGGGCTGTTGATTTATCACGTTAAAAAAAAAATAACACGTAAAAAAGCAATTAATCATGTCCCCGAAACGTCTCTTTATATCTGAGCAAATCAAGCCTGGAGTACCACCAGGGGGCAGACCCTGTTTTCTCCAGGGGGCAGTAAGCGAAGCTCGCTTTATAGGCAACACACAGCTTATACAGACAGAGAGCAGACAACTAAAGATGAGAACTCATTCTTACGTTCAATACATGAAGTTTTAAACTTAATTTAACTTGACACATGGACCTAAAAATGGTATGTTTATGACGCGACGCAACCGAGATCCTCCAAAAGCATCCATCTGACGCAGGTGTACATTGACGTGTCCTTTAACAAGCCCTCATAACAAATCTCGGACTGATTGACAAATCAGTTGCAAAATGGATTGCTGTGAACTGTAGACCAGTGATAGACTTATGTTCAATTATATGGAAAAAACATTCTAAAGCCACTTTTTATATTGTATATTTTAATGCTATTGTGCCAAAATAATGTAATGCATTTTAATTATCTGTATTCTTTTTGTATAAATGTAAATGTATATTTTATTTATAATTTAAATATAACTATTTATAATTATTGAATCATTATATATTGAATTATTGTTATTTGAGAGGCTTTCCAAGCAAATATTTATGTATGTGATTAATTGCGATTAATTCGATTAATTAATCGGCATATCATGTAATAAATTCGATTATGATTTTTAAGCGATTGACAGCCTTACTTTTAAGATATCTTAAATTACTCTCTGATTCATTGATATCTGCAATCCATTTCCTGATATCTGAAATACCAAAAAATCAAACCTGTTGAAGTACATTTACAAATATAATAAATTAGCATTTTTACTAGTTGTAATTCGATTGTTGGTATCAGGAATGGACCGTGATTGACAGTGATTGACCAGAAAAATACAAAAAAATGGCACTCCATGTCAAAAAGTTTGCCAACCCCTGATATATATACTGTATATATATATATATATATATATATATATATATATATATATATATATATATATATATATATAAATTACTAGTAAAAAGTGACATTTCTGACATGTGAAATTGGAATTTCAACTAATACATTATAGAAATCTGTAAATGTGTTTTGAATAGGAATAAAGGGCAGATCATTGTGGAATTCTAGTAAAAATGCAATTGGAATTTTTCCATTTTTGATACTGAGAATATGTATTTCTGCAAGTAATGATGTTATTTGTGCTGTTCTGATGTTTTTACCAGTGCATATGTAGTAACTGATATGAAAAAGAACACATCTACTAGTAGTAATTAAACATGAATTATCAATATTTCATTTCCTACACATGGTTAAATGTCAGAAGGGCTTGCAATACAAGTAAACACACTGTGTATGTGTGTGCATTTAACCCACCCACCCCACTTAAACACCTGCCCTCATAATGAACACATTACCTCATGATCACAGCTGCATGTCAAGAGTGGCTGAACCCAGAAGCATAAAAGAGAAGTGACTGAGAGCCAACATGGATACTAAGGGCTTAACACATCATGCGTCTTAATGGAATGGATTGCTAACCGATTGAGTATGCACATTAATTTACACTTGGCCACATGAATGTGTCTCCGCAAAAATCTACAATTCCCACGTTTACTCCAAATCTAACCTCACTTCTGTGATAAGCTAATGCTGGGTTGCAAGTCTTAAAAACAACAGGAGGCAGATTAATTTGCATTGATGTCTCTTCATGATCGGGTAAGTGAAAACACATTAAATGGCCATGTGTAAACACCCACAAAGTTTCCTGTATCTTTCCTGGTCTTTATCCGAGGCTGTTTGTGAGTAAATTGAATCTGACCTGGAGGGATTGAATCTAACATCAGGTCTCAGTCACTTCAAGGTGATTTTCTCAAACATACAGGTACAGAAGACAAGACCGATTCCATCAGTCAGAACTTTGATGATGAGAACTCAAAAAGGGCAATTTTTTTATTTGGGTTTACTTGGTGCTACTGCAACGGGCTGACTGATGGCTCCGCCTACAGTCCTCAGATAACCAATAAGTCTGAGCAAACACCTTTTGCTGCCGTTCTGTTGATGACCATGCTCTGCCACAAAGAGATCCAAGAAGCATGCAGAAGCACAGGCCTCCAAGAGACAGAACCCCAGATCCTCTGGACCTGAGATCCACTGAGGAAACATGGAACCACAGAGAACCAGGCCCGTTCTCTCATGCAATCCTACTTACCATTGACCCTCTCTTGTAGCGACTATACCATGTGCCTGGACTGTCTTTGGGCCAGCGAGCCATTTTGCTCTGTAAAATAGGACATGATTTCAGGAGGAGAAAGAAGAGGAGTCACTCTTACCAGTTTACCACGTTTGAATTCACTGAACCACGACCCTGGATTCTCCTTCACCCAAGAGGTGAGCCTGGCCTGCACACCACAGCAGGAGAGGGAGAGAGTTAGAGACAATAATGAAGAGAGAGCGAGAGAGATGAAGTGATAGAGAGAGAGGCAGACATAAATTAACAGGAAAGAAGAGGAGATAAACATTTACCAGAATATTTCAGAATAGCACAGTTGCTCAAATTAAGATGTATCTGAGGTTAATCTCACAATATCATGCCCCAATTGAAAAAAAAAAATACAAAATCCATTCCAAAATCCATTGGAACAAAAATATTATTATTATTAATTGGTAATAAAACAGATACTGACTTTATGTATTTTACGATTTCTATTAAACACGGAAGCAATGCAAAAGCATCGTTTTTTCAACCGCTTATCCAAAGTCGGGTCGCGGGGGAAGCAGCTCCAGCAGGGGGCCCCAAACTTCCCTATCCCGAGCCACATTAACCAGCTCTGACTGGCGGACCCCGAGGCGTTCCCAGGCCAGTGTGGAGATGTAATCTCTCCACCTAGTCCTGGGTCTTCCCCAAGGCCTCCTCCCAGCTGGCCGTGCCTGAAACACCTCCCTAGGGAGGCGCCCAGGGGGCATCCTTACCAGATGCCCAAGCCACATCAACTGACTCCTTTCCACGCAAAGGAGCAGCGGCTCTACTCAGAGCTCCTCGCGGATGACTGAGCTCCTCACCCTATCTCTAAGGGAGAAGCCCGCCACCCTTCTGAGGAAGCCCATTTCGGCCGCTTGTACTCGCGACCTAGTTCTTTTGGTCATGACCCAACCTTCATGACCATAGGTGAGGGTAAGAACAAAAATTGACCAGTAGATCAAGAGCTTTGTCTTCCGGCTCAGCTCTCTTTTCATGACAACGGTGCGATAGAGCGAGTGCAATACCGCCCCCGCTGCCCCGATTCTCCGGGCAACCTCCCGCTCCATTGTCCCCTCACTCGTGAACAAGACCCCGAGGTACTTGAACTCCTTCACTTGGGGCAATAACTCCTTCCCTACCCGGAGTACGCACTCCATCGGTTTCCTGCTGAGGTAGAATTTAATGGAAGCATAATTGGTTTTCATGAAAATAATGTAATATATATATATATATATATAAAAGTGTGGTAACTGTGTTATAAGCGGAACAATTGACTCAGTTGAGTTATGTATTACTTATATTGAATTATCTTCATTTGGGGGTCTTTCTCAGCTAATTTTGATATTTGCAATTTTGATTAGTTGCAATTAATTTGATAAATAAATTGGAATGTCATTTAATTAATTCAATTACAAATTTGTATCTATTGATAGCCCTAATTTTGACATTTCTTTAGATTCACCCAAAGGTTGTTGCACACCAAGAATGATGCAACAAAGTTCAATCACAGATGAAAATTGGGAGTACATTTTCTGTTCAATCACCACAAATTCTTTATGCTTTATACCTTATATAAAAGGTATATTCTTTCAGTTCAGTCCCTTTGTCTGGTAGACCGTTGGGGCACCACACCAGAACGAACAACCAGCTTCCTCCATTCCTCTCGATTCTCTGTCTTTCTCAGGGAGTCGCTCAATGTCAAGCCTGTCCACTCTCGGACATTGTCTTCCCACCTCTTTCTCTGTCTGCCTCACTTTCTTTTCCCTTGTACGGTGCAGGATTGTCTTGGAAAGTCCCGATGATCTTGAGGCATGTCCGTACCACTGCAATTTGTGTGTTTTCACAGTGGTCAGGAGGTCCTCATGAGGTCCAATGGCTTGTCTGATCCTTTGCCATATCTCTTGATTGGTGACATGATCTTTGTATGAGATGCCAAAGATCTTTCAGAAGCATCTCATCTCTGTGGCCTTTATCCTTTTCTATAAGTCAGCTGTCAGTGAAATATGGAGATCACTACTGAGTGCATCAGTCTGATCTTTAAGCTGAGTGCAATGTTTTTGCTGTTCCAGATGGGCTTCAGATTTGTCAACACTGCTGTTACAATTCTGTTACAATTGCCCCCAAATACTTTAAGCTGTGGACTGTTTCCAGCTTCGTACCATTGACCCTGATATCAGAACTGAATCCATTGGTGTGGTTGGTCATCAACTTGGTCTTCTCTGCACTGATCTCCATGCCGTAGGCTGTAGAGGTTTTGTCTAGGCTCTCTACTAAGCTTGTAAGCTCTTGTTCTTTTCCTGCTAGTCCATCAACGTCATCGTCAAAACGTATGTTGGTGAATGTTCTGCATCTGATGCTGACTGTCCCTTCATAATTTTCCAACGCATCAGCCATGATTCTTTCCAGAAACATGTTGAAGAGTGTAGAAGAGAGCTGACTTGTTCTGAACCAGTCTCCAATGCTGCCGTTGAAGTATACTGCACTGGTGGCCTTATCATAGAGGTGCTCTATTTATATGGTGAGGTTAGCATTGATGTTGTACAGTCTCATGGTCGCCCACAAGGCTGCATGCCATACCGTGTCAGATGCCTTCTTGAAATCCACGAAGACGTGGTAGAGATCTTGCTGGTGTTGGAGGTACTTCTCACATAATATATTCTTTATACCTTCTTTATATTAGGTATCTTCATACCTAAATCTTTATTCCTTAAAGACCGTGAAATGCAGAATGGTGATCCATATTCTCTAATGCAAAACACATCCCATCTGAGAATACACATTTCACTTGCTTTGTTTTGCAGAGAGAGAAAATAAAACCTACACAACGAAAAATAAGTATTGTTGCACAGTGCATTCTCTCATTTGGTTTGAAGTAGTACATAAAAATGCAGCTGCTGGTGTGATAGCAGAACCTGGGGAAGGACTGAAATTAGAGCTGTTTCAGAGACATTAGGATTTTGAAAATCACCTTCACACCCTGAGTGATTCTCCATCAGTGAAGCTGTCGAGACTAATTAACACTAACGCTTGTGTGCAGAATCTATTACACACTCGGTAAAGAACTATGAAATGAGAACTGTAATTCAATTAAGACTTGATATGACATTTTTTATGTGATTATAGTTTTGAGCATAGTTCTGGTTGTTGGTCCAAACTCATAACACATGATGTAAAGCATTATAGAAGTAGGGTTGTCATGATACTATAATTATACGATACTGTACCAGGTTATAACAACAAGTAGTATCACAATACCACTTATGTTGTTTGGATTAGTTGTGTTTTATGGAGAGAGAAAAAAGCAGACAGGTTTAGAATGACATGAGGATGAGTAAGTAAACATAATTTTCATTATTGGGTGAACTTTTCCTTGAAGTCTTAATGTATAATTACAAATGCCTTGCCCTGTAATACTGTGCAAAGATCTCCGTGTGTCATTGGCTTGTCTCCTAAACACAGATTAAGCCCAGTTCAGACCTGAAAAGCTCTTTCAATATTCTGGTTTGAAAATCATTTTTAAAACCAGATCTGGACTTGATCTGTGTCTGGGAAGTCAGCCCAAAGTGTTTATTGTTGAGCGTCTGGAGAGCATTTCTTACCCCTTCACTCTTTTTATCAGGGAAGATGCAGCTCTCTCCACCAGCTGTGAAGTTACAGTACACTTTAAATGAATCTCTGGAGCAGCCCTGGTTTGGGTCGATCCAGTATTCACCTGAGAACGAGAGAGAGGATATCCATAAGAAAATGCATGTTTATGTATTACAGTGATATATTCAAATGAGATTTGTTTAAAAAAACAAATTATAATAATATTTGCAATTTTTTGCTTTCTTATATTAAGCATAAACCTCCCCAAACATTTTCTTGCTTTAAGCATTAATCTATTTGCCATTGGGGTAAGAAAAAAACTTTAAACATTAAAGACACAGTCTATTCTCTGTAAACAAGTCTTAATATCTCACACAATTTTGCTTCAAGTAAATGTGTCGTGTTTAAAACATTTCTGGATATTTTTGTACAAAAAACAAGACAAAAATAATTAAGAAAGTGTTTTTGGCCGTGTACATTTTTTTAACAAAGAACAAAAGCTGGAGCTATTGAGAAGGACAGCAATAAAAATAATTTTTTTTAATGGAAACATGTCTTAGAAGAAAGTCTCACCAATGTATTGTTGATAGTTTTTATAATTTACTATATTGTCATTTATATATTTTTATTTGATTATTATTTATATAATTTTTAATACACTTTTCAATTTTTTAATTTTATTATTATAATGTTTACATCACTAGCACCTTTTGTCTGTCCATGTTGTGTTGTTTTTTAAATAATGCTTTGGCAATATTGTGTGTAATGCTAAAACATCACTTTGAAATGGAAAACTACCCCCAGAGATACCCACCATCTGGGAAGTCAGGGTGGCACAGCTGTAGGTCTTTGCAGGTGCGGGCGGGGTTACTCTGTGTGCCCAGCGGGTGTTTCATCTGTTCAATTTCCAGTTTGAGAGAGTTCAGAGAGCCGAAGATCTCCTCCATGCCATCCTCGTAGTCTTTATAGTTGGCATCTCCAGCATCGTCCATCAGCTGACTGGCATCAATGTTCCTCTTTGCCCGTTTCGGGCTGGACTGCATGGGCAGAGGGTGGATGACATCACCGGGTGGACCCTAGGAGAGAAAACAAAAGTTCATAAACTCACTGCATCAGTGTTTGGATGGTTGCTAGTGTGATTGATTGGCCATTGATAGGGTGATACCTAGTGTCGGAGTCGTGGCCTAGCAGTAAGCAAACATAGAGATGTGGTGCTCATGTGAGCAATACAAGTTCAAATCTGGCTTGCAACCCAATTCCGTTCCCTGCATTGTCTCAATTATCTGTCATTTTTTATATAGTAATAAAACAAATGGTGAGTAGACTAAAAATAATACAGTAGTGTTCTCTTAAAAAAACACCCTTCAGTTAAACATCAAAACAATTTGAAACTACATACTGACATTAACTGAAAACTGGCATTCCTCTCTTTAGCCCTAAACTGTTTTACTCAGGAATTAGTTTAGTTTGTAGATCTGAGAAATCAGTTTTTCTTAAGAAAGCAATATCCACTGAATCTCACAGGGGTATCCCAAAATAGGAACTAGTTTACACCATAATAGACCTCAATTATAGTTACATAACAGCTACTGCAGAATAATCTATTTACACGTGCTGTTTTCTCACAGTGGACATGTGGGTTTACTTGTTTGGTTTTGTTTGTTTTACAGGTCTGATTTGTGCCGTTACTTACTGGAGGTCCAGGTTGCCCCGGATGTCCGGCTTCTCCCTTCGGGCCAGTCTGACCCTAAAGAAACAGAACCAGAACTGGGCTTAGAGTAAGAGTGTGACGTGGATGACAAACACATCAAAGATGATTAACGAATCAGCATAGGGGAAAAAGGGAGTTTGAAATGTGCAAGTGAAATGAAAAAGATAACTTACGGATGATCCTTTAGCACCTTTAGGACCAGGGGGACCCTAAATAAAGGTTAAACACACAATATTATTAATCATAATTCTGTAATTATATATATGACATAATATACTCTTAACAAAAGTTCCAATTAGAATCAAAAAGGGTTGTGCAGTCTGATGACATACACCGTAAACCCTAAAGTTGTCATTACTGGAAATATGTAGTTGTCTTAAAAAGGTGCATTAAGCAAATTTAGCCATTCTACAATTTCAACTAACTGAGACATTGTAATAACCACGCCCACATTTCCAAAAATATTAAATTCACTTTATTGAGACTGACATTGGCAAAAATGGTTTCTTAGACAAATAGCGCCCTCAACTGACAACTTCTATGAGCAACATGGCATAAAAATGGCATTAAACCTCAATAATTCGCTGCAACTTCAGCGCTATAAGAACACGCAAAATGACTGACAGGCAGAAAGCTTCAGAGATCGTTTCCCGCGGACACATTTTTGTTTGCTGTTTACAGAAACTAGTGCTGAATACCATTGAGACTAGCGCTGGTATCGCCAGCCACCACACGATACGATATGTATTGCAATACACATCACGATTCGATTCGATATATCTCGATATCCTGGTTCAAGTTTGCTTTTAATTTCAATTAATTTGGTTATAGTTCAGTTATGATGTCCATTTTGCTTGCATACAGTGTGAAAAAATGTTATCTTTCAGCTAATGCTGTTATTCATTGTACAGGGGACCTTCTAACTTGTTAAATTACAGATATATCACTTTTACTAATTTTATTTTATCATTAGTTTTTCATCATTTTGGAGACATTTTAGCTTTTTTTTAAATGTAGTTCATGTATTAAATAAATAAATATGGTGTATTGCACTTACTATATTGAATATACAGTACTGTATATTGTTACATGTTTGTTGTTTACATGCCTAATTGTAAAACTGAACCATTGGGGAAACTTTTATTGCTCACAGTATAAATTATTTAAGAAGAATTGCAAAAATGGTACCGGGAGTCCAGGAGGTCCGATGGGCCCAAGAGGTCCAGATGGTCCAGCAATACCCTAAAGAAAAAGGCACAGTGAGAGTTTATGAAGATTGCTTTACAAAACTTATTTAAATATATATATATATATGTTTTGAGTGCTTTAGTGTGTTCCATACATTGTCTCCTTTAGGTCCCGAAGATCCCTGCGGACCCGGCAGCCCTCTGTCACCCTTCTCGCCCTGTTCTCCTGGAGGTCCAATCAGTCCAATCAGACCAGGGTGACCCTGATAAACAACACACATGATTACTAAATTCGGTACATTGACTCATACATAAATTAACCGTCAGATCATATGAATGAATTAATTTATCAATACATCAGTTAATCATTATTTAGTCCTAACAGTCCAAGTCCAGAAAAACCCAATAAAGAAATAGTTTAGATTAATAAAAAATAACAAACATCCATTTGCTTTCTCACCTTTTCACCTTTAATACCGGTATCTCCCTTCAGACCAGGAAGTCCAGGAGGACCCTGAAAGAGAGAAACAGAGGATTTTTTAAGCATTTTATGTCAACAACAACATTTGTAATCCACTGGACTTGATTTTATCCATCAGGAATTGGATAGTGAAAAGTGGACGTTCTATACCAAAAATGCAGACCTGAACGCAACTTTGCAGTGGATTGTGAAGTATTACTCCCTTCCTGTAACACTGCTGTCATTTACTTTTGAGGAGGAGCATCTCCATGTACCCCAATGGTAACATCGCCATAACCTTTCACATGTAAACCATTAACTATTGGCAACCTTTTAAAAATGCATTACTTACTAAAGTAGCATTAAGCAATGCCTAAATAGCTATCTGGCTATTCGTTAACATGACTTCTAGGCTAGGTGATGTCAGCCAAAAAGGAATGGCATTTCATAGCCGGAGCAAATCATTGCATTTATTTGGAATACTGTGTTCTGATGAATATTGCACAAGAAAAAATGTATTTAATGTTGACTTTAATACACTTGTTCTGAGATCTGTACCATTGGTCCAGGTGGTCCATCAGGTCCAGGGGTACCAGGCAGTCCTTGTTCTCCCTGTATCAGAACCAAACAGAACCATTGAATCACATAATCAACGGAATCGCTGCCCAAGACACAATTGTATATAAAGTCTGGTGATTTATTTTTGAAATTGACTACATTTAACACAAAATATGACTAATCTGGCTCAGATAGATTGATCACTCACAACTGGACCAGGAACTCCTCTCAATCCCTCAGGACCAGGCTTTCCAGGAGCTCCCTGGGGGCCAACTGGACCAGTCTTGCCAGCTGGACCTTCAAGACCAGATTCACCCTAAGTGAGTGAAAGCACTATGATTAATTCGTGACATAATGAATATGTAAATAATGTGTTAATCTCGTGCGACCCCGCATCCACATGTGTGAAAGTTGTATTTTGGCTTCGCTATACGCGACACATAAAAAAGCATTACTGTTATTACACATTTATAACATTGTAATAACATATATGTTTTAGTTTGTATATTAGGTGCTATTGGTTACAAATCAAAAAGGGAAATAAAATGCATACAGCAGTCCCGTTTGGGTCTCAGAAGGTTAATGAAAATGTAAAAATGCAGAAAGTTATCTGTCTGGGTAATGTGTATGGATAGGGGATAAAAAATATCATTAGGTCAATATAGAATCTATATGGAAATTCCCCATCATAAGCAATGATTCTGTTTCTGTTGGTGTTTAAGTGTGTATGTTACCTTAGCACCCTTCTCTCCCTGTCTTCCTTCAGGTCCTGCAGGTCCATGAGGTCCCTGAAGAAAGAAAATCATAAATCAACATTAATATTGTCCTATACATAAATTATGACTAAAAGTTTTAAATAAATGGTTTCAAGCAAGCATTACTCACTCTCTTTCCTGGAGGACCGGTGGGACCAGTTTCACCAGTAGGTCCAGGGGAACCCTAAAATAATCACGTAAACAAACATACATCATTATAACATCAGCAATGTCTACAGTATATGCAGCTGATACCAGGGATGTTGATTGGTTTGTTTAAAAGTATACATACTGGTTGACCAGGCTCTCCATCATCACCCTTGTCACCAGGAGCACCATCTAAACCCTGTGGGAGGAGTAAAAAGTGAGTGATGTCACTTCCTTGACATAACCACCTACTACTACCTCATTCTCTAATTTATTGTTGTAAAAAAATCACATTCACTATTATTACACATTAATAACCACATTTATAACATTGTAATAACACTTACAGAAGGCCCAGGCTCGCCAGGAGGCCCAGGATCACCAGGGAAACCACTTGGACCCTGTGAAATCGAATAAAAACATTTCAACTTCTACATATTCTCATCACTAGCGTGGTCATTTCTTCAAATACCATCTCACGTGTGGGTTTTTCCACGATTTAGGCCAAAAATAAATTGAAATTGGCCGATCAAGAGTATTGTGTTATATAGACAGGACAGATGAACCCGCTCAGAACTTACAGGACTTCCTTTAGGACCATCATCTCCTGGTGGTCCTTTTGGACCGGGGGGACCAGCAGAACCAGCAGGCCCAGCTTCTCCCTTCTCACCTCTCTCTCCTCTTGGTCCCTAACACAAAAACACACATATAAGAGTATGGAGACTATAACTTTGCAGTGATGTGTTAGAATTCTGAATCTGTTTGTGTGTTTGTGAGAGTGTTTTTTTGTCTTACAGAAGGGCCGACATCTCCCTGTGGACCTGGTTCTCCTGCTTCACCAGAATCTCCCTACAGAGAGAGAGAGAGATTAGTAAAACATATTAAGGCTTACTGCTGGGTGATATCTATAAATCGATTACTAGAGATGTTTCCCCCTTTCATTATATATACCTGTAGCCTAATATTCATGCATTATAAATGAAGAATGTTATTTCATTGATATTTAATCATTTTCATTTTTGTGTGTTTCTCCAACTTTGGGTACTTTCATGTCCCTGGGCTTGATTTTTATTCAAACAAACAGATTTTTTTGGTCTATCGGGATCTCATTTAAACTTTTCACCATGCCTTAATAATTTATTTTGGGACATTTCAAATGCTTTTTACAGTGGCAAAAGTAGGTGAACCCTTTATAATTTTTGGTTTTCTGACACAAACACAATGTGCTTAAGGTAACAACACACAAACAATTATAATATTTCCATATTATAATCATTTTCCATGTAGTAGACTCATGCACAGAGATATTTACCAGTTCCAATTATTCAAGTTTTCAAGTATAAGTTTTCAAGTATACCTCATTGAGTATTCTGCTGTGTGCCCTTTGAGTCATCTTGGCTGGACAGCCCCTCTAGGGAGAATAGCCACAGTGCTAAATCTCCATTTATAGAAAATTTGTCTAACTGTGGGCAGATGAATATCTAAGATCTTCGTGATAACTTTTATAACCCTTTCCAGCTTTGTGCAAAGCAACAATTCCTGATCGTAGGTCTTCTGAGATCTCTTTTTGAGAAGCATGGTTCACATCAGCAGATGCTTCTTGTGAATTGCAAACTCAAATGTTTTAGTGCTTTTTATAAGTCAAAGTAGCTCTAACCTACACCTCCAATCTCGTTTCATTAATTGGATGTCGGGTTTGCCAACTCCTGACTCTAACTTTTGTTGACGTCATTAGCCTAAGGGTTCACATACATTTTCCAACCTACACTGTGAATTTTTGAATTATATATTCAATATGTACAAGAAAAATACATTAATTTGTGTGTTATTAGTTAAAACAGATTGTGTTTGTTCATTATTGTAACTTAGATGAAGATCAAACCAGATTTTAAGACCAATTTATACAGAAATGCTTTTTCTTGCCACTGTGTTATCCACTGATCAGCCACAACATTATAACCACTGATAGGTGAAGTGAATAACATTTATTTTCTTGTTATAATGGCACCTGTCAAGGGGTGGGATTTATTAGGCAGCAAGTGAACAGTCAGTTCTTGAATTTCATGTTTTTGGAAGCAGGAAAAATGGGCAAGTATATCTGAGTGACTTTGACAAGGGCCAAATTGTGATGCCTAGACGACTGGGTCAGAGCATCTCCCAACAGCAGGTCTTATGGGGTGTTCCCTGTATGCAGTGGTTAGTACCTACCAAAAGTGGTCCAAGGAAGGACAACTGGTCTGGACCGCGACAGGGTCATGGGCGCCCAAGGCTCATCGATGCGCGTTGGGAGCGAAGGCTATACCATCTGGTCTGATCTAACAGAAGAACTACTGTAGCAAAATTGCTAAAAGACTTAATGCTGGCCATGATAGAAAAGTGTCAAAACACACAGTGCATCACAGCTTGCTGCGTATGGGGCTGCGTAGCGCCCATGCTGAACCCTGTCCACCGCCAAAAGTGTCTACAATGGGCACGTGAGCATCAGATCTGGACCATGGAGCAATGGATGATCTTGGCCATGTCTGATGAATCATGATTTGTTTTAGATCATGTGGATGGCCGTGTGTGTGTGTGTGCGTCGTTTGCCTGGGGAACAGATGGCAGCAGGATGCACCATGGGAAGAAGGCAGGCATGTGTGGAGGCAGTGTGATGCTCTGGGCAATGTTCTGCTGGGAAACCTTGGGTCCTGGCATTCATTTGAAAGTTACTTTAACACGTACCACCTACCTAAAGATTGTTGCAGACCACGTACACCCCTTCATGGCAATGGTATTCCCTGATGGCAGTGGCCTCTTTCAGCAGGATAATGCACCCTGACACACTGCACACATTGTTCAGGAATGATTTGAGGAACATGGCAAAGAGTTGAAGGTGCTGATTTGGCCTCCAAATTCCCCAGATCTGAATCCGATTGAGCATCTATGGGATGTGCTGGACCAACCAGTCCAATCCATGGAGGCCCCACCTCGCAACTTACAGGCCTTGAAGCACCTTATGCTAATGTCTTGGTGCCAGATACCACAGGACACCTTCAGAGGTCTTGTAGAATCCATGCCTCGATGGGTCAGTGCTGATTTGGTGGCACGATTAAGCAGGTGGTTTTAATGTTGTGGCTGATTAGTGTGTGTGTATATATATATATATATATATATATATATATACAAACACACACCACAATATCACACTGAATACACATATAAGGCACACAGTTGCAGTGGGATTGTTACCGGCACATTTTCCCTCAGATCATCAAAGCTGTTGGTCTCTAATTAAAATGATGATGAGGAGATAAAAACATGGTGCTTCACCTTCTCGCCCACTGCTCCAGGGTTTCCGATACCTCCTGGTGGGCCCTGTGGTCCGTCAGCTCCTGGCGGTCCGGAGGGGCCTCTGGGGCCAGGTGGACCAGGGGGACCCTGAGAACAAATGAAAATTAATTTTAAATCAAAAGTAACAATGAATCAGATTTTACCTTCATGATTTAATACATGAATATGTCAAATCATACCATCTGACCGACGTCACCAGTCTCTCCTTTCTCACCGGGTGGTCCAGGCAAGCCCTGCATACAATGACAACCAGTTAAAACCAACCAAAACTCACATTAACCAGTAATAAGAATAAGTCAGTATTACACTAAATATCCATGGCTTTACATTCCTTCCAACACCACCGTAACAAACAAGCAGGCACAAGACCTTGATTTGAAGATGTTTCTTAATAAATATTTAATGAATCCCTCTCTGTTCAGTAATAATTATTGGGTGTCATCACACCTGAAGGCCGACAGGTCCTGGTGGTCCAGGGAACCCTCGTGACCCCTCATCTCCCTTCTGTCCAAACAACCCCTGCTGACCTCTGGGACCCGGCTCTCCATCTGCACCCTATAGAGGAAGTGACATTACTAACTCTGTTTCCACCACAGGAAGACACAGGACATATGAGACATGGCACATATAGGAATACTCACAGATGGACCAGGCTGACCCACGGGACCCTGGGGGCCGTTTGGCCCTGGAGGACCCTGACAAACGACAGAAAGGAAGGCGCAGAAGAGAACGAAGAAAGCGGCACATTAGCCACAGCTTTTCATAATAAAGACAATATTTATATTCATAAATGCACAATGGTAAAAAAACAAAATGAATGATAGTCATGGGAGAATCGTGTGAGACAAACACAAACAAACAGAAAAAACATAACAGGCATTCATTTAATAAATGTGTTCGGCGTGAATTGTAATGTAAATGGAAACATTAAATTCAGAGTGACTCACCTGTTCGCCCTTGTCACCTTTGCTTCCCTTCTGACCTGGCTCGCCAATCTCTCCCTGTCACAATAACACAGCACTTACATATGCAAATATATGCAAATGTAGAAAATTTCAATTTTTATATATATATATATATATATATATATATATATATATTATTTAATTTTTTTTTTATTTATTATTATTACGGTGATTCCATGGCACAGTTATGGCAACAGAAGTTAATAACAAGGCAATATGTGAATATCATATTCATATATTCATATTCATGTGGTATTTATATGGTACTCCACTGAAATTCAAGGATCACCATGGTAATAAATGGTACATATATATACTCTGATACATGTCCAAAAAACACGGTTCTGCCATAATGTATGTCCAAAAAATCTAAACAAAAAACACGGTATTACCATGTTACATTTCCATAATCATTGGACTACCATGATGATGGGCAAATTTTCCAAAACTAGTTTTTGTCCTGGCAAATGTAAAAAAAAAATATATATACGTATATTAAAAAAAAATTGATTTTGCCATGGTACATGCCCCCAAAATGCATGGTATTAACATGCTGAATGTTTTTTTTTAAAACATGGTATATCTATGGTACATGTCCAAAAATATGTTAATAGCATGGTATATGTAAAAACAAAAAAAACATCATTGAGATTGTACATGTCAAAATAAAACATGATTTTACCATGGTAAATGCCCAAAAGAAATCATGGTATTAAAGTGGTACATGTAGGGGCCTGGGTAGCAAAGTGGTAAAAGATGCTGGCTACCACCCCTGGAGTTCGCTAGTTCGACTCCCAGGGCGTGCTGAATGACTCCAGCCGGGTCTCCTAAGCAACCAAATTGTCCCGGTTGCTAGGGATGATCGAGTCACATGGGGTAACCCCCTCGTGGTCGCTATAATGTGGTTTGCTCTCGGTGGGGTGCATGGTGATTTGAGCGTGGATGCTGCGGTGGATGGTGTGAAGCCTCCACACACGCTATGTCTCCGTGGCAATGCGCTCAACAAGCCATGAGTTAAGATGCGTGGGTTGCTGCCTCCTCAGACACGGAGGCAGCTCCATCCTCCACCACCTGGATTGAGGCGAGTCACTACTTGACCACGAAGACTTAAAAAGTGCATTGGGAACTGGGCATGCAAAATTGGGTGAAAAAGGGTAAATAATTTAAAAAACATCCTACTTTTTGGTACTCTTTTCAGTGAAAGAAGACATTAGGAAACCAACACTGTGACAATATTTCACACTTTTCAAATCTGACACACATCTCATTAAAATATCACACACACACACACACACACAAACACAATAACAGACAAACTAACACACCAAATTTGCACGTGGAGATGTGCGTAAGCTTATCACAGTGATGTCGTTGACATTTTCACCGTGATCATTTACAAGAGAAGTAGGGAATCTTCCTTGTACTGAAATAACAAGTATAGATTTTTTTGTAGGCTGTTTTTGTATGTTCCCCAAAGAGGTCTACAAACTCTAGACAAATATACCATTAAGCACTGTTCCCAGGCCTGGTGAGCTGCCTATCTCAAACTGATACTCTAATAATCATAAAAATGCACATCATGCACATTTTGGGTAAAATAGTGAATTTTTAATTAAAACAATTGTTATTGGTCCTTTTTGATATTGAATGAAATAGAAGTAAAGTCGTAATAGACTTTTCTCTCGAACAATTTCACTGAGCTTGTCAAAAGTGCACTTCGTAAATGACGTCGCTTGAGAGTGTAACGTGGTTTGTGAATGCATATTTATTTCAGCATACAACCCCTCTCTGTGTTAGTCTTTCTTTTTCTTTTTAAAAGGATTTATTTTCCTTCTCTTTCTACCCCTCATGTCTTCTGTACCTTATCACCATCCTCTCCCGGAGGTCCAATGGGTCCAGCCGGGCCTGGAAGTCCAACAGGTCCCTGAATACCATCTCTACCAGCTGGGCCTTGAGGTCCTTTCTCACCCTAAAACAAGAAGGAAGGATGAACACAGAGGTTTGAGCTAAGCCCAACAAGGTATGGTGATTTAGAAGTCAACATGAATCAGCATTCAGTCAATTTTGATTTGATGTTGACTTAATTAGGGAAAAGAAGATTGATGAATGTGTTTGGGTGAGTACTCACCGGTCCACCTTTCTCTCCAGCGGGGCCTGGGGGTCCCTGAGGTCCAGGTCGGCCCGGGAGGCCAGTGGGACCGGCTGGGCCAGCTGCACCCCGTTCACCAGGAGAACCCTGAGAACGTGAATATATATGCATATTATGACATTATGTATGATATCTGTAAACCTGAATATTAAAAAACCTGCTGTCGAAACTGCCTGAAGAGAGAGAGAGCGAGAGAGATCCAACCATTCAAACATCTATAATAATCATTTTTACATATACAGTGGAACTAGAAAGCATTTGGAGAGTTAATGCTGAGTTTAAACTATAAAATTTTAGGCCCGATTTTAACTCGCCGACAGTTTTGTGGAGATCGTCGTCAAAAGCCTGAAATCGTAGGCAAATCAGAGCTCGCTCCCGTGAGCGACGATCGCAATGTGTGAATTATCAAATACGCGATCTGAGAGAAGCGCCGACGTGTCGCCGATGTCAGCGAGATATCTAGAATGTTAAATATCTGAACCTGTCGGCGATTCCAAATCGTGCAATGTGAAATATGTTTTGACTGAATACAACTGCAGCGTTGACCTACAGCCAATGAGAGAGCAAGAAACGGGGCACGGGAAGATTCAGTGGGAGGAGTCCTGATGTACCTGCAACAGAACATCAACTAGCATGGCTGCGGTGTCAAGAAACTCTCACTGGACCGAAGAAATGTGAGAGTTAATTCTCTAGGACAGTCCGGTCAGCAAATGGGTCGATATTTCAATACGAGTTACTTTTTCATAGTGTAACCAATAAAATATATGATTATAAACATACACTTCATATTCTGAAATGTATAACATATGATCATGCGTTTGTTTTTGTATCTCGTATCACTTCTCGCGTGCACTCTCTGTTGTGAGGTCACAGTGAGGGACTTACAATGGAAGTGAATGGAGCCAAATCTTGGAGGGTTTAAAGGCAGAAATGTGAAGCTTATAATTTTATAAAAGCACTTACATTAATTTTTCTGTTAAAATTTTGCATTATTTGAGCTGTTAAGTTTTTAAAATTGTCGTTTTAGAGTTTTAGGGTTCATAGCGTTATGTCACCATGGCAATAATGTTGTAAAATTGGACATAACTTGACACAGAAAAGGTTAGTAAGAGATTTTATCACCGTAAAATCATGTTAACACACACATTGTTTACATCTTAATGCTATACTTCTGAAACTTTGAATATTATAAAGTTTACACATTGGCCCCATTGACTTCCATTGTGAGTGCCACAGGTGTAGTTCATCGCATTAACTATGAACATGTTCCACTGACATTTGACATCCAGAAATTGTCCAAATACGTTTTCGTCTTTATTTTAAATAGCATATCTACAACACTTCTATTTGTGAAATGTTTTGCTTGAAAAGAGTGCTTTAAAATAAATGCCACTTGGTTTGACATTTTATTATCTAATGCAATGACATTCATACATGTTTAAGTGTGGCAAATACTTTTGGGTCCACTGTAGTTATAATGTATTTATATCATACATCTTTAAGCAGTAAAATCACCATACTCACTGAAAAGCCATGTGGGGAGCAAAAGGTTAAAAGAGAGAGAAAACAAGATAAAACCAGGTGAATAACACAGCGGTGGGAAGAGAGAGATAGACAGACTAAGAGAGAGAGAGAACATGTACTTACAGCAGGCCCTGGTGGTCCAGGAGGCCCTTCATTCCCTTTTAAACCTGCTGAGCCCTGCAAAGAGACACAGGAAACTGCTGAAGTGTGCAAACTCACATTCATGTGTTCCTGTACAACACATTTGATGGTTGAAGGTGGTTGAAGGTGACACAGGGGATTTTCTATTTATATTTAACAACAAAGTAAAAAGCTCAAAGTTCAAGGGATCAATACAGTCTCCACCAGCAATGTTTACAACTATTGATGAAATGCGAACTAAATGTATTTGGGCAGAAAACAACCCATGATTAAGCTAACTACATTACAAAACTCATATGAAAGAGGTGGCTTAAATGAACCTCATTGCATTACACTATCTGGTATGTCAGCTTCGTAATATATGGTTTTGGTTCAACTTCAGTTTTGTTCAAAAACGTCCTTCTTGGGTACATAAAGAGCAACAAATGATACAGATTTCTTTATTGGAAACCCATAAAGAATTTGGTCAATTATTTTAAAAATCCAATAGTTACCCTCTCATATAAGAGATGGAATGAGATGTGTAAATTGGATTATTTTACAAAAGCAACCCCATTATGGGACAAGAATGACACATTTTCCATTAGATGCTATTACAAGGTATCTCAAATATATGGTGTTTAAAGAGATTCTCATAAACTCTTGTTAGTACTAAACATCAATTATTACAGCTCAATATATAAAATGTCACTAATTACATCTAAAATATCCTCAAAATGCCATTGACGTCACATGGATAATGCCAAAATATATCATATGTTTTGGAAATGTAAAAAATGTTAAATATATTGGAAAGGTAGCTCAGCGAGTATTGATGTTGACTATCACCCCTGGAGTCGCGAGTTTGAATCCAGGGTGTGCTGAGTGACTCCAGTCAGGTCTCCTAAGCAACCAAATTGGCCCGGTTGCTAGGGAGGGTAGAGTAACAAGTGGTAACCTCCTCGTGGTCACGATTAGTGGTTCTTGCTCTCAATGGGGCATGTGGTAATTTGTGCGTGGATCGTGGAGAATAGCATGAGCCTCCACATGCTGTGAGTCTCCGCGGTGTCATGCACAACGAACCACGTGATAAGATGCGCGGATTGATGGTCTCAGAAGCGGAGGCAACTGAGACTTGTCCTCCGCCACCCGGATTGAGTTGAGTAACCGTACCACCACGAGGACCTACTAAGTAGCGCAAATTGGGCATTCAAAATTCGGAGAAAAGGGATATAAAAATACTGGATTTTCCCCCCCTATAAAACCATTACAAATATATATTTCCAACGGGTTTTAAAGAAAACAAATACCAATAGATCCTAGAATTGCATTATTGGGAGGTGTAAGTTTCGTAGATGATTCTGATTTGGAAATAGAAAAGATTCGAAAGGTTTCGAAAGAACCTTCAAATAAACAATGGTGGAATGAGCTACTGTCATATAGTCAACCTGGAAAAACTATGTATAAAGTAAGAGGACAACATGAGAAATTAGAAGAAATATGGAAGCCAATATTTAGTCAAATATGTCTGTATATATACACCATTTATTTTTTTATCTGTACATTGTATCTGCAAGGGAAATTGATAGTTTTTTCTGCATGATCCTACTACTAATAATAATAATAAAAGTTAAATGGATAGATCATCAAAAAATACCAACCTTTAGTCACCCTAATGTTGTTCTTCAGAGTTTGGAACAATATAAGAGAGTAAATGACTGAATTTCACTATATCTTCATGAATAAATTGTGTTACATCAATTATTCTGAACGCATCTTTGTAACATTTATTTGTTTTCCTCACCACAGGGCCTGGTAAACCTCTATCGCCGGGGAAACCTCTCAGTCCTGGGGGTCCGTCTTTACCTGTGGGGCCGGCTGGACCTGGATCTCCCTATGAACATACAGAACCAGACATCATGTACACTGCTTCTTCAATATACAAAACATTGCACCAACTAGTGTATTAAATCTCTATCTCTATTCGTGTTTATGAACCATTATTGTGTGCAAATATGAAAGTGTGTGTGTGCCTGAATTCGTTCGCACCTTTGCGCCCTCTTTGCCTGCTGCTCCGTTTACTCCCTGATCACCGGGTGGTCCTGGGGGTCCAGGGTGACCTCGTTCTCCCATTGGTCCTGTCTCACCTGTTGGTCCCTGAACAGACAGATGTATTATGGGTATATATATAAAAACAGAACAAAGAAAAAATCAAGCCTATTTTTGGTCCTGTGGCTATGTACCGGACATGTTTTTGACAGGTTTCGTGAGATTCACTTTGTAAGCATCTTACATATAACGATTTAATCAAAGTTAGCATTTTAAATTAATCACAGAGCACCACAAACAATGAATTATTGATCAGTAGAAATTTCTAACGATACGTCGAGAAAACTAATGAAGCAATATACACATAGTTAAGCCAGAGAGACGAATCATTCAGGCAGTATAATCAAGAAAAGCAATGAAATTTTGGAACACAGATGAAAATTCTACAAGTGCTTCAACAACATCAGTGGATATGTAAATTATGCAACATAAAGAAAAATAATTGCATTGTGTTTATCCATTTGCTTCGAACAGGCATTTGTGCTCGAGCATCCATGTGTGTGTGTGTGTGTGTGTGTGTGTGTGTGTGTGGCAGTTTAAACCTGTGCCCATATCAACATTTGCATTAAAAGTAGAATATCATGATTGCTTATGAATTATTCAGGACCCACCAAGCGCCAACATCTAACCGCATAAACAAAAGCATGTCAGTAGACAAAGCACTGACGGCCCAACAAACAGCCCTTATGTAGCCTGATGGAACCATTATGATTACCCAATGACAACCTCGGGACACCTTAAAGATAATCTAATGAGCGACTGATGGCTGGTGACTGCCTCATAAATATGCATCATGTGTTTTTGGCTTCTGCTGGTAGTACTGGTGCAGGAAAAACAGGTGTGTGTTTATTGTGCTGTGCACTGCAACATAAGTGCTTTCAAAGCTTTTATTCATCTATGGATCATAAATACAGCCCAGAGGCCAGTGCCCCTAATGCTTCTACAGTATTAAAGCTACAACATGGTGTAAAAGCATCTTAAAAATAATTCAATACAGCCAAATTTAGAATAGCAAAGGAAACTAGATTTTTACATTTTCTAAAGTAATCGTGAGTGGTGCATTTCCACGCAAAACTCCTTGCCATGTTGCTAAGGCATTGCTAAATGGTTTGAACAAGTGAAAAAAGCTTATCAACATGTCTCTGATATGGTGGTCTTTGGGCAAATTTGAACAAAAAAAATGCATTTTTAGTAACAAAAATGAAGGATCACTTAGAATTATTGCATTGTGACATTACTTTGATTACAGTTAAGCACCTTCACCCAAATTCTCATTATAGTAATGTGCAAAAAAAAAAAAAAAAAAAAATCTCATTCTCATTACTTATAATAATTTTCAGTAATGCCAATAAGAAAACAATGTCACAATGTTAAAAAAAAAAAATACAAAAAATCTTTATGTTCTAAAATAGGCTTCATTTTATATTCCGGTTCCTCCTTCAAAGTCTTTTTTTTTTTTCTTCCTCTGTTTTATAATCCGTTTAAAAAAATAACAGCCTACCTCTTCTTAGCAAGCAAGTATTTGAGATACTGTATCTTTTAAGTCTGTATAACACAAATGGTTCATACCGAAGTAAATCCTTTATTCGACTCTTGCAATAGCTGTCAATAACGCCTATAAGTAAATATTAAAGATGGTGACTTACATAACAAGCCTCATAACAAATGATGCATGTTATTTAACCCTTTAAGCTCGGATGGGCCATGCCGGTGGGTCCACATTAATAACTACAGTATTGACCAACACAAAATAGTTACTGTTTTAAAGCTTAAAAGCTGTACTTTACCATGCATTATGACCAAAATTGAACAAGTGCATTGAAATTTGCAAACAAATCAAAAGTTTTTCGTTTTGATAATTTATTAAAAATGTTGCACTGTCCACATTTTTGTAATCAGTAAAAACATCAATCTGATCAAAAAGCCATCTGTCATATGTCATTGGAAAGCTCTCAAAGAGTAAGCTTATTTGTTTTACTCACAGACCAATATGTAGTGAGTAATAGCTAAGTATATGTCTTTGACATACATGTTGCATATAAACAGGTGATGCTTATAAGCTGCGTTTTCACTTATTACTTTATGTAAAAAAAACAGAACATAAAATATCACCTATTATAAAATAGAGGAGGATATTATCTTTAAAACGAGCCCACACAACTTAATCCGATGCATAAATCATTAGAATATGTGCACACAGCACATAATGTGCTATCTGGCTAAAAACACATTAGCTTTCCTAGATCAGATGACTTCATCTGAAATTATGTAGTATGTTGTACACTTTTGGAATGCTAAAGCAATCATATTAGGATTCAGATCACTGCAACCAAAGGTGGAAGTCATCCAAATATGGGCAGAGAGGATTGTTCACTCTAAAGTACATGACACAGACTCAATGATTGCTCAAGTGACACAGAACGGAACTAAATGAGATCTCATACTCATGCCTGCATGCTTTGCAGAGAGAGCATACATTTAGTCATTTTTATGTATTTGCATGTGTAATTAGTTCTTGTGTACAGTTATTATGTTTTATTTGTTTGGAGAAGCTTTTGGACACTTGGAGACGTTTTTTGAACTAGGATAAATAATTTTTGTAATGTTATAACTTTTAATTGCTTTGTCATATCAACACCACATTTTACTCTGTTACTGGTGACATAATTGGGAACAAAACAAAAGCAGTGTTTCGGAGCTACCTTATTTAAACCCTGAAATGCATCATATAAAATCTGAAAAATAAGATAAAACGTAGGTAATTTTTAGTTAATTTATTAAATTTTTTAGTTCGGTTATTTGTGTGTGATTTTCAGTCATTTCCTAGGATGAGAGTCTCAGAATGTATCATAATCTATATCATTAAAACATTTTAAAAGTTTTCTTTAAAATTATGCCAAACACTTGACCCTCCTTATTTTTTGTTTTCTTTTTTTGTCGAGTTATAAGCCTTTCATTTTGGGTATGCCACTGAAACAAGAAATCTTAAAAAATAAAAAAAAATAAAAAATAGCTTTT
Source organism: Moxostoma hubbsi (assembly GCA_032164185.1). Lineage (NCBI taxonomy): Eukaryota > Metazoa > Chordata > Actinopteri > Cypriniformes > Catostomidae > Moxostoma > Moxostoma hubbsi. The sequence goes on from JAVLUX010000042.1 coordinate 27,246,225, forward strand.
GAATATTCCAAACAATTCACAATAATGGAATGGCATCTTCATTCGGTGATCGTTACCTGAGGTCCGACAACACCTGGAGGTCCGGGAGGTCCACTTTTACCTTGGAAACCCTGTGAGAAGACAATATGAGTGAGTTAATTACAGGTGTGAGAATGGAAGTGTGTGTGTGAGGTAATATCAGACAAAACTAACAGTGTCTCCTCTCTGTCCAGGGTGTCCGGGCAGTCCATCCTTTCCGGCAGGTCCCTGAAGACCAGAGAGAGAGGGAATCAGGGAAAATGATAGGACGAAGATGACATAAGTAGGATAGAAATAATTGATTCTGATAAGTGAGCTCTCTAGTGTTAATGGCACGTACAGGTGGACCCTTAGGCCCGGGGAATCCAGTTGGTCCCTGGGGTCCCATCAGACCCTGTAAGAAAACACAGTAATATCTGTTTAACATCTCTCTCTGAGCACTCTCCAATAATCAATGCTTTGGAATGATTAAATTATTTTTTATCCGTACCCGTTCACCTGGTGGTCCTGGGGGGCCATCACTTCCTGAGTTACCCTGTGGAGGTGGGGCAGAAAAGCAGATGGGAGGGGCAAAAGAAAAAGGAAGGAGTGCACTTTAATATCGTATTATGTTTGTAATCGCAATATAAAACATCTCTGTAAATGTGATTCATTATTAAGTTGTGTAATAATGAATATTGAATATATATTCATTATGATGACTGTCCAGGGTAATGGATGCCATTTAAGATTGGTTTGAATGGTTGAATACAGGCCTATATCGGTAAAATCTCAGTTGCATTTGCACCAGCTGAGTAGTGGTTAAAATTTAGATTTTTAAAATGTTAGCTGCTGTTGAAATGGACGGATGCACTTTTACTTTCACAAATGATGACAAAGGTTTAAAATATCCTGAAATTGAAGCTTGAGATGATTTTCAAGCATTAGTGGAAGGTCTCCTAACTTAGGAGTGGGTGCTATTTTGTATTTTGATCCAGTTTTGTGCTAAAAAGTCCTACCCAAAAAAAAGTTTTAAAAAATCCCATGCAGTGTGCTCTAATATCCTGCATACTGTACATTTTGGGAAATATAGTAGGCCATCCAGGTATTCCATCCATACATAACATTTGCATACTGACTAAGAATAGTATGGTAGTATGCTATTCTGTACATAGCTACAGTTTTCAAAATAGCTCCCTGAAGAAAAAGCACAGGCTCACCTTTGGTCCTGCTTTCCCTGTGGGCCCCCTTGGCCCCCTTTCTCCACGGGGCCCCTACAGAATGAATCACAAGAAGAGAACACGCATGTGAAAGGATCAGAACGAGGGTAGGTATGGTTTGTTTTAGTCCAAATGTTTTCTCCTCTTTGTTTTCTTACCGTTGGTCCTCTTTGTCCCCGAGGGCCGGACTTCCCTGATGTCCCCTGTGTGAGAGAGAATATACGACTTAAATGGAAAATAAGGCATTATCTTTTAGGCTATTTTACTTGCTAGTCACCTGTTGGCAGAGCTTTTAAATATTATTTAAATGCAAACAGCTAAAAGAACTCATGAGGTTACTAGTGTGTTTTGGGTGGTTGCTAGGGTGTTGCTAGGGTGTACTGGGTGGTTGCTTAGTATCAAGTCAAAAGAGTCCAACCAAAAGTCTATATTTTGGTCCTGAGTTATGACTAGAGTCACTCTATGTCAAAGGTGTTTCTTAATGCGGAATAAGGGCTCGTTCACAACACTTTAGACTTCACTTGACACAACAACATGACGTCGATTTCCGTGAAGCATTTCTAAAGGTGCAGATCCAACAAAAGTGCCTCTAGTAAGAAATCTCTTATTTCATTGAAACCTGTTTGGGTTAGCAGCATCTCTATTTTTGCTTGATATGCCTCTTTAAAAAAATTCATTAATTTTTCACGAATCAACACGATGATAAACATGATGTCCACATACGTGGATTTTGGGATATTATTCCCTCAAAAGATGAAACAACTTTTGAATAACTTTCAACATTAAGACCATTAGCCATTTCGCTTAATTCTAATATTCATTTTGTTATATTTTATTTTGTGACTGTACAAAATTCATTAACATGAGTAAATGCATTCATATATTCACTGTGCATTATCACACTGAGAATCAATAGTTCATCCAACAGCTGAGAAATATTGCTTTCAGAGGCTTTATATGGAGTTAGGATGAAAATAAGGTGCATTTTAAACTGTTCTGAGACCAGTGCAGACAGACAGCACACTGGAGGTTAAGTCATTCACTAAATAGGGAGTAAGGGAGCATCCTATATCTCTCTATGAAGTTGCCTGCGTTCACTCCTAAAATCCGACCAAAAGTTCAGTTTCAGGCAGCAGATGATGTTTGGACCACTCAACATGTTTAATATAATAATATACATTCCAGCAGTTCAATTCTATGTCATACTTTCTTTCCTTTTCAAATGTAACTTTTATAATGATTTCATCCATAAAAAAAATATGCTATTAATTTCTGCATCATTTAAACAAAACTGTATGCTACAATTCCCTCAGCCTGGTATAAAATGTGATTAATGTAATTATCTGTAGATTAGATGAGCACTATCCACCTCATGAATACTTAATGCAGAGAGTAATGGTGGCACAAATAAAGTTTTGCATCAACAATTGAACTCTGTGTATGTGCCTGTGCGTGTAACAGCCTTATAGACTGAAAGGTTTTTGGCTCATAAAGTGTTTATGGGAGAGTGCATTGTCTGTCTAATGGCAGGCGGCTGCTGCTCTCTGCTTAAATGTGATGATATATGGCCAAAAAAGCATCCGTGCAGACAGCAATACGTTTACGAAGAGCTTTTCCAAGCTTTTCTTGGCCATAATGGCTCTGATAACACACACACAAACACACACACATACACACACACACACACACACACACACACACGCATGCACACACACATACACAGACATGAACACACACACACACATACATACAGTAAGACAAAGGCCCTGAACACAGTATTTAAAGGGACAGTTTACCCAAAAATGAAAATATTGTCATTATAGACTCACCCTCATATTGCTTCAAACCCACTAGCATACATTCAAATATTGTGCCTCAAGACGCATTGCACCAGTGAGTATGAATGAGATTTAAGAGCTACGGCGGAGGGGAAGATTTTCAGTGAATAACAAGAATTTCAGCCTTTTCATCACAAAAAACTACCATATGACTTCAGAAGACTTGGAATATAGTGCACACATCACTTCAACAACTTTAATAGTGCTTTTTTGTCATATTTAGAGACTTGAACGCCCAAGTCCCCATTCAATTTATTGTATTGAAACATTCTAAGATCACATTTTTGTGTATCATATGGCTTTGGAACGGCATGAGGGTGATGAAATGATGATGGATTTTCATTTTTGGGTTAACTATCGTGTTTAATTCTTCTGAATTGCTTTATAGCATTATATCGTATATCAAGAAATCACCTGACTGAATATAAAACAGACTAAATGGCGCTATGCTAATTTGATTATATTGCCCACTTTAATTTAATAATTCAATTTTATTTATTAGAATTGCTTATCTTACATATAATCAGTTATATATATTAAAATAGCTTTATGTTTGATATTACGGCATGTTAAGTGGTCATGTTTCTTTCTCAAAGTACATCAAAGAGAATTTATTCTGATAACAGGAAATATAAGGAAAGGTAGGGAAAGAGAGAGAGGAATCTCTCCTCTTTTTTAACGTACCCTTGTGCCTTTCTCTCCACTGGCTCCTTGGAATCCCTGGAATCCTTGAGAGCCCTACATAGGGAACGAGAGAGAGAGAGTGAGTGATTAATTCACAGGTCCATCAAAGCGAGGAGGAGAAGTGAAGAAAAGTGCTGTTACAGCATAGCATGCTGGGCCATGGTCAAACAGAAAGCTGACACCAGATGGCATTACGGGTAAATCCACTTAGCTTTGATCAAGAAGTTCAAACATGTCTGCCTTCCAATGCCTGCTCTAATGAATGCAAACACACACAGCCTCGTCCTAACATAAACACACACACATACACACACACACACACACACACACTCTAACACTAAAGTGTTGGATGGTGGGTAATCACAAGCAGATCGGTTGTGTTTACCTTGGGGCCTTGTCTTCCTGGGTAACCTGGCAACCCGGGCACACCAAGCTTACCCTAAAACCAAAGTACACAAACAGAAACACAACTCCATTATTTTTGTCACGATCATAGCAAACCAGTGATAAAGTAAAGTTCAGGGTGCACAGACAAGTAGCACTTCAGTAACACATGGTGATGATGGTTATTGCAACTTCTAAAGAAATTGAGATAATAATTGCACAAAAAAACTACTCACTTATCTCAGTAATCTCAGTAACCATCCTGTTATTTGACACTTTCACTCATTGATTAAAATAATCATGGCTGAAACTGAAAACTAATGATTTTCAATGATGCTGCATCCAAGCCGCTAGGTGTCAGTGTCAGTCTAAGATGACACTAAGACAAAAGTTACTGAGTGCAACTTTAAGTAAGCTTATAAATGATGTATGCACTATTCAGAAACATTTGTGGCATCTTGAGTTTCCATTCAGCATTTTTTATGTGATATCCAAAAAAACATATGGATGGAAACCCAGCTATAGTCACCCAATTCAAAGTAATCCCCCAAAAGAGACATTTTCTTTATCACACTTCCGTGTTCGCAGAGTGGAAGCTTCGCTTAGTAGAGTAAAACAACTTCCACTGCAGTCTGTTTTGAATGGCAGTGCCCACAGCGCAGAACTATTATGGCTTATTTAATGTACAATTCATCTCAAATACTTCATCTAAACAGACTTACCTCACCTTACCTTCATTACTCAGGCATGATGAAGTATAGAAAAATATGTCATGCTGTTTTATTATTTTAAACAGGATGTATGTGAGCAGGGAATACTTCACAGAGTATAAGTATATTAGGTACCCTTAACTACTATGTAATTAACCATTTATTACAATGTAATTATTATGTGCATACATGTTGTTCCATTGTAATTACATTTAAAGCACTTGCATTTAATTACATTTGTAGTTACACTGTTAAATTGACCCCTAACCCAACCCTTACCCCCTAATCCTAATCCACCCTTAATCCTAAACCTACCTGAACCTCAACATCAGTAGCAGCACATGTGGGAATTTTGCAGAACAACACGTAGTTACACAGTAAATACATAGTATTCTGGCATACCGGGCAGTTTTCTGGTGGGCCGACGCACTTTGGGGCCGATCAGGGGCGGACTGGCCATCGGGAGGGCCGAGCGGGGCGGTGGGTCGGCCGCGAAACGGGCCGAATGGGTCTCGATAAGCTAAAATGATTCGGCGCGTTATGCAGAACGGGCCACAAAACGGCGCCCAAAACGGCGTCGATATGCAGAAAAGGGCAGCGATTATAGCAAGTTGCTATGTAAAATCCCTGGCCGATTTCTCTTATAAGTTCAACCCCGATCAACTCGCTCAGATACTAATACACATTAAAGTTCTAGATAACACGTGGTAAAGTGCTGAGTCACTCTAAAAATTAAACGGCTGATGCTTACTACCAAGTGCATCCAAGTTGGCTAAACTGATTTAGAAAAATCGCGATCGTCGGTATTGAATGAGAGAAGGAGATATGATGGCGTCTTTGTGTGCTATCAAGCAAAGCCAAGTTTGGCAAAGCTTGTAATATTTTAATTTGTATTGCATAGTAATTCTACTTAGTATTCGGTTCTTGTTAAAGTCACGTAGACCAACAGATGATGATCTGTATTTATAGTGGAAAGCAAATGTGAAGCGGTACAAGAAACTCGGAAACTAAACAGTATGTGCATTAAATATCTGAACCTGGGATGAGCGCATTTTATAAAAACCCAACTTCCCCACGTGTTTTTCTGAATAATAACATATGAAATGATTAAAATCTGATAGTCTTTATGTAGACTCAGTGCTTATATATGTGCGTTACCCTAATGCTGTCAGTATGCATGTAATGTCCAGGTGAGCGTAAATGTTTATACTGTTATTTTTAAATAATTTTATTGTAATTATCATTATTAATGCATATTGTTCATCTATTAGAGTTAGCTTATTTTGAAACTGTTCTTGTTAACCTGTGTGATGAAAACAAAATATACATTTCACATACGCGTCATACTTGACATTTTTTACATACATTTTAATTTAGAGTTATCGCCTACTCATTTATTATGGGTTGCAGTACTCGACTCCAAAATTACTCAAACTTGCAATTATCACGGTACATGGTATTTTTGGTACTTTTTTATGTCTTGTATGCCTCTCACACAATGAGAGAGAAAGTTGATCTTGCATCATACTGAAAATCAAGCGTAACAAAATAAACATTGTTGCTGTCGCTTTAGAATGAAGATAAATGGAGCTCTCCATCTAATAAAGGAAATTAAACTTCACTTCACTCTCTCTCTCTCTCTCTCACACACACACACACACACACATGCACACACACACACACACACAGAGAGAGAGAGAGATCTCTGCTTAAACTCTCTTTCTCACCTTCTCTCCTGTTGACCCAAGTGGTCCAATGTCTCCAGGGAGGCCGGATCGTCCTTTAGGTCCCTCGGGTCCATCCTCACCTCTGGGGCCAGCAGCACCTAGTTCTCCCTGAACACACATAAACACAAACACACGCTCGTCAGTAATCTAATGAGATGTTTTAGCATCCTAGCCCATTATTCTTATTTACAGGGGCTTTGTAAACAGATCAATAATGTTTGACCTGTGAAATGATTGGTAAAGTCCTTTGCTTATTACGATGTCACACATGGTTGTGACACGATAATGAAACCATGACCACATTACCATATGACTTTTATCAAAAAATCAACAGCTTAACAAATCAAATCAAATCAAATCAAATCAAATCACTTTATTGTGATAACCCAACCCGTTGAATGCCAGTGTGCGATACATATAGTTATTTATCACATATAGAAGTCTTAAAGGCAGACTAATGAAAACAGTCTGTTTAATTGACCTTTAGCTAAGCTCCGCCCCCCCTTGGTTACCATTGCTTACCAAGCTTTGGAGAACTTCCCCCATATAAATAAATGGGAGATTACTGTGAACGTGCAGAATTCAGCAAAATATTCTCATGAAATGAGTGGAAAACGTTCTTAAGTGGGCCGGAATGAAGTGTGACATTGCAAAGCGTATTTATCTGATGGTTTTTGTAAGAAAAACAAAAGATAAATGACAAAGTAATTTGATTGAAAACTGTGGAGACTGTGAATCAGAGTCAAGGCAAACGATTATCACAGTCACTTTCAAAGAGGAAAGCATAAAAGATAGCGATTACACACCTGACAACATTAGTGTTAGTGAAGAGAACTGCTCATAACATCCCACAACACACTCACTATGATGCTGTGAAATATTTACTTTTGCCTTTTCAGTACATAAATGAATTAACAATACGTTTTAAGCATTAATTGACCCCAGTATATTTCAGCTCTGTTGGTCCATACAATGCAAGTGAATGGTGACCAGAATTTTGAAGCCACAAAAATCACATAAAGGTACATAAAAGTAATCCATATGAATCCAGTGGTATAATGTATGTCTACTGAAGCAATGCAATCACTTTGGGTGAGAAACAGATCAATATTTTTTTCAGAATGTGAAAGTGAAAGTGGAGATTTACATTAAAAAAGGACTTAAATATTGATCTGTTTCTCACCCACATCTGTCATATCGCTTCAGAAGACATTGATTAAACTACTGGAGTCTTATAGATTAATTTTAAGCCGCCCTTATGTGATTTTCAGAGCTTCAAAGTTCTGGTCACCATTCGCTTGCATTGTATGGACCTTCAGAGCAGAAATATTCTTCTAAATATCTCGTTTGAGTTCTGCAGAAGAAAGAAAGTCATTCATATCTGGGATGGCATGAGGGTAAATGATGAGAGAATTTTCATTTTTGGTTGAACTATTCCTTTAACTAATGTTGTTAACTAATCTTAACAAATGGAACCTTATTGTTAAGTATTAAAAACATTTCATTATAAATCAGAACAGAAAGTATGAGTGTGATTGGTGCTCGCATCTGTCGGGCAACTTTAAAAGATGTAATGGGCACAAATGAAAGCTTGGCACTACAGCAGCATGGAAAGAATCAATCATGTGCTGCATTTAACAAGAGTTAAGTGTCATTTAGGGCAGTGTGCACCTTCTTAATGCAGAAGCCTTTGCATATTTCCCCCTAATAACGAGAACAGTATGTGTTTGCTCATTACCCACAATCACCCAGTGACCCAGCAAACATTCCTACACCCCAAAACTAAACAAAAAAACAGCTGACGATCTAACAGATTAATGAATTAGCTGTGTAAAATGACACCCCTTAAGCCCAACTCAGAGAATGTGACTGATGGTGTCCTAAGTGTCTTTAAAATTGTTGTGACATCAGAACTCAGTTTTGCACTCAGACAGACTGTGTTGTGGGAGAATAACCTGTGTGCTGTAGCAACCAAATGTACTGCGATTTATCTGCTTTTTCAAAGACGCTCTGAGAAATTAAAGCAAACATCGACCAAAGTGAAAAGAAACAACAAGCTAAATCAAATCCCATAATTCCCATGAGATAAACCCAAACGCAAATAACATCTCCACCTTATAATAACTGTGACACGGTAAAAGGCGGTAAAAATCTTACCCTGTCACCTTTGATGCCCATATCTCCCTTAAATCCAGGAAATCCGTCTTCTCCCTGAGAGAAAAAAAGAGAAACTAAGATGAATATTTGACACTGAGACAGTTATATACGTTCTTTCACACATAAAACCCCTTTTTTTATAAAAACAGAGGAATGATCTCCATGGCAACTGCTATTTCTTCTATTTGTCGGGGCCTGACCTTATTTTGCAGCTGCATTCTTACAGAATAAAACTTTTTAATAACCAAACGTTTTGAGAATTTTTTGGTTTCCATATTGAGAAACAGAAATGAAACATTAATGACACAGGAAGAGTGCATTAGACATCCACACAGATACACACATGATACATCTATCTCACAAACAAAAATTTCGAAAATTACCTTTTCACCTTTGTTTCCTTTAAGCCCACGGACTCCATCAGCACCCTGTGGATAGAGCGAAAAATTAAATAGTGAGAGAGAAAAAAAAAACCCATAGTGAGCTGCCTTGCTACCTTCTAAAGGGCCGTTCAGACTGAATGTGTTCTTGCGCTAAAAAAAGCTAGATGCAGCGCAACACATACAACAGAATGGGTTTCTCGAAAGTGCTTTTTAAATTGTCACGGCATCAAAAAAACGTGAGTGCGATGCTGAAAAAATAGCAAGTCATGGTAAAATGGTCAAAAACACATTTACATTGAAAAAAGGTGGAAAAAGAGGGCACAGAAAGAAAAAGTTCTGTGTAGGAACTGGTACTGCTACAGGTTTCCCGGTTTGATTCCCTTCTGCTTCCCATTCGATTAAATATTGATTCATATGGGTATATTTCAGTTATAAAGTCTCTTTTGCTTACATGTGAAAGAAATTCTCTCCCAGCTAATGCTGTGAATTATACTGGCAAGGGTGTAGATTTCGCTTGAACATTGGGGGGGGGTTGCAACGTGAAGCATTTACATGTTTCCATTGATCATGGTAAAAATATTGTGGGGAGAGGGGCTGTACATGCTTGTCTTGATTATGGGGGGATTTTTGCTATGGATTTTTTGTTACATGTTTTTTGTTTAATTGCGTAATTTGCACTGGGCTAAATAAAGCGGTACTGTCTCTTTAAGAAACCCAGCATTTCTGTAAAAACATCTGTAGATGAGCGCATCCTAAGGAAAGAGACTCATCCATGCTAAGCATGATTACAATTAAATATTTATTGTGTGTCGTTTTTGATCAATAACTGATTGTAGAGAACATGCGTGGATCTCGTCTTTGGACACACATTACACGGAACAACTTTTACTCTCAGCACGCAGTGAAAGGATTTCGCTGAAAACTCTGTGTGACGTTTTGCTCTTCTACTGGTCAAGCGTCCTCTCGTCATACAGATACGTAGGTCAGAGTTTGCTGTACTTGAAGTCTTGTACGCAGCGGAGTATGAAATTTCTTCGGATAAGCTTGCATTTCCGGTCTCCCGCATTCGGATGCGTTTGAATGGGTGTGAATGAAGCATGAAGACTAGTGTGACCGCCCCTTAACTGCAATGGAATCTCATAATGCAAGTGACCGTCTGAAGTGCTATACATAGGCAGCAACAACAAAATTGGATAATTGACTAACAAATGATTCCAAATGAATCTGACATTAGCATGTTGCTCGAATAAGCATATAAATACGTAGCACACACAAATACTAGGTGAAATTGAACCGGTTTAATAATACCTTTCAGTACTGAACCAAATGTATTTGTAATCAACATTTCTCTCAATTCATCTGCCATCTTGGATATTAAGTCACATGTCACCTTAAAGGGATAGTTCACCCAAAAAGCTTGTAACAACTTAAGGGTGAGTGCATGATGACAGAATATTATGTTGAATTTTGGGTGAACTATCGCTTTAAAAAAAAGGTTGAACTTGTACACGAATATCCGCTAACCAATTTCATATCACAATGGGAGCGACTATGACCAGTGAGATGCAAGAAAGTGTGCTGGTCAAAACCAGTGAAGACAAACACACCTACCTTTACACCTCTAGACCCAGGATAACCGATTGGCCCCTGAGCACCTGGAGGCCCCTGTAAAATACAATCACACTTTGCTTATTCTGTGATTTTGATTGAGCTATTACAAATCTTATCATAATAAAGATAACTTAATGAAATGTTTTGAGGGATAAAGATGTACCAGATTCCCCTTCTCTCCTGATGGTCCTTCTTTTCCAGGGTGACCCTATATGACAGAAAAGAGAAGCGATCACTTATGCCATGATAATAAGAGCTACAAAAAGCATGAAACCATTCAGCTGAAAAAGATTTATTATAATAATAAAATAAATAAATGTCAAGTTTTGGCATGAATGAATACAAACAATGAAAATTAAAATGACTGCGGTTTCTTTTTAAAACCAACAACATTTCTTGTCTGGTTTCTAGCATAAGCCTTACAATATTTTGTTAGATTTCTCTTAAAAATTTGCTCTTCAAGTTAATATATCTTGCTTTGAGGATGTAGATATTTTTACTGGAAAACAAGACAAAAATACTGGGTATGAAAATCTTAAAAAAATATTTTTTTTGCAGAGTGTGCATCGGAAGAAGAAAATTACAAGGAATCAAGCATGAGATGTAAGGCGTCTGTGTGCATTTCCTGAACTCACCGGGGGTCCGTCAGCTCCTGGCATTCCCGGTAAGCCTGGCTTTCCATTGGGACCCTAAGGAGAGGAAGCCCAGCATGAGAAGCACAAACAACCAATTAACACACAATGCACACAATCTCTCTTTCAACACACATTCATAGATTAAATTAGCTATTAGAACAGTCAATGAGTTTTGGTGGCTCACAATAGACAGGCATCCATGTGGCTGTACATACAAATATCCACAGAGTAAATGTGAAAAATGTTTCCACAGTTATATCACCTTAAAATAAAGACATATAATGATAAAGGTCTGTAAAGGATGCAAAAAAGCACCATAAAAGTAGTTGGGCCCAGTTTTAAGATGCGTAAGTGTGAATGAGATTCAAGAGATATATTTGGAAAGCAAAATGTAAGTGTATAACGGCTTATATTTCAGTCTGTTCCTCACACAAAGTTATCGTATGAGTTCAGAAGACTTGGAATATAGTGTACAAGTGGAGTATATGGAGTGGTGGTGGCGTAGTGTGCTAAAGCGCTGAACTTGTAATCAGAAGGTTGCTGGTTTGATCCCCACAGCCACCACCATTGTGTCCTTGAGCAAGGCACTTAACTATAGAGGTTGCTCCGGGCTTTCAGAACTGTTCTGAAATTCTGCAAAATATTTCAATTTTTTTGAGATTTTTTCAGACTGGATTAGAACCACATGAGGGTGAATAAATGATGGCATACTATTTTTGGCATACTAATTTGAGTTAACTATTCCTCCAGAGATCTTCCAAAATCGATGTGATCTCACCTTTTCTCCGGGAGGTCCGATCGCTCCCTGAGGACCTGGAAGTCCCTGTGAAAGGAGGACAGAAATACAGTATTTTGATTGGATAATTCAGTAACCGAGGGGCGGGCTATATAGTGTCTTGTGGCCGTGTCTTGATGTTTACCTGAGCTCCCGGGTTGCCTTGTTGTCCAGGAGGACCTGGCTCACCTTGAGGCCCCTGATAGATGAAAAAGAAAACAATCAAATAAAAGAAGCGTGAGTGTAAATGTCTTTTTGTATGCGAGTCTGAGACTTACAATGTTTCCTTTAGCTCCCGGATGTCCATCCATTCCAGTCACACCCTACAGATAAGCGATAAAACAAACTTTTAAATAAACACAAATGAATACGATAGACTGAACTCTCTGAACTGATGGCGTTTTTACTCACTGGAGGTCCTGGGGGCCCTTGGGGACCTTTGGGGCCTAGCAAACCACGAGGACCCTGAAAAAGAAAAAAGGAGGGTGGATTAACAGAATTGCATTTTATATTTAACACTGCCTTAAAGGTACATAGAACTGCATGACCCAAAAGCAAAAGCATTCCAGAGATACCCTATAGTCATGCACGATTCATTGATTCTGCAACCAAACGTGTCTGATAATTGGGGGGATACCGAGATGAAGTGAGCCGTATTGGGCAGGTCATGTGTTCTCAATATGGAGGCCACTATAAAGGGAAGCATCCTTATGTCGAATAAAACATCAAATGTATATGTGCAGGCAAGATTGCATATCCAGTAGTTGCTCCCAATCTAAATGGTGAATATAAAGCGCCTCCTGCTGGAAAAAGTGTAATACTGCAATACTGTGTTGCTAATTGATTAACGTTCACATCCTTCTAAAGTGTCTCTCCACCCTGTTTCAGCTTCTCTGCATCACACATCCTGTCTCTCAATGTTTCCCTCAATTCATATCCCTTAAATACCTAAAATGACAACAAATATCTGCAGCTAATAGCTAATAACCAAAAGTGACATGGATTCATAGTTTGACGCCACAAGATTGTATTTACGTTATATTTACGGAACCCTGTATAACCTGTCTCTCTGACTGTTGGCGGTAGGAGCACAAGAGAGCATTCTGGGATACTGGAAAGGTTATTCACTCACCGATTCTCCGGGCAGACCCCTGGGTCCGACCTCGCCATCATCGCCCTGGGATAAGGGAAATGGTCATTATGATTCATTTTGATGTAGAACATTAACATGAATGATACAGGAAATGACATCATCATTTTGACCCAATTTGATATATACTCTAGGCATGGATGATTATTCATATATAGAATGAAAAAAGGCTCATACTCTTTCTCCATCCTCTCCACTGGGCCCAGGTGGTCCCTGAGGGCCCGCTTCACCCTAAAACAATCACAACGACACGCTCATTAATAATCATATAACATTCATTGGCAATATCAAAGAATTGTCCGGCACTGGTAAAAGTTCATCTAGGATGGTCCTAGCTATAGGCTAGAGTTTTAATATTTTTGGACATAACTGTGCCCGTGGGACAGATTAACAGATGTATGAGTTCCCCTTTGTTAATTCATTCCCCCGCATTTGGCATTGGTAGTTTAAAATCTTGTTATACAACAAAAAGTGTTAGATTTGTTTAATGATGCTAATAAACTGGAGTGTTTACCCTGTGACCCTTTTCACCGGGCAAACCAGCAAGACCATCAAATCCTCTGTCACCCTGTGAAGCAAACCCAGTTTAGAAACAGTTCACAACTGGAGGATATCACATTTTAACAATGTACAATTCTGCTGTGCAAAAGCAAAATACAGAAAGTACACATTTAGTTAAAGTTGAGTTTTCAAGACAAGAAATCGGGTCTCTTAGACTATGATCTGTGTGAAAATTGCAGTAACTACAAAATACACGCTAAAGTACATTTAAAGCCATTTTCTCCATTTAGTTACTACACTTTGCCTGTCCGGGACAGAATTGTTTCCTACTGTTACTTGTTATTGACAAGTACAAATAGTCCATGTAGTTTTAAGGTCATAAAACTGATGAAACCTGTTGTTACTGCTTGATAAGGATAAAAAAATAAATCACCATCTAAATGCTTTAATTGTCTAATTGTGGCATCACACACACACTCATGCTGTTTAGTCAGTTGAGTTTTACCTTTGGTCCAGTCTGTCCAGGCATCCCTCTAGCTCCATCTGATCCAGATCGGCCCTACGGAACCACAGAACAAACATTATCCTCATTTGTTTAACATTCAGACTGCGTATAAGACCGTATAAGACTCTGACTTTGTCCTGGTGGTTTTGAACATTATGTCAACTCACCCTTCTACCGGGCTTGCCAGAAGGGCCCATGGATCCCATTGGACCACGGGGACCCTGAGAAATACACACACAAACACATGAATAAAAGATTTTTAGAACAGCTCTATCTCACCATAGCAAAATCAGTGCTCCACATAGACTCAACTGTTATTACAACATCAGTATTATTATATTGTCTAATAAATATTGTCTAAATGTGGCACAGATTGTTTATTATTGTGTGTAATCTGTGATGCTCTACCTGAGGTCCTGCTTCTCCAGACTCTCCTTTCAGTCCAGCCACACCAGGAGGACCCTGAAAAATCAAACCAGTATATGAATGCCAGACACAGTATATCAGAAGATAGACAGACAGACAGACAGACAGACAGACAGACAGACAGACATATACAACAGTGATACTTATACAGACAGACAGACAGACAGACAGATAGATAGAGAGAGAGAGAGAGAGAACAGTGATACATAGAAAGACAGACATACAGACAGACAGACAGACAGACAGACAGACAGACATACAGACAGACAGACAGACAGACAGATAGATAGATAGATAGATAGATAGATAGATAGATAGATAGATAGATAGATAGATAGATACAACAGTGATACTTAGACAGACAGACAGATAGATAGATACAACAGTGATACTTATACAGACAGACAGACAGACAGATAGATAGATACAACAGTGATACTTATACAGACAGACAGACAGACAGACAGACAGACAGATAGATAGATAGATCAGTGATACATAGATAGACAGTCAGACAGATAGATAGACAGACAGACAGATGGGCAGACAGACAGATAGGCAGACAGACAGATGGGCAGACAGACAGATAGATAGAAGACAGACAGATAGGCAGACAGAAAGATAGATAGACAGACAGACATACCAGAGGACCAGGACGGCCCGTCAGTCCCATTGGTCCAGTTGGACCTCTCATTGCCAGCTAAATAAAAAGAGATATACGTTACTGTATGTGTGTGTGTGTGTGTGTGTGTGTGTGTGTGTGTGTGTGTATGTGTGTGTGTGTTATTTGTCTGTATATGTTTATAAGGGTGTGGGTCTTACTCTGGCCTGCTGCATGATAGCTTGCATCTGAGCTTCTTGAGCGGAAACAGCAGGACCTTTATGTCCACTGTCTCCTCCAGTACTCATACGAAACTACAGAGTGAGAAATCCACAGGAAAGCAGACAAAAATTAAAAAAAATTTTTTTTTTAAAAAACACTTACCCTAAATGCATTTGAAATGAACCCAAGGTATTAAACTGTTATGATTTTTTATGTGCAGAATGAGGTATCAGTATACTGTTTACTGCATACTGTGCAGTACATACTGTGCC
Source organism: Moxostoma hubbsi (assembly GCA_032164185.1). Lineage (NCBI taxonomy): Eukaryota > Metazoa > Chordata > Actinopteri > Cypriniformes > Catostomidae > Moxostoma > Moxostoma hubbsi. The sequence continues at coordinate 27,262,023 of JAVLUX010000042.1, forward strand.
TGCTATATTAAGAAAGAGGAGGTAAAACAATAAACATTTCAAACAAAAAGTATGCTAAATTGGCATAAACGTTGTCGCATATTTAATTAAGCAAGTAATATCCTGTTATCATCACAGAGAAATTGTTCTTAATTAAGCTGACATTGCTGAAACCACGGCTGATATGGCATTTGATTCATTTGTTACAGCAAATGGTTCCACAAAATGTGCTTTGTTGAATACTGTATATTTTGACAAATGTAATAAGTCATCCGGGTTTATGCATAGAGACAATTATAATGTGCACAGTATATAAAAGAAGTATGAGCAGTAAGATAGCATGCTATTCTGATCTGTCTATTTTAGTGTTTATGTGCCTGCATCTGTGCGTTTGACTCAAATGGAGCAATGGCGCCATCTGGTGGCTGAATTGAATTATGACACTTTCAAATGAAAGCGCAGTAGTTCTAAGCAAACCTCACAGTGGTGCTGAGATGTGCTTTTAGTTGCTTTGATTAAATTATTGCTCACCTGACCTGTTTTTTTTTGTTTTTTTTTCATGAGTATTTTTGGGAGAGTTGAGGTGCTGTTTAAGGTGTGGTATAACTACAATCAAATGTTGATTGGAAACACATCCACCATGAATAACCCTGATTTCAACGTGGGGTTCTAGAACATCTGGGGTCGCAATGGAAACATTCCAGAACTCTCAAGTGAAAGACATTGTGGTGTTTATACACGTTCCGGCATCAGAATCCTTGCGGTTAAAAATTATTGGAGAAACAGCTGGGACAGAGGAAATTTGGAAAAGCAGACAGTACGTGGAACGAGGGAAATGTCTCGCTACATTTACCAGTGCATGATTGATGGAAAGGATTAGAGCAGCAATAGGACAATTATGTTTCTGATATCTTTCTGACATAATTATCACTGTTTCAACCACTCTGAGCATAAATCAAGGGCAAGAACTTCGTCTAGGAGAACACTTTTTAAACGAATTACAAAACTGAATAGCTGGCACTCATGTCTGGAATGTTAAATTGATTTCTGCAAAGCCATCTCAATAGATATAAAGTTCACAATGTAAAAAATCATTTTCTTAATCAGTATTTTTGTCTCCTTATTTCAGTAAAATATCTAATCAAACTTCCAATAATTCACTTGAGAAGCAATATGGTATAATATATCACAGCTTTGTTACTAAATCAATTGTATTAATTTTTCCCCCACATATGTAAACTTTTTTTTTTTTTAAGCAGTTTGTATTTTTTTAAGCATAAATGTAAGAGCATTTAATGAGGTTTATAAATAAATTAATACAAGTTTTTATTCAAGATGTGTGTGTGTGTGTGTGCCATTTTACATTAACTGCATTGATTCTATAGGTTTATATCTGGTAATTGTCTGTAAACTGTTTTGATGTGGTTAGATTTACATACAGGCAACATGAGGACAGTCCCTGGAGGTCCTGGCAGACCGTCAGCTCCAGGCAGACCAGCGCGACCATTAGGACCCTGGCAAAAGAGCACATGATTATGGTTAATGCATTAAACAGCCCTGTACAGTATAGATCAATCTGTGAAATCAGGACCTCTGCGTTTAAAAATGATTTTCACACACTGATACTGGAGCCATGTATACACTTTTAAACACATTACACAAACACACTACCAGTCAAAACGATGGACGCACAGACTCATTCCTCATTATTACCATTTTCCAGATTCATCAAAACTATTAAATATCAGAAAAGGAAGTAGTGACCAAAGACATATTCTAAGCAAAAGCATTTAGATAAAAGGTTTTAAAGATCACAAGAAACATAAATTCATTCAAGCATTATTAAACTTAGCTGGAATTTGCTTATTATTGTTGTCATGGTTACTTACCCTCTCACCGGGCTCTCCGGCGCTACCTGGGGGCCCTGATGAACCTGGAGGGCCAGGAAGACCCTACAAAAACACAGAGATACAGTTAGAAACACACATCAAGGCATCACACACAGGCATGGGTGTCAGTTTCAAGTGAGGTCAGTGAGACTCTAGATCACTGTTGAAGTCTCTCCATCTTTCCCTCTATTTCTCCATCAAATCCATGTTGCAACAGTCCCTAAAGAGCATCAACCCAGCAGAGACAATAGCTGCTTTACATTTGAAAAAAGTAGGTCAAGAGTGAAACTATACAGACATACAGCTGTATGCCGAGTGCGTGACGCCAGTACTGCTAATTGTGAGCATTACTGTACTTGTACTTTTGGTTAATTGGAAACTACAAGTTCACAATGTTCCAAACACTGTGACTCATGAGTGACTCCTTTAAGCCAGATCTTTTTAGTGAATCAGTCCATATGAGTAACCGATTTGAATCTGTTTAATGACTCATTTACTGACCCATTGTTCAGATTACCGATTGTTTAGTATATTTATAGTTAGTTAGTAACCAATTACTCTTCAAGTCCAAAAATAATCGTTTAACGGAATCAGTTAGGAACAGGAATCATTTCATTGAATCAGAATTGGAACCAGAATCGTTAAAGGTTCACTCGGTAACATTAACGTACAAATGCAGCCTCAGCCAATCACAGGGGATTTTTGAGATAAAGAGAGTAATATTCGGCTGGTCACATGACCTCAACATGTCATCGCTCATGAACGTCCGCCCTGTTCAATATGTAGAATAATGCAGCATTTTAGAATAAAGTAGACTTACTGTGGGACCCTCCGGACCAGGTGGACCTTCAACCAACATTCCCTAAAGGAAACAGAAACATACACACAAACACATTAAAATGACATTAACACAATCTTCAACACTAATGGGAGTTTAGGAGTGAGACCACCACAGTTTTTATCATTCTCTTTGTTTATCTCTCACTTTACTACGCATCGATAGAGTATATGGGCTCTAAAGTGTACAGTGTGTGTGTGTGTGTGTGTGTGTGTGTGTGTGTGTGTTTGCACTTGGCTGTGGCTCTCTGTATCGAGCATACCAAACAGCCTCATGAGGAAGTCTGTTAAAGCCAGTTGCGATTACTCAGGGTCAGCAAAACCTTCTCTGCTGGCTTAACATGCCTAATAAACAAAAATTATTCTCATTCACCTTTTTGCCTATGTATTTTCAATAACTTTCCACTCCTAATTTTTCTATGTACAAATATATAGCAAAAAAAAAAAAAAAAAAAGGTTTATCCAATCAGAATTAATCCCTCAATTCTTGAAAGCAAAGCGTGTCGGCTTTTTCACAAATCGCATGTTCCTTAGCCGAAGCGCCGCGCGACTCTAAGCTCCACCCCGTTAGGCCTTCAGAATTTCTGCCCATGTTATCTGGCCTTGAGTGAGGCAATCACGCGTTAAGTGAGGTACGTAATTTGAAACAGTAAACAGTAAGGGTAATAAACTATTTTACCTGGCAGAAGAATTGTTTATTGTGATTATTATTGTTATTATTCAAGTTGACATGCATCATTTTTCTGTCACTGTTCTCATCTCGGAAAATCCCATTCAAATGGAATAAAGCTGTTTATGTGGCCCTCACATGTCTCATTAATTAAAAGATTGACAAAGCACAAGCTTTGCACATGATGTGTTCCCAACACCCAATAAACTCATCAGTATCAGGACCTACTGTACAAGATATTTTCTCTGGAAATCATCAGTCACGTGCTTGCTTGAGTTGCATCATTGCCACAATAGAGCTATTATTTCAACTATGACTGAGAGTACTGAATAACAGTCACTGCGAGCTCTCAAATGCAGAGAGCATGAAAGATCAAGAGCACAGAGCGCAGGTTCTTAAGAAATCTAGAGCACAGGTTAATGAGATATCTAGAGCACAGTATATAGGGCTATTAAAGATCTACAGCACAGAAAGCAGACATGTGAAAGATCTAGAGCACAAGTTCATGAAAAATCTATAATGCACAAACTCATGAGAGTTAATAGTAGAGACTTATGAGAGAGATATAGAGACCAGAGCAGAGACTCAAGAGAGCACAGGCTTGTGAGAGATATACAGTGCAGAGCAAAGACTCATGAGATCTAGAGTGCCGTGTACAGACTAATATTTAGATCTAGAAAGCAAAACACAGGCTCATGAGAGATCTAGTTTTCAGAGCACAGGCTCAATTAAGATATAGAGTGCTATATCTAGATAGCAGGGCACCGCTTTCTGAGAGATCTAGGGTGCAGAGCACAGGCTCATGAGATATTTGGTGTGCAGAGCAAAGGCTAGTGAGAGATCTAGAGTGAAGGGTACAGGCTCGTGAGAGATACAGAGTGCAGAGCACAGAGTCATAAGAGATCTAGAATGTAGAGCACAGGCTTGTGAGAGGTCTAGAGTGAAGAGAACAGGCTCAAGAGAGATCTGGAGTGCAAATCACAGTCTCGATAAGACATCAAGTGCAGAGGACCAGCTTGTGAGAGATCTAGAGTGCAGGGCAGAACCTCATGATATACTTATGTTGCAGAGCACAGAGTCGTGAGAGATCTAGAGTGCAGATCAATGGCTCGTGAGAGACCTAGGGTGCAGATCACAGGCTCAATAAGACTTTGAGTGCAGAGGACCAGCTTGTGAGAGGTCTAGAGTGCAAAACGCAGACTTGTGATAGATCTATAGTGCAGAGCAAAGGCTTGTGAGAGATCTAGAGTGCAGGGTACAGTCTTGTGAGGGATCTGGAGTGCAGAGCACAGGCTCATTAGAGATCTAGAGTGTAGAGCACATGCTTGTGAGAGGTCTATAGTGGAAAGCACAGATTTGTGAGAGACCTGGAGTGGAGAGGACAGGCTTTTAAGAAGTCTAGAATGGAGAGGACAGGTATGGTGAGAAGTCTAGAGTGGAGAGGACATGCTCGTAAAATATCTAGAGTGCAGAGTACAGGCTCTAGAGAAATCTGGAGTGCATAGCAAAGTCTTTTGAGAGATCTAGAGTGCAGAGCACAGGCTCATTAGAGATCTAGAGTGTAGAGCATAGGCTCTTGAAAGATCCAGAGTGCAGAGGACAGACTTGAGAGAGATCTAGAGTGTGGAGCACAGGCTCATAAGAAATCTAGAGTGCAGAGCACAGATTTGTGATAGATCTATAGTGCAGAGCACAGGTTCGTGAGAGATCTAGAGTGCAGAGCTCAGGCTGTGAGATACCTAGAGTGCAGAGCACAGGCTCGTGAGAGATCTAGAGTGCAGAGAACAGGTTGGTGAGAGATCTAGAGTGCAGAGCACAGGCTTGTGAGAGGTCTAGAGTGCAGAGTACAGGCTCTAGAGAAATCTGGAGTGCATAGCAAATGCTTTTGAGAGATCTAGATTGCAGAGCACAGGCTCATAAGAAATCTAGAGTGCAGAGCACAGATTTGTGATAGATCTATAGTGCAGAGCACAGGTTCGTGAGAGATCTAGAGTGCAGAGCTCAGGCTGTGAGATACCTAGAGTGCAGAGCACAGGCTCGTGAGAGATCTAGAGTGCAGAGAACAGGTTGGTGAGAGATCTAGAGTGCAGAGCACAGGCTTGTGAGAGGTATAGAGTGCAGAGTACAGGCTCTAGAGAAATCTGGAGTGCATAGCAAATGCTTTTGAGAGATCTAGATTGCAGAGCACAGGCTCATTAGAAATCTAGAGTGCAAAGGACAGACTTGAGAGAGATCTAGAGTGCAGAGCACAGGTTTGTGAGAGATCTAGAGTGCATAGTACATGATGGTGAGATATCTAGAGTGCAGAGCACAGGCTCGAGAGAGATCTAGAGTGCATAGTACATGCTGGTGAGATATCTATAGTGCAGAGCACAGGCTCGTGAGAGATCTAGAGTGCATAGTACATGCTGGTGAGATATCTAGAGTGCAGAGCACAGGCTGGTGAGAGATCTAGAGTGCAGATTACAGGCTGGTGAGAGATCTATAGTGCAGAGCAAAGAGTCATGAGAGATCTATAGTGCAGAGCAAAGACTCATGAGAGGTCTAGAGTGCAGAGAACAGGCTCATGAGAGGTCTAGAGTGCAGAGCACAGGCTCATGAGAGGTCTAGAGTGCAGAGCACAGGGATTTTATTGACAGCTAAAGATGAAAACAGCAGAAAACTAGTGCAGAAAAACTGTGTGTGCATTTGTGTCTTGCAAAAGCTTGGTCTAATTTGATGTTTATTAAAGATGATTTGCTTCCTAGCAATTTCCCCAAGGCACTGTCAGACTGTGTTGTTGTGGCTTGATTTGTTTTTGTGAAGATGTGCGTTCCACACATGCCAAGAGACAAACTGGACACGGCAGAATGTGAGAGGTTGCAGAGAGAAGCAAGTTATTTGAAATTTATTCTGCCATTCCAAGTTATTTTCTATCCAAACCACACGGTCATCCTTCAATAACAGCAGTTGTCCTGATTTGTATAACTGTCTCTCAAACAGTGCTGATCTGGCATTTCTCTGACTCAAATAATACGGATATCTTCACTGATCTGTTATTGTCAGTTTAATTTTCCATTTTAATGTGCTTTAATGGTATAACAAGTCAACGCATTTGCAGCATAAATATTTACAAATAAATCAGCAAAACAAAAACAGTGCAAAACAACATAAATGAGCAAAAACTGAGAAAACAGTAAATATACAGAGTAATTGACAAATAAAGATAGGGATCATGTTAATGAAAATGAAAATGAAACGACAAATAATATTAAAAAAAGACAGAAATAATGGTATTTGCTGTTGCTGTGATTAAGTTTACTAGTAACTGTTTCTGTAACTCTGCAACAATGCTCATATCTGAGCATTTGTTACTGTTACTGTAGTAAGCTCTGGTCTCTTTCTTTAGTCCAGGTTTCAACAATACTCAGCTCATTCATAATAAACCCAGATGTCATCTACGGCTTACTTCCATGTTCTCACACTGGTAAGGAAATCGGAAATTCTAGCACACATAAACATACTTAAACACACATGTTGGCTCACAGTAACTTTTGGTTGAAATCGCGCAGCTGTTAAGCATCAAGAGCCACGTGAGCAGTAAGATGATTGTGAAAGTGGCGACTGTATGCAGAAAAAACATAAAAGAGAATAATAACTTCCATCATGTGAATGCAATTGTTAAGCTTTGCATGTTGAACACAGCAACAATGATGGGTGAATGTGAGATTGCATTAACAGTGTGTAATCTGAAATAGATGTTTTATGCTACTTTAAAAGTGAAAATGCAGGAGTGAATCCAGATTACATTAAGAGATGACTGATCCAGGTGCCTGTGGCATGTTCACTTTTAAGATGTGTTTTTAAGACGCACGAACATGATGGATATACAGTAAATGTGAGAAAAAGTTGCAAATATCTTGAAGCATGCAAGACCGTATTTGGAAATGTCCCTTTGGTTTGTGCCAAAAAGGGTTTGTCAGTGTGCCAATCCAAAAAATCGAAATGCTATGAACTTTCCCTCACTCTTATAGGTGAGATTGGAGAACTCGATGCTTAGATTTTCCCTTCCTGCATTTAACTTTCACATTGTATAGACTGTGATAGACTACCAGTGTTTGTGTTATACGTACAAGTGTCCAATATATTCATGACACAAAACAGAGTCACTAGACATGGAGTGAAACTTACAGGTTCAATGATGGCTGGCTCTCCTTTCTGACCTTTCTCTCCTCTGAGATCATCCACCTAGAGAAATACATTAATTTACTTTCATTTAAACGGAATATGGCTTATTATTGGAATTATACTCTAACCTCACAAGAAATGTAGCAAACAATTTTGAGAGTTTGTCATGTTGGTTTGTAGGCTGCATATATTTGATCACAGTGATTGACAGTGGATGTCTAAATGTGGGCAGTGCTGGTATTACCTGGCCGTAGATCTCATCTGTCTCTGCAGGCAGTGCTTTGTCACCGTCAGTGTACAGGTCGTCATAATCGTACATCTTGTCCAGGTCAGCATCAGTATAATCCGTGATGGACTCCTCCTTGAACTTGTCAATATCGATGGAATCAGCTTCACCGCCGATTCCATCCTGTCCAGCTCCCGTGGCAACAGACCCCGCCCCTGCGACAGCCCCAGCGGTGGCGGATCCGCCCCCTACTCCAGCTGAGCCACTTGTTGAAACAGATCCACCTCCAATGGATACAGATCCTCCCCCAACTGATACAGATCCTCCTCCAACGGAAACAGGTCCACCCCCTACGGACACAGAAGTGCTAGTGCTGCCACCTCCACCCATGGTATAATCTCCCTCGTCGTATCCCTCACCATAGTTCAGATCATAACCCTCACCGTACAGGTTATCCTCATAACCACTTACCTGTTCAAACAGACAAATCAGACCAATTCCATTTATTTTCCTATTTTGACATCAAAATATCTGTTAGGAGAATCGCATGAAAACATGTCCCAAAACACCTCATAATCAAAAGCAAATAAAAAATAAGAAATTATATTTTACATAAGGAACATTTAGCCTGTTTAAGGTCCAATAAACAACATTTTACATTATAAACTTATTCTCATGACAATTAAGCACATGAGAACACAATTCGCATTACTGTAATGCATAAGGAAGTTTAACCCTTGAGCTTTAACTTTTGTTTAATTAATTCCCATTATTCTCAGGAGATCCTCATTAGACCCTGCCCCTGCGCCAGCCCCAGCGGTGGCGGATCCGCCCCGCTGGTAAACTGGAAGATATGAAAGTGTGTAAGATGTTTACTATAGTATATCAGATATAATATACGCCAAACTATGTAGGCTCACCATGACATTCTAGATAAATAATTCTGGATCAACCTCAGTAAAATGGGCTCTAGATAAATGGTTTAAGACACTGTTTAAAGGAGTAGCACTGCTGGTCAACGGTATTAGTTCTGTTTTGGATGCTAATATGCAAGTGTCTCCAGATGAGCCAGCTTTACAAGAGAAAACATGCTGGTTAATCAGCATTTTTTGCTAGGCTAGCACCAAACCAACATTATCCAGTAAAGAAAATTGGCCTTTTCATCAAGAGACATTAACTCAAGCAAGCCCAAGTGAAACTGTTCTGGATAACTAGTTCAAACTAAACTCACCGAGGTAGAGCTTGAGCTTGAGCTTGAGCTAGAGCCACTAATAGTCCTAGAACCAGAACCGGAGCTAGAACTAGAACTAGAACTAGAACTAGAACTAGAACTAGAGCTTGATTCAGATCCAGATCCAGAGGTGACGCTTCCTCCTCTAGATGTGATGATTCTCCTGTCCAGTTCTTCTCCCAGTCCGAGATCGATCTCATCGCCCCGTCCAATATTTTCCTCTTCTTCAGTGCCTGTACTGGTGCTGGTGATCTCGATGGTCTCAGAGCCATCGGGCCGTGAGGTCGACTCATCATAGTATGTATCGTCATATCCATCATAGCCTCCGTACGGTTCCTCACCAGTTGTCGTAGTGGAAGAGGAAGAAGAAGAAGAAGAAGAGGAGGAGGAGGAAGAAGAAGAGGAGGAGGAAGGACTGGACGAGCTGCTGGAACTTCCGGCTCCACCAGAGAAAACCGAGGTAACTATGCGACTGCTATCCGGAACAGACACCTGGAAACAGATTATACATTTTGAGATGTTGAACTGATGAGTTGATGAAAGAAACTGTCTGTGAACTAATGGCGTTGAATTGTGTGGAACCCTCTAACTTGGTTTATTAGTAAAATATTGCGCAACAAAATGCGCTTTACAAATAATTTTTAGCTTGAAGATAACAATTAATTGTAAAATTAGCTTGAATTATTATGGTTTTAATCAGAACGCAGTACCGTCAGGTCTTCTGTTTCCGTTCCAGTTTCTTTATCGGTTTCCGTTTCCTCTGTCTTGTCTTCGTCCATATCATCATAGTTATAGTTATAATAGTAGTTTTCATCATCTGTGGTCTGAAAGGAAAATATCAAACATTAATTATAAAACCAATAGATCCGGTCCGGAATGATGGCTGAAAAAACAGCATTACATCCACTGAGTTGCCGTTATGAATATTTTAGAACATTTGCTACGCAGTTACCATTATTTTGTGCTTTATAATGTGTTCAAGAATAAAAGCGCACTAGTCGTTCATTACTTACTCAAAATATTGGAGCTGTTCATCTAAAGATTAGACAGAGTTATCTTAAATATGCACAATATTCAACACTTTGTTTGGGCTTGAGATGGGAGAGCTGATATGAAGGAATGGTTGAATGGTCTTTCTCCATTCAAGTGGATAGGAGCTGCACCAGCATGACTGAAAACAGCCTCATGAGAGCGTTCCAAAAATGTCCTACAGTGGACTGACAAACTAGAAAGACTTTGGTTAAACTCATCACATGATAATTGTGGAATTCAAGCACCAAATTGATTTAATAGCCTGAAATTCCCTGAGGAGTTATGAGCAAAGGAAAGAAGGGATTCCCTCTGATTGAGTCAAGTGAATATCCATGTTCTGTCTTATCTAGAGAAAAAACACAAATTCCAACCAAAGGAGAAATTATTGTGGATTATAATGTCATATAGGCCCAATGAAATCAAGCAAATTAAGGTAATAACCAAATGCTAGGGGTCTTTAAAGGAATAGTTTACCCAAAAATGAAAATTAGCTCATCATTTACTCACCCTCATGAAAACCCAGATGTGTATGACTGTCTTTCTTCTGCTGAACACAATTTTTTCTAAGAATATCTAAGCTCTGTAGGTCCATACAATACAAGTGAATGGTGGCCAGAACTAAAGGCAGCATAAAAGTAATATATAAGACTCCAGTGGTTTAATCCACATCTTCAGAAGTGATATGATTGGTGTGGCTGAAAAATAGATCAATATTTACATCCTTTTTTACTATGTACCTCCACTTCCACCAGTCCTCCTATATGCGTTTACAAGAGGTCTTATTTGTTTTTTGGAAATGTGCTGGACAAAGTGGAGATATATAGTAAAAAAATGACTTCAATAATTATCTATTTCTCACCCACACCTTTCATACTGCTTCTAAAGACCTGGATTTAGACACTGGAGTCACTGGAGTATGGATTGCATTTATGTTGCCTTTTTGTGCTTCAAAGTTTTGGTCACCATTCACTTGCATTGTATGGACCAAGACAGCTGAGATATTCTTTGAAAAATCTTCATTTGTGTTCTGCTGAAGAAAAAGTTACACTCATCTGTGGTGGCATGAGGGTGAGTAAATGATGAGAGAATTATAATTTTTGGGTGAACTATTACTTTAAGAGCAATTTAGCACTTGCTTAATTGTTATTAGTATTGTTAATTTGGCAAGCACATAAATAGTCTTACAATGCTTTTACATACAATAAGGAAAGTTCTGTACACAAACGCTCAACAGGCCAAGACCTGCTTCAGAACACTCAAATACTCTTTCTCACTCTCTCCGACCAATGAGGTCATTTGTTCAAATGGGAAAATGTATTCTAAACAGACTGCCTGCAGCTTTTTTTTTATGAAATGGAAAGAGCCATAAAGAATTAATATGTTTGAAAAACACACACAAGTATGGGCAGGTAACCCATCAATGGATGGCTGCAAAAGTAGTGTCAAATATGCCAAAACTAGATTATTTCAGTAAATGACTGATATCAGATACTAGGTTATTTCTTTTCAGGAGTTTAGACCCATAAATATGTCTTTATATTCCTTCAGACTTGAGTTAAGCTACTGCATGTATCTCCTGACCTGCACATCAACTGTTGTTGTTTCCACATTCATCTCCTGTTGTTTGGCGGAGATTATCTCCTCTTCTAGCACATCTTCATGACAGCTCAAATGTGAGTGTTTCCCCCTTGTGGAGCTCTTAATTAGTAACAATATTTTTGAGAAATTTCAGTCAGGTTTTAGAGAAAACAATAGTATAGAAACTGCCCTTCTTAGGGTGACAAATGACTTACTGATGCCGGAGGACATTGGAGAGTGCTCCATTTTAGTGTTAATCGATTTAACGACAGCGTTTGATACAGTTGATCATTCAGTTTTAATTGATACAGTAAAGAGATGGTTGGGAATATCTAGGGTGGCTTTAGACTGGTTTGTTTCCTATTCAATAGGAAATTTGTAGTATCTGTTGAAGATGAGATGTCCTCCTCCTCAACAATAAATTGTGGTGTACAGCAAGGATCACTGTTAGGGCCAATTTTGGCCAAGCATGTTATCTCTTGATTCTGTGATTCAAAAATACAACATCAATTCTCATTGCTATGCAGATGACCTACAGTTATATTTGTCATTGTCTGTCTAGTTTAAATGTTCTTCAAGAGTGTATAGCAGATCTAAAAAATAGGATGGAATGTCATTTTTTGCAGTTCAATTCTGATAAAACAGAGGCTGTTATAATCGGTTATCAGATTGAATCAGCAATTAATCAAGTTGTCTCGAATATTCAGCAGGTTGTGAGAAATTTGGCAATCTATTTTGACCCAAATAAAAATTTGGAGTTTTATTATATTTTTGACACATACTAGGTCTTTTAATCATATTACTCTAATTTTAGCTTGAATTAATTAATGTTACATTTGAGACAGTATCAAAAATGGTAAGAAAACAGAAATGAGTGATTTGTAAATTATATTCACCCTTTGCTATATTGAAAGCACTACAACTACACATTATATGATGTTGTAATTTCAAATCAGATGATTGCAACACTAAAAAAAGTTGGAGATGTTAAACAGGTGAGGCAATCGTGTAATTGTATATAAGGAGCCTCCAAAAACAGCCTAGTCCTTCAAGAGCAAAGATCGTACAAGACTTGTGAATTTGCCAACAGATGCTTCTGCATATAATCCAGCACTTTGAGAACAATGTTCCCCAAAGACATTTCACCCTCTACAGTGCACAATATAGTTAAAAGATTCAAGGAATCTGGTCAAATATCGGTGTGTAAAGGGCAAGACGAAAACCATTTCTGAATGCGTGTGATCTCTGATCCTTCAGACGTCACTGTCTTAAAAAAACATCATTCATCTGTAATGGATATCATGAACATGGGTTTGGGATTACTTTAGTAAACCTTTGTTAGTCAACAGCACTCGCCGCTGCATCCACAGATGCAAGTTAATGCAAAGAGAAGCTGTACATCAACATTGTCCAGAAGCGCTGAAGTCTTCTCTGGGCTCGGTCTCATCTTAGATGGAAAGTAGAACAGTGGAACTGCGTTTTTTTGGTCTGAAGAGTCCACATTTAAAAAAAATCTTGGAAAAACACAGCCGTTGTGATCTCCAGGCCAAAGAGGAAACGGACCATCCAAGATGTTATTAGCATCAGGTCCAAAAGCCAGTTTCTATATGGGTCAGGGATGTGTCAGTAACCATGGCATGGGTAACTCAAACATCTGTGAGGTCACCATTAATGCAGAGAGATATGTACAAATTTTGGAGCAGCATATACTGCCATCCAGCACCGTCTTTTCCAGGAACATCCCAGAATTTTCAGCAGGACAACTTCAAACCACATACTGTTTCACAGTGTGTCACCACCTATTGTAAAGGCGAGAATGTGCTAACGGTGAGTATTTGTTTTGATTTTGGTGTGAAGGGGCCATTTGTTGGCAGTTCGTCTTGCTTTCTGGCCTCTAGCTCAGGTTGAAAGGGCCTTAAATAAGAGTAATAATAATAGCAAGCACTGCTAATAAATGATTTACCCCAAAAATGAAGGTGTTGAAGTTCTTTGTGACCTTAAGATGACTAACGGTTAACCATTAACACCTCCAGTCAAAACATCTCTTCAACAGAAACTACATAGGGATTAGCGAAGCATTACTATTTTGCGCTCCATTGATATGATGGTTTATTTTCGCAGCATTGCGTTCATGATGTGTTGTGAAGTCTAGAGCTGTCCAAACACCTGACGTGATGTTCTGAGCTCTGTAACGCCTACACCAAAGAAGACCAGAAGGTCGCCGCTCAATCTAAAGAGAACTCATCTGGGCTGTCTGCTGGAGAATTGGTGTTAAACGGATTATTCACTCAGAAATTAACATTTTGTCATCATTTACTCATCCTCATGTCAATCCAAACCGTATGACTTTCTTTCGTTGTTGACATGAACATTGATGCAATAAAAATGAATAGTGGCTGAGGAAAAAATTCTGCCAAACGTCTCCTTTTGTTCCACGTAATTAACAAAGTCATGCTGATTTGAACAATATGAGTAAATGATGACAGAATGTTAATTTTGGGACACTTTTTGAAATACCTACATATTCATCAGTGTTTGGGTCTTGGTTCTGGGGCTGTTCTGGAGCAGGAACCTCACAGTCAGGGCTGTAGTGCTCACAGTAGTCAAAAGCAGTTCTGTGGTCGGCTACAATCATCAGCTGCTGGATGTCACCCTGAAAACAAAAAATGAACAGTCAGAACTACAGAGAATAACACATAACACAATCTAAATCAAATCATGATTTATTTGATTTAGATTTTGCGCAATCTTTTGCATTTTTATAGTTGATTTGGGCAAAATTCAGCCTAGCCTCATAGCATGTTTTGTCTCTATAACAACATTTTTGCAAACTGACTTTTACGTGCCCCGTTCTACGTTTCATTGCAGTTTCCTGGTGAAATGGACACTAGAGGCCCCACAACATCTGCAAGTTTTTATGAACTGCTATTTTATAATATCAGAAAACTTTTAGGCATCATTTTAAAAACGATACATTTTATCCTTGTATTACAGACCCAACTACATTTACAAACGTATTCCAATGTCCCTTTCACGGTAGCTCACCTGATTGGAGGACAGAGGCTGGAGTCCAACAAAACATGCAAGCGAAACACATGAGATGAAAGTGTCATAGAAAGCGGCACGAAATGACATGGTTGCTTCAGAAAATTTGCATTTTTGCTTTTTCCACACTATCCGTTATGTTAAGGTATTGTTTTAGGATAAAATGTCTGTTTTGTTTACCTCTCATTTGCGTTTACGACACTATCAGTTAGGTTTAGGTGTAGGTTAATAGTAAGGATGTCTGTTTTCACCTCTCATTTAACTTTTAGGTCACTATTGGTTAGGTTTAGGTGTAAGTTAATAGTAAGAATGTCTGTTTTCACCTCTCATTTAACTTTTAGGTCACTATTGGTTAGGTTTAGGTGTAAGTTAATAGTAAGGATGTCTGTTTTCACCTCTCATTTAACTTTTAGGACACTATTGGTTAGGTTTAGGTGTAGGTTAATAGTAAGAATGTCTGTTTTCACCTCTCATTTAACTTTTAGGTCACTATTGGTTAGGTTTAGGTGTAAGTTAATAGTAAGGATGTCTGTTTTCACCTCTCATTTAACTTTTAGGACAATATTGGTTAGGTTTAGGTGTAGGTTAATAGTAAGAATGTCTGTTTTCACCTCTCATTTAACTTTTAGGTCACTATTGGTTAGGTTTAGGTGTAAGTTAATAGTAAGGATGTCTGTTTTCACCTCTCATTTAACTTTTAGGACACTATTGGTTAGGTTTAGGTGTGGGTTAATAGTAAGGATGTCTGTTTTGTTTACCTCTCATTTAACTTTTAGGACAATATTGGTTAGGTTTAGGTGTAGGTTAATAGTAAGGATGTCTGTTTTCACCTCTCATTTAACTTTTAGGACACTATTGGTTAGGTTTAGGTGTAGGTTAATAGTAAGAATGTCTGTTTTCACCTCTCATTTAACTTTTAGGTCACTATTGGTTAGGTTTAGGTGTAAGTTAATAGTAAGGATGTCTGTTTTCACCTCTCATTTAACTTTTAGGACACTATTGGTTAGGTTTAGGTGCAGGTTAATAGTAAGGATGTCTGTTTTCTTCACCTCTCATTTAACTTTTAGGACACTATTGGTTAGGTTTAGGTGTAGGTTAATAGTAAGGATGTCTGTTTACTTCACCTCTCATTTAACTTTTAGGACACTATCGGTTAGGTTTAGGTGTAGGTTAATAGTAAGGATGTCTGTTTTCTTCACCTCTCATTTAACTTTTAGGACACTATTGGTTAGGTTTAGGTGTAGGTTAATAGTAAGGATGTCTGTTTACTTCACCTCTCATTTAACTTTTACGACACTATCGGTTAGGTTTAGGTGCAGGTTAATAGTAAGGATGTCTGTTTTCTTCACCTCTCATTTAACTTTTAGGACACTATTGGTTAGGTTTAGGTGTAGGTTAATAGTAAGGATGTCTGTTTACTTCACCTCTCATTTAACTTTTAGGACACTATTGGTTAGGTTTAGGTGTAGGTTAATAGTAAGGATGTCTGTTTTCTTCACCTCTCATTTAACTTTTACAACACTATCGGTTAGGTTTAGGTGCAGGTTAATAGTAAGGATGTCTGTTTACTTCACCTCTCATTTAACGTTTAGGACACTATTGGTTAGGTTTAAGTGTAGGTTAATAGTAAGGATGTCTGTTTTCACCTCTCATTTAACTTTTAGGACACTATCGGTTAGGTTTAGGGCTGGATGATATGGCTTAAGGCTTATGGCTTTCATCTCTGTATTTTTCAGCCCGTTGACAATATTATATATATATATATATATATATATATATATATATATATATATATATATATATATATATATTTATATATATATAGATGCAACAGTAGTGTCAAATATGCCAAAACTAGATTATTTCAGTAAATGACTGATATCAGATACTAGGTTATTTCTTTTCAGGAGTTTAGACCCATAAATATGTCTTTATATTCCTTCAGACTTGAGTTAAGATACTGCATGTATCTCCTGACCTCCTCACACAGGCACTCCTGACTTGCAGCCCACTGTAATTTTATAATCACATATGTGGTTTAATGAGCTTAATTTTACATCGTCAGCCAAATTATCGTGATTATATCATTAATATTCTATATATTGCCCAGCCCTAGTTAGGTTTTGGTCAAAGTTTTAGTTTAGAGAGGTACGTTTTACTCATTAATACATCCATCTAATATTCACCTAAAAAACTTGTCTGATTATAACACCATTTCACTCGCTTTTGGCGCCCCCTGCTGAACATTTCACTAGGAAACTGCAGCAAAATATGTAATGAGGCATGCAATTTCATTGAGCAAAAATGTTGCCACAGTCATGTAATGTTAATCAGATCAGGCTGTGATCATCAGAATGTGCACCATCATCATTCATGAAGCTCTACACATACTCTGCCCCTTGTGTATTTTTGTTTAATAGATATTTTGGATGACTCATTTTTTTCAGTTACCAATAAGAGTGTAGTCACTCCATTTAATATTTTTTTTCATTGTATATATAAATGTATATAAATTCCATAGAGTTCTGCCAAAAACGTAATAAAATGTACACAAAAAAAGCATGTTCCCTATAACATATTACATATTATAACAGCTTGACCAATCAGATAAATTGCACAGCAACCAACCAGAATGAAACCATCAAATCAGAACACAAATCAGTGCTTTGCAAAACAAGATTTTGAAAACTAAAAAAAGAAAAAAAGGTAAACGTTGTCACCAAACAAGTCTGAAACTCTACACAAAATGTTGACTCTTTGAGCTTTAGCTATATTCTATATATTCTAAATATATAACTATATTTGTAGCATTTTCCCCTAAAAGTTGTAGTTTGGTTTCACAACATTTCCACCCTTTCTTTGACCCTTAGAATGAAACAGCCTGTTTGTTCAACTTTAAGACTTCTATGTGTAAATGTCCTCTGTTATATTCCATTATTTCGTTTAAAAAAAGCATGGTTTTCCATAAAATGGCCCATTTAATGTTACTGACCCCAAAGTTTTAAATTGTTTCCTTGCCACACTCGCTCATTAGTGCTGATCTGTTTGGAGTGGTTGTATAATTATACAGGCTGTTCATCTATCCAACAGATGAGTAATAGCAATGTACTGTATATTAACACAATAAAAAACAATCTTCAGAAATTCAAAAGGTTCTTCGACTTTATAAACAGCACAAGCATGACATCTCCACAATAATGAGCAAGTCATAACAACATCATAGGATGACAAATTCATCCAAAATCCAAAAAACACACAGTGAAACAGAAGACAGATGTTCCCTTTCATTTAAAAGCTATTATAAAAAAAAATGCAAATACAGTATGGAAAAAGGATGAAACACCTGTTGTAAAAGGGCAGGAAACACACACACACACACACAAACACACACACTGTGAAAGTGGGTCAAAGTCTGGGAGGAAAGAGTTGACTCAGAAACTGTCCAATCGGATTAGGGCAAATGGAACAGCACCTGTACACTTTTGGATGCACATACACAACACTGTGAGAGATGTGTGTGACAGACGTTCCCTTACAATTTGAAATGGCTATTTTGTTTCTTCTTGATTTTGTAATATGTGTTTCACTGCAAAACAATAATCTGCTTATCTATTATTACAATAATTGAAGAGAATTTCTCTCTCTCATTCCCACACACACACACACGCACACACGCACACACACACACACACACACACACACACACACACACACACACACCTTCATGTCTGAAGATTTGCAGTCCCATTACAAATAAGATGTCCTTATAATCTCAGTTGCATCTTTAGGACAGCGATGAGATTGAATAGGGAGCAAATGGGAGACTTTTGAAGAAAATGAAATCTTAAATGTTTCTCCTGAGAAAAAGACTCCAATAATCTCACAAGTGTCTCCTCTAGAGTTTCAGAGGAGTTCTCAACAATTTCTCAAACTGTGCTCTGATTCGCCAAATTACCAACATCTGTGTTCAAATTTCAATGTGAACTCAATCATTTCTCATGCTATCCACATTCATTTTAGACCTATGTTATAATGAGTGTCAACTATTTATATTTTCCCAAAGACATCTGAGACAGAGAACTGTAGGCACTTAAATGAGACACAACCAAGAACTCCTTTAAGACTGCTGAGCTATGAAAATGCAACCTCTGAGCAATAACAAATTCCTGCAATGGAGTTCTTACCCCTTGATAATTTTTCTTGTTCCCTTGTTATACATGCACAAATAAAAAAAAAAATTCCACAGCGATCTGAACATACTTGTACAAGCAAGCGGAGAAAATGTGGGTGATGGGAGTGTGAACTCTGAGAGGAATATGAATGTCTGGAACTGACATGAGATTTAGAGTCAAACATGAAGAGACTAGCACACACACACACACACACACACACATTATCTATTGGAGGCCACTTAAATCATCATGGGAAAACAAGGCAGAGAGAGAGAGAGAGAGAGAGAGAGAGGGAGAGAGAGAGAGAGAGAGAGAGAGCAGTGCAGAAGGCTCTCCAGGCTGTGTGGAGATTTGTCTTGTGAGACCAAACCAGACAGAATCTGCATCATAAATAAAAACAGAGTTACAGAGCTCGACCCACAGAAAATTCAAGAGCTCAGAGCAATGAGACCACAGAAAGAAAGAGAGACAGTAGAGTAGCCTCAAAAAGCTGAACACAAAGTTCTAAAGGACAAATGACATAACAGCAGGGCTGTGCGCTTATTTTATTTTTGTATTTTTCTAGGGTGTTAGCACTGGTGCCAGTGAAGAAAAAAACAGCACAAATTAAATTGTATTAGGACACAAAGTGGTCAACATTTTTATTTTTTAGAGGTGCACTCAGTACATTTTGTTTTTGTGTTATCTTGCACTTACACTGACACCTAGTGGCTTGGATGCTGCATAATTTTAAATCAATAGTTTTCAGTCATTCTAGAAATGTAGCATTCACAGTCAGCCATGATTACTTTAATCAATGAGTGAAAGGGTCAAATAACAGGAGGGTTACTGAGATTAAGCGAGTAGTATTCGGCTGGTCATGTGATTCCAACATGGCCGCCCCCATGCGGGGACCCTCTCAATGTAGAATAAAACAGCTTTTATAAGGTTACTGATATGACTTGAGTCTTCATTTTAATGTGAATGCTCATGATTTCCTACATATATTACAAAATTACGATTGATGTCAATCGGAGTTAAACTTTATTTAAAGTGCACCTTTAAATTATTACAATTTTTTTTTTTTTTAATTTCCTGCAATTTCCTGCAACAACAACTAAAAGTTTGACACATTGAGCATGTTTATATGCACGTTCTTACACCTATTATGCTTAATAAGCCGACAGCCGACAACAGTTAGGGGTAATGTCATAAACCGTTTAAGCATACGCTGATTAACACAAATAGATTGTTTGCCCATACACTCAAATAACGAAGTCTATACACATTCTTAATTGAATTTGAGAAAGTTTTTACAAGCAATTTAATGCCATTCAGTCCGATTAAGTCAGTTTCACTGAGCCAACTTAATTTAGTTGAGTAATCTTTAGTATATACCTGATGATTAAGTGTAAGGAAAATTAAACTGTTGCACTGTCAATTTAACAGCAACTTCTTACAGAGCTAAGCAGCACTCGGCAGTGAAAGTCCGTCTCCTCATATTCTCATTTTTCTCAAAAAATTGTTCTCCCTATCCAATCCCATACAAAGCATGCTGGGAAATAGAATAGAAGCCTTTATTTTGGTCACACATTATACATACATTATATGCACGTTTGCATATATAC
This sequence comes from Moxostoma hubbsi, assembly GCA_032164185.1. Taxonomy (NCBI): domain Eukaryota; kingdom Metazoa; phylum Chordata; class Actinopteri; order Cypriniformes; family Catostomidae; genus Moxostoma; species Moxostoma hubbsi. The sequence goes on from JAVLUX010000042.1 coordinate 27,282,456, forward strand.
AGTGAAACATTTTTTTTTTCACATATCCCAGCTAAGCTGGGGTCAGAGTGCAGGGTCAGCCACGATATAGCACCCCTAGAGCAGATAGGGTCAAGGGCCTTGCTCAAGGGCCCAACAGTGGCGTCTTGGCAGTGCTGGGGCTTGAACCCCCTCTGGTCAGTAACCCAGATCCTTAACCGCTGAGCCACCACTGCCCCTATAAAGATATCCACTGCACAGCTTTATCAATGAAAAAATATAGTCCCAAAATAATATTTTTATTACTAAAAAACATTTTCACAAGATAAATCATGGTGCTGCCACACCATTATTTCCTTGACTTGGCATTTGAAACCTACACCAGAGAATAATTCCTTATTTCCTAATAATAAAAAAAACAAACAAACAAAAAAAACAATAATACTTATATTTTTAAATCATATTTTATTAACATATTAATAGGAATGGTTTAAGAATTGACCACTGAAAAACCAATATCAATCGACCACTAATCTGACTGGCCTATAGAGCACAACATTGCCTGCCCAATTTTTTCAGCTGTACTGGTTCTGGAAATGTAAGCGCAGCGTAGTTCTAGCGGGAAGACTAGCAGCTGTACATCATCGCACCATTAGCTGGGTAATTCCCAGCCAATCACATGTAAGCTGTTGCTTTATAAGTCTGCTCACAATCTATCACATTGCTGTTTCAGTGTGCTAACATGGCAACCTCCACCACCCCACCACCACCAGTTGAGTCCCGTCCTGCACGGGGGTAGGCTCCTCGCCCTTGTCTCCTATCTCCAGCAGGATACGACAGATCCGAGTACAACTTCTTTGGACCACCAGACGGGGCTTACGCCAAAGAGAGACATTACATATCTGTTTAATATTCATCAGATAAATGTAATCTTTAATTTCACTCAAGTCTGCGAGTCTTCCTGATAGAAGTATTTTTCCCATTTAGTTTTTCCTTCGAGATTACAAGGAATCTGATTTGAAGCAAACAAAGCAAGTGAAAATCTGATAAAATGACAAAGGTGACTGTGAACTTAACGTCTTTCATGGGGAAATGAACTACAGTCCCATGAAGCATTGGGAATTACGTAATTATAATACCATTGATTTACAATTGCAGATTATAAGTATAAAATGGTATATTTGGTGTGGTATATTCCTAAATCAGACTGATGCACTCTATTGTTACTGTAGTATATCAGTAGTAGATCCGTAAAATTGCATAAGGAATTTTTTGCAATCTGTACATTAGCTTCAATTCACTGTTTCTTGAGTTATTTGATTTAATTTTCTTTTTGGTTGTGGCAAACTGAGCTGGCCATGTCACTTATAACAGACATTTCACTTTAGTTTTTACTGTAGGAACAATGACTGTAGTCATTTCTAGTTGGCGGTTGCTTTGGATTGTCTGCCAGTATAAACATGTGTTTGGACACTGGATTTAAATCCAAAACCAGACTCTGCTTAATCCACACACAAAATGACTGTAGATCCGCTGTCTGTTTTTACCAGGCAAAACAAAGACATAGAATACTTTATATACATTTATTTACAAGCAAACTATAATTACTACAGAACTACAGAACTAACCTTATCCCTAACCCCAAAACTTTTGGCAATATTTTCTAGTCCATTCTTCTTCAGAAGACATATTTATAAATCCATAACATTCCACAAAAATACTACTCTTAATGCAGTAAATGTGAATATCAAAACCTGCTAATAAAAGTACAACAAATGAAGAATCTTATTACCAGTCTAGACACAGGTCCCATTTGCAGACTTTTTAGCATTTTACACGCTGATACAGGCTTTTATGGCATTTCACCCCAAATTCAGCTGAATGGGTTTAAATATTGTAAAACGCATAAACTCATATTAATAACTGAAGGCATAATTAAACCAGCCAAAGGGTTGGAGGTTTGTATAGCTTAGTGAATGGTGGACTTTCTAATTAAATAATTATTTAAAGGTTAAGAATCTCAACTAGTCACTTATACTAGTTCAAAATTGTCTAAATCAACAATTAATAATGATGACAAACACACATTTAATGAACAATCGTTAGCAATCAAATACGGCTTGTTTTGTGTTAGCCATTAGCTTAGTATTTTGCGGATGAAATGCTAACAGGATGGTAAAGGGTTTGTCACAAACAATTAATTATTGAGCAATAATACACAGAATTATAGCTGAAAATGTTAAATAATCATATAGACTGTATGCCAGCGTCTGTCACTCATCAGCTAATACTTGCGCAAACTGAACTGGACATCTTTTGGCATCTGCAAATATGAACATTTTGCATAGAATAGAGCAAGAAGAGAAAAGCAGAAACAAAGGAAGAGTGTACAAAGACAACTGATCTATTTTGGGATTTACGTGGATGTCTGAGAGGACTTCACCACATTAATGTGGGACAGAGAGAGAGAGAGAGAGAGAGCCAGAGAGAGAGAGAGAGAGAGAGAGAGAGAGAGAGAGAGAGAGAGAGCCAGAGAGAGAGAGAGAGAGAGAGAGAGAGAGAGAGAGAGAGCCAGAGAGAGAGAGAGAGAGAGAGAGAGAGAGAGAGAGAATAAAAAACATTGCATTGTCAGCAACTTTGAAATACGAGCGCATCTTTCGCCAAAACCCCATGACTCTCTCTGGAGCTCGAGCTAACCATTCCAGCAGCTGCCTGTGGTGACATACGCGGCAAAAACATTGCACACACACACACAAACTTGCACACACAGGGACAGCAAAAAGTTTAAAAACAGAATGACTTAACCAAAAATTGGTTTCACACAGATGCAGTTCCTTTTGTCACCACAGGGGTCCGTATAATGGCGCTGAAGTACATTTTTAAAAATGAAGCTCCGATCCCAAACTCTTCTGGTAGTGCGCCCAGAGTACAACACATCCCCCCCAATGCTCGACAACACTTGCTTTTTTCTTCTTTATCTCTTGTCCTCTCCTGACGTTTAATTTCCAGACGCACACAATGTGCTCGTACACAAACACAAGCACATACCGCACACAGGTGAATCTTTCCAAAACATGCCTGCGTCATATTTCATCACAAAAACAAACATTTTTATTTTATTTTTTTGCATAAAGAAAAAAAGCCTTTCTTAATAATTCTCAGAACAGCAATGCATGTGGACGTCATACTAAAACGTATTTTGTATTTTTTTTTCTATCTATATTCTCGATGGGAATTTTTATTAGATTGTCATTAATATAATACAGTAACGTTTTACAGTAAAAGAAAAAATATTGTAATGCAATGATGAATTATTGGGAGTACAAATACAACCATGATGTATAAATACTTTATTTAGGTGATTCTCACAAAACCAGTCAAGAAATCATATTTAAATAATAATAATAATAATAATAATAATAATAATAATATTTTTTGCATTGTAACATTATTTTCAGGATAGTTAAGCACATTTTACCCTCCAATTCCCATTACCGTAACGCGCCCAAACTAATTTCACTACTCCCATCGTTCTCAATGAATATTGTGTAAATACATTTTCAATAAAGTAGCATTTTTTTTCACATTGCAGTATGACAAAATTATAATAACCATCTTTTTTTTTTTTTTTTGCATTTCGGCATTTCGGTAATGAGAATAGGGGAGTAAAATGTGCATAACTGTCATAAAAATAATGTCACAATATTAAAAACCTTAATGGCCATAAAAATACAGTAGGCTTCATCTTCTATATGCAAAATCTTATTTCTTATGTTTCTTTTGATTTTGGAGTAAAATAGGACCAGCACATTTTCTTGACTGGTTTCATGAGAATCGCCCATTTTTTCAAATTACGGTAATGAGAGTGAGACTTTGCGCATTTAAGCAATATATTTTATACAACAGCTTCATGAACAAGTATTTAATATTGTGCAACATAGGTGTGATATTGTGTAAAATTGTGTTAGGGTTGACATGTTTAAATGTCCCGTAAATAATTCCACAGTACACAAGTCTTAATGGTTCTTAATGGACATGGTCTTGACAGGTTTCTTGATATTCATGCACACATACATAAACTTGCACACGTACACACCAGAGCTTCCTCTAAGAAATTTTGTTGCCGGCCAATGTGTCTGGGAATCCTAAAAGTTTTCTATCTCATTATTTTGATGACTATTTCCTTTCGATTTTACACAGCTGCCGACGTAAAGTCAAATGTGTGCAGCGTTTCTCTTCCGCTTGAGATGGCGGTGTTCTTCTCCTCCAGAAGACGGCAACACACGACTGTTTTAATGTGATACTAAAGTGAGTAGCTTCTCACTGCGGGCACGTGAGATGGGAATAACGCAGGATGCTTTTGCCAGTGTGCGGGATACAACCCGCTGTAGTCGTGGATTAGGACTTCACAAGCTGTCGGGAATGTTTAAAACTCTATGGCAGTGTAGCACTCCCATCATTGGGATGGCATCACGCTCTACGCTTGTGGCATCAACTAAAGGGGCTGCTGGTGCTTTGTGTTAATATTTTCTAATTTTTTGAAATTGGTCAGACATTGTGACATTTTAACGGTCAAACGGAAACCCTGGTACACACACACACACACACACACACACACACACACACACACACACACTATCCAGCCTAATTAGAGTTTCAGGGCTTGAGGTCTTGTACTTATTAGGTTTGTTTTACAATGACATCATCACAGCTGCTTATGACCTCATCAGAATATGAGAAAAATCAGAACACATGTGATCCACATTAGAACATGGACTTTCGCTGTAGGAGAGATCGCCAAAAGAAGTTTCATGAAACCATGAAAGCATGACATAAACACATGAAAAACCTAAATATCTGGCTATACTCAAGACCAAATATGCCACACACAGACACAAACACACACACACACACACATGCATGAGGTGTCTGGGCATTCTCAACAGTGAAAAACCAAACCACTGAAAGCAAGCCATCCACTGACGTGCACACACACACACATACACACACACACACACACACACACACACACACACACACAGAGCAGCGGTGTCTGGAGACCTTTAAGATCTGTGCCCAAAGCAACTGCCATGTCTACCAGTGCACTTTCCTGTCGGCCACAAACTCCTCCTCTCTTGTTCTCTCACTCCTCCCTCCCTCTCTATCCATCCATCAGCCCCTTTCTCCTTCATTGCTCCATTTCTACTATCACTCACTTCTAATGTCACATCTCTATTTCATTTCAACAGCATTAAAATAGGGGTTATTCAGACTGAATGATTTAGATTGAAAACTGGATTATTTAGACTGGCATTTCGCTTGGAACCCTTTCACAGTTTAACTTGGAATGCTGGGTAACTCCTGAAACAAAACGTTTTTGAACTGTTTCTTTACGTTTCTCCCTCATTTGTGCTGGGATAGTTTATTCATCCTAATTTTCTTTCACATATCACCTATCCACCATGCCGGAGAGAGCTATAGATAATCCTTAAAAGCAACATGAATTCAAAACGGACCATGGACTGAAATTTGTTTTGTTTTATGCTGACATATCCAAGGCTGAGTGGGTGGGAAAAAATATAATTAACCAATAATATCACAGCCTCAAATGTCTTACCCAATCAAATCCTGATGCTTAAAATCAAGTCCCGCCCTCCCTTATTTCCCACTGAATATTCTGGACAGATTGTTTTCTGTATATGTCATATAGTTTGTATACTTCACAATATTCCACAGCAATATATTAAAACATTTAAAAGTTCTCCAGAGAGATAAATGTCTCTCTGCAATTTTCTCTAACTCTCTCATTTTCTACTCTCAGTCACTCAGGTGAGAGAGATGGAGAGAGTGATGAAGCAAGGGAATACAACGAGTGAGGAGCGAATACCTGACAGCTATGTCATTACCTTAAAGGTCTGATCTTAACCGCACGTCTTACTTTTTCCAATCAGGGGGAGAGGTCCCACCACAGACTTGTGCTGACCTGTGTGGGCTCTATGGAAACCCCCCAATGATGTCATGAGACATGAACCTTGAAGTCCTCATTCTGACCAGAACTTTCCACAAAAACATCACCGTCGACTCTCTCTCTTATCCACATAATTTGAGTATCATCCATGTCTGTAGCACAAATAGTATGGAACCAGTTACGTGCCAAAAATGTGTTAGAAGTTAGAGATATCCAAAATAATATTTTTTAAACTGGTGAAAGAAATGTATAAATGGTGATGAAAGCCAAAATATAAAATGTACTGGATGAAAATTTAATTGAGTAATCCATTATTTTGTAGAGAGGAGTCAAAATGACCATTTTCGGCTCTGATTTTGGAGCAAAACTACAGGTAAAAAAATTACTTTAGAAAGGTGGCAGCATCAGTAATTTATTTTTACACAGAGATGGGTAGGTCTATGACTAAATTCAGCTGACTTCATTGCCAACGGTGGAGTCCAAAAATGTAGAAAAAAACATATTTGGCTTTTGACAATTGAAAATGAGTCAAATTGAACAATTTACAGATGGCGTCACATTGAGAGCCCTGTTTCTCTGTGATTTAACCATCTAGGGCCTTAAAAGGATATTAAGATATCATTTTTGTTTTATTTTTATCCCCTTATCTCCCTAATTTGGCATGCTCAATTCCCACTACTTCTACGTCCTTGTGGTGGCACGATAACACACCTCAATCCGGGTGACAGAGGACAAGTCTCAGTTGCCTCCACTTCTGAGACCGTCAATCCGTTCATCTTATCACGTGGCTCATTGTGCATGACACTACTGAGACTCACAGCATGTGGAGGCTCATTCAACTCTCCACGATCCACGCACAACTTACCATGCGCCCCATTGAGAGCAAGAACCACTAATCATGACCACGAGGAGGTTACCCCATGTTACTCTACCCTCTCTAGCAACCGGGCCAATTTGGTTGCTTAGGAGACCTGGCTGGAGTCACTCAGCACACCCTGGATTCAAACTCGCGACTCCAGGTGTGCTAGTCAGCATCAATACTCGCTGAGCTACCTAGGGCCCCTATTAAGATATCTTTAATACTTCTAGAGTTATAAACACTCCATCTTTGGAAAAACAACACACAAAGTGGCATATAATGCAACAAAGGGTGCTGAGGTCAACAGATTCTAGTAATAATAACCCTATAGTAATATGCTTGCTTTCGCAAACACCACTAATTAAACTTATACACAGAACATCCGTATACATACAGTATATAATAAACAGAGGAAATTGAGTTCAATGGAAGCACTTCAACCTAAATAAAGCCATAATTTAAACCACATGCCTGAGCAGACCTGCTTCGTGTTAAAATCTCTTAAGGTCAAAACATACTCTACGCAAGTACATGAAGGCAGATGTAATAGCTTAGCAAAGAGCCATTCAGTTGAACATGTGTAACGTGCGTTCTTGCTTTACCATGGCGGGAACAAACCTCAGTACTCAAGGGGGTGATAGAGTACCCTTCAGATGTCTGTGCAATTAAGCTGCATGTGTCATATATTAAGGTCAATATATATATATATATATATATATATATATATATATAAATATTGACCTTAATGTACTTGCTCAGCAAAATTCTCTTCAAACTGTTGCTCCGCCATGACTGTTGGTGACTTGAAAGATAAACCTCATCTTAGAAGCGGACAGTTCAAGAGAGGTCTGTCTGTATACTGAAAGACTACTACAAGACACGTCAACTACAAGGCATGGCCACTACAAGGCACGGCCACTACAAGGCACGGCCACTACAAGACACGGCCACTACAAAACGCGGCCACTACAAGACGCGGCCACTACAAGGCGCGTCCACTACAAGGCATGGCCACTACAAGGCACGGCCACTACAAGACACGGCCACTACAAGGCACGGCCACTACAAGGCACGGCCACTACAAGACACGTCCACTACAAGGCACGGCCACTACAAGGCATGGCCACTAAACGGCACGGCCACTACAAGACACGGCCACTACAAGACACGGCCACTACAAGGCATGGCCACTACAAGGCACGGCCACTACAAGGCACAGACACTACAAGACACGTCCACTACAAGGCACGGCCACTAAACGGCACGGCCACTACAAGGCACGGCCACTACAAGACACGGCCACTACAAGACACGTCCACTACAAGGCACGGCCACTAAACGGCACGGCCACTACAAGACACGGCCACTACAAGGCACGGCCACTACAAGACACGGCCACTACAAGACACGGCCACTACAAGGCATGGCCACTACAAGGCACGGCCACTACAAGGCACAGACACTACAAGACACGTCCACTACAAGGCATGGCCACTACAAGGCACGGCCACTACAAGGCACAGACACTACAAGACACGTCCACTACAAGGCACGGCCACTAAACGGCACGGCCACTACAAGGCACGGCCACTACAAGACACGGCCACTACAAGACACGGCCACTACAAGACACGGCCACTACAAGGCACGTCCACTACAAGGCACGGCCACTACAAGACACGGCCACTACAAGACACGGCCACTACAAGACACGGCCACTACAAGGCACGGCCACTACAAGGCACGGCCACTACAAGGCACGGCCACTACAAGACACGTCCACTACAAGGCACAGCCACTACAAGTTACACCCCTCCAAATAACCAGCAAAATCCTGAAGTCTTGGAAGAGTTTGATGCCACATTCATACACTGTTTGTTGTGTTTATTTGGAGTACCGTAGCAACCATAATCCTACGCCTATCCATAACTCCTATCCAAAATAAGTGTATCTCATCTTCTATTTGGTTTGTATCACACTGTCTGCATATCTTCTGCTCTCTGGGTAACCAGGACCTGTGATGTCTTCCTCGCTCTATCTCCAGATCATGGTCACTTAGCCTATATTTAGACAGAATCTTTCTTTCTTTAAATTGTTTAATTGATTGAAGTAATTAGCAAATTTGGCAGTTCTGTTTAGGCATTGAATAGCATTGAAGTTTGATGCAGAGTTCAAATTCAGTTTTATCGTGATCATGTTGTTGGTTTTTGTCAATTTCTTTACAATAAGTTTAGATTTGTAATTGGAGTGGATATCAAATTTGCTTTCATTAACAAGTTTCAGAGCGAAATATTCTGAGGGTGTGATATAGCAGGGGTTTAATTGGCAAGGAGGGCTTTACATTTAATATATTCTGGATACGACTGCTTGAGGTGATGCCAGAATTGTAAGACTCTTTTCTGAATTTCAATAGACCTAAATCAGCCCTACAGGCACTATTTGAGGCGCTTCTACGTACAACTAAAAAGTTTTTCGTAAATTCTAGCTGCATTATTTGAATTGAAGTTTTATCCCAATGGTGGAAATTTGTCATGGGTCCCCATATTCATTCATTCATTCATCTTCAACCGCTTATCCTGTACAGGGTCACGGGGGGCTGGAGCCTATCCCAGCTAACATTGGGCGAAAGGCGGGGTACACCCTGGACAGGTCGCCAGTCCATCGCAGGGGTCCCCATATTTCACATCTATATAGTAGTATTGGTTTAATTATAGAATTATATAATTTTGTACAAATTGTAATTGGTCATGGTACATGGCCGAAAATGCCTTCCGAGCCTTTTCACCCAATGTTTTTACAGCCAGGTTAAATCCTCCAGATGCACTTATTTTAATGCAGAGATACGTAACTGTAGGTGAAGCTGTGTTGTAGGACCTCTCCTCTATAAGTGAACTGGAATCAGTTTCACAGTTTTCTGGAACAACATGACTCTGATTTTATCCAGGTTGACTGAGAGTGCCCAGTCATGACAATATTGTTCCAGCAGGCTGAGGCACTGCTGAAGCCCCTCCACTGTAGGTGACATCAGAGGAAGATTATCTGCATACAGCAGACAGTTCACTTCAGTGTCATGAGTAAGGCCAGGGATGCTGGACCGCTCCAGAGCTTCTGTAAAATAATTTACAGTATATAGATGTTGAATAGAGTCGGACTTAGACTGAATTCCCATCTCACGGCCCTGCTGGAAGAATGCACTTCTCTGATTTCCCATTTTTACTGCACTCTTTGCATACATTTAATGTATAATATCAAATGTTTCCCACCAATGCTGATTTCTGATTTCAATCTGTGATTTATTTAGGTGATTTTGTGTTTTGTAAGGAATACGACTATATGAGTATTTATTATACTACAGAATAACCTCCCTAGGGCACTGCCCACACTAATACCATAATAAATATTGGGGTCAATATGTATGCGTTATATATGTATCCAAATGATTTTGGAGCGGCGTTTCAGATTTGGGTCTTTCGCATTTTTATATACAGGCTCCAAAATGTGTTTTGGTCACATTAAATCATCAAACATGTGTAATATTATAGAGTTTTTCAGTGTTTGATTGGTTCCATTTGAGTTTGATTTTCAAAAGGAAATAACAACATTTATTTTTGTAACTGTTTTTTAATTGTTACAAAATCATCAAAATGCTTTGAGAGCAGCCTCTGATCCCTGGACCATGACAGTGCCATTCTCTCTTTCTCTCTCCCTATACATCTCTCTCTCTCTTTCTCCCTATACATATCTCTCTTTCCCTCTTTACCTCTCTTTCTCTCTCTCTCTCTCAATTCAATTCAATTCAATTCAAATGAGCTTTATTGGCATGACAAATTGTACATTGTATTGCCAAAGCATTTATATGAGCATGAAAAATCAAATAAAAATAAAAAATGAACAAAGTAGAACAAATTCTTTATTGAACAAGTGTGGAAAAACAGGAAACAAATAAATAAATAAACATTGTATATACTTTCATTGGTGTTTGTGTGTGTGTGTGTGTGTGTGTGTACAAGAGTTTGTATGAGTTTGTGTGTGTGTGTGTGTGTGTGTGTGTGTGTGTGTGCTCGTGTGTGTGTGTGTGTGTGTGTGTAAATGGCACATCACTGTTTGGTCAACTCTTCCCTCTTTTTTCTACAATACGGGCATAACCTGCCCTCTCTGGGCATCCAGCTCTGTCTGTATCTGCCCTTCTCTATCGCCAGGCTGTGGTCACTTTGTGTTCTTCTCTCTCTCTCTCTCTCTCTCTCTCTCTCTCTCTCTCTCTCTCTCTCTCTCTCTCTCTCTCTCTCTCTAACTCTAGTTTAGAAGTCAACTGAGGGATTTGTAAGCTTTCAAGAGAATTTAATTACATGGCCAGACTTTGAATTGTATGTGCAGCAGTGGTTTAGTTTATGATCTGTGGTAGTTCTCCAAACAGCTGAACTTCAAACATTCAGGTAGACCAAACCATAAAGACACATCAACATTCCATGAACTCTTTGTGTGTCGGCGGTCAAAACCCTCAGGGTCAACACAAACATTTCCTCAAGTCTTCCTAATGCCTCAAATATCATCAAGACACTTTGAAATCACAAAATTTGAATAAAGTGTATGTCCCATAAATCATGTGAAGTGAAATATTTATTGCTTCGAGTGCAGTTATGTTCCAAGCTCCAGCCCATCACTATTTACACAAGGAAGCATTCATTCATCAAATCTCTCTTTCTTTTCTTTTTTGCATTTGGCTATGTTCAGAATAGAATACTAGCATACTGCATGCACAGTATATACTGCATACTACCTGCTTAAAATACATATGTGTAACAGAACACAGTATGCAATCATAAACATTTCAAACTGTAGCATGATACACTGTCGCCACATGACCTCATTACATGACATGTTTAATACTATTACTAATACTAATAATGTGTACTGCACATTTTGGCAAAATGTAGTAAGTCTTTATGCATGCAGAAAACCTAGTGTACATACTACACACTGCAGAAATAGTCTGAGTGGTATGCTAATAAATAGCATTTTTGTAGTTAAATAGTTAAATAGTCTTTTTTACTGACCAAATAAAGCCATAATCACACTTTAATGTGCTATGTAATTATTCTAAAGCCTTTATGGTCAACCTGACTATTACACACATAAATACAGTATATACACAGCACAGTCTATAAATCCTTGTGGCATAGGTTAACCCTACAATTTTCAGTTGGCCCAACATAAACGCAACTAGGTGCTAAACAAACATGCACGCCTTCCTCAAGTTCAGATTTGCTTGAGTTAGTCACAGGGAGTTCATGAAACATTTTAACACTCAGTAAAGACCACAGACACATGTTCACAGACCCCTGCAAAGACCCCGAGCACACTGACCAACAAGACCAAAGAAACACACAACCCGCAGGAAAGAAAAATCACACAAGATCTCTTTAATATCTCAGATATTTCTCCTAAAGTGCAAAGGGAGACTTCAAGCTTCTAAGACTTCTCTCCTGAGAACAAGACCCCACTAATTTCACGTGTCAACAATGTCTCAGGCTGTGTTCAGATCTGTCAGGATACCAAAGACTGCAATCAAATGATAGATCTGATAGCAATAAAAAATGGATACATAACAATAACATTTCTGAGAACTCATTATGTTCTAACAATGTTAACACGAATATTTTGGATCATCTGAAAATGTTCTTTACCTCAAACACCTCCTCATCCAGGATACGCGTTCCGAACACCACGATCCCTTTAGTGTCGATGATGGGGTGAGGGCTTCTGGATAGCGTCCGTGTGATCTTCTTCTTACAGTCCAAAATCAGAGTGATGCTCTGCTTGTGAACGCTGATCGCCACACGGTGCCACCTGAATGACATAGAAACAAGTGAGTGTTTGTCTGTCTGTCTGTCTGTCTGTCTGTCTGTCGGTCGGTCAGTCGGTCGGTCCGTCCATCCGTCCTTCCGTCCGTCCATAGTCTATCTGTCCATCATCTATCTGTCCATCAGTCTGTCTGTCTGTCTCTCACGTTCTGTTCTATCTATCTATCTATCTATCTATCTATCTATCTATCATCTATCTATCTATCTATCTATCTATCTATCTATCTGACACTGTTCTATCTATCTATCTATCTATCTATCTATCTATCTATCTATCTATCTGTCACTGTTCTATCTATCTATCTATCTATCTATCTATCTATCTGTCACTGTTCTATCTATCTATCTATCTATCTATCTGTCTATCTATCTGTCACTGTTCTATCTATCATCTATCTATCTATCTGTCACTGTTCTATCTATCTATCTATCTATCATCTATCTGTCACTGTTCTATCTATCTATCTATCTATCTATCTGTCTATCTATCTATCTGTCACTGTTCTATCTATCATCTATCTATCTATCTGTCACTGTTCTATCTATCTATCTATCATCTATCTATCTATCTATCTGTCACTGTTCTATCTATCTATCTATCTATCTGTCACTGTTCTATCTATCTATCTATCTGTCACTGTTCTATCTATCTATCTATCTATCTGTCTATCATCTATCTATCTATCTGTCACTGTTCTATCTATCTATCTATCTATCTATCTATCTATCTGTCACTGTTCTATCTATCTATCTATCTATCTATCATCTATCTATCTATCTATCTATCTATCTGACACTGTTCTATCTATCTATCTATCTGTCACTGTTCTATCTATCTATCTATCTATCTATCTATCTGTCACTGTTCTATCTATCTATCTATCTATCTATCTGTCACTGTTCTATCTATCTGTCTGTCTATCTGTCTATCTGTCACTGTTCTATCTATCTATCTATCTATCTATCTATCTATCTATCTATCTATCTATCTGTCACTGTTCTATCTATCTATCTATCTATCTATCTATCTATCTGTCTATCTATCTATCTGTCACTGTTCTATCTATCTATCTGTCTATCTATCTATCTGTCACTGTTCTATCTATCTATCTATCTATATATCTATCTGTCACTGTTCTATCTATCTATCTGTCTATCTATCTATCTGTCACTGTTCTATCTATCTATCTATCTATCTATCTATCTGTCTATCTATCTATCTGTCACTGTTCTATCTATCTATCTATCTGTCTATCTATCTATCTGTCACTGTTCTATCTATCTGTCTGTCTATCTGTCTATCTGTCACTGTTCTATCTATCTATCTATCTATCTATCTATCTATCTGTCTATCTATCTATCTGTCACTGTTCTATCTATCTATCTATCTATCTATCTATCTATCTATCTATCTATCTATCTATCTGTCTATCTATCTATCTGTCACTGTTCTATCTATCTATCTATCTATCTATCTATCTATCTATATATCTATCTGTCACTGTTCTATCTATCTATCTGTCTATCTATCTATCTGTCACTGTTCTATCTATCTATCTATCTATCTATCTATCTATCTGTCTATCTATCTATCTGTCACTGTTCTATCTATCTGTCTGTCTATCTGTCTATCTATCTATCTGTCACTGTTCTATCTATCTATCTATCTATATATCTATCTGTCACTGTTCTATCTATCTATCTATCTGTCCATCTATAGTCTATCTGTCTATCTGTCTGTCTCTCACGTTCTATCTATCTATCTATCTATCTATCTATCTATCTATCCGTGTACCTGTCTGTCTGTTAACATATGCATCTGTACTATATATTTTTGTAGCATTGTTTATATAGTTAGTATAGTTATATAGGAGTCTGTATAAATAAATGTTTAATGTGCCAGGGCGTCACACCTGTGTCTGTTCACCTGTACAGGTGTTGTTTTGCACTAGCATAACAGATTAAATCTGAAGTACATCAAAGCTAACAGTGAAAACCAAACACAGTGTCCTGACTAGGTTCCAGTGTCAAGCTATATTTCTATTCTTACTGAAAGTGAAAATGCTGTATGAAGCAACAAACACAGCCAATCAGAACATATTTAACGTTTAATATAAGTCTATATGGAGCACAGTCAGATTTCTGGACAGGGCTAGCAGTATCTTCATGAGACTAGTTAAAATCTAACACGTGTTTGTGGACAGCAACACTCTAATCTCTGTGTGTACTTACTTTCCATCAGCCAGGTTGACCCCTCTGAAGAGTGGGTAGTCCTCTGGACCAGGTTTTCCCTGGTGGTCTTCATACAGGAAGACAGGAGAGCGTCCCACCTCCAGACCGAGCTGCTGAATGCCCTGTTCATTATACACTGACAGCAGGAATGACTGACTGTTTTTCTTAGGCCTCATCGTCACCAGGATGGAGAAGTCCTCAGGAAACATGGATGCTACAAAAAGAGAGAGCAGGTTATTAGTTATTGTATGAAATTACACTGTTTGGGGGTCATTATATAAGAGCAATCGTATTTTCATATGCAAAAAGAAATCTGAAAATTTTTTAAACTGAAACTCATCAGTCATACATTAAACCTACCGTGCAACATTAGTAACCATATCCTCTTTCTTAGTTCATTCATGGTGACAATAATCATTGTAGAATTAAAAAACTGTATAATAATAATCATTTTCAAATTGGCTGCCATGATCTTTTGTCAGTAGTGTTACTCCTAATTAAAATATTATTTAAATTAAAATGATGGTTAAGTTGATTTTCAAGATGAGAGAGGAATGTCACAAAAAAAGCTGTCATTGATGTTAAAGGGGCAAAAATAAAATTAGCTCATCATTTATTCAACATCGTGCATCCCAGATGTGTATGACTTTCTCTTTTCTGCAGAAAGTCTTCTGAAGCTAAGCAATCAATTTAGGTGAGAAACAGATCAATATTAACCATTTTTTTACTATATATCTCCACTTTCACTTTCAGAATGTGAAAGTGAGAGTAAAATTGGAGATTTATATTAAAAAAACAACTGAAATATAGATCTGTTTCTCACCCATACCTATCATATCCCTTCTGACAACATGGATTAAACCACTGGATACGTATAGATTACTTTTATGCAGCCCTTGTGTGGTTTTTGGAGTTTGAAAGTTCTGTCCACCATTCACTTGCACTGTATGGTCCAAAAGAGCTGAAATATTTTTCTAAAAATCTTTGTTTGTGTTCAGCAGTAGAAAGAAAGTCATACGCATCTGGGATGTCATGAGGGTGAGTAAATTATGAGAGAATTTTCATTTCAGACTATTCCTTTAATACAAATAATTACCAATATTTTAAACAAATTTTGATAAACAATTTATTAGTTTTTTTTTATTTATTTATTCTTTATTGTAATTATTTATTTAGGTGCTTGCAGTAATTATACAACTATATGTCCAATTAGACTATAGTTAAAAAAAATTACAATGTTTAAATACTACTTGGGGCCATTGCATATGGTTTTCTATAGGAACTGTCCACATTAAATGTTGACTTTTTTGAAAATGAGACAGCATCTGACAACGCAACTGTCGATTGACCCTTTTCCTGTAAGCTTTTCTGGGAGCAGAGAACAGTTAAAAGTCTAGAAAGAAAAAGAGAGTGTGTTACAAGAGTGTTGCATCACATCTGTGAGTGGAGAGATACTGTCACTGGCACATCTTTGGGAAACGCTGTTACAGTGTCTAAGTGCATGTGTGCAGGAGTCTTACTGGTGAGAGAGAGAGAGAGAGAGAGAGAGAGAGAGAGAGAGAGAGAGAGAGAGAGAGAGAGAGAGAGAGAGAGAGAGAGACCATTGCATTTTTAGCAAACATTTATTCAGTACAAAAGCACTCTTGCTTGTGATACATTGCTTAATTAGTATTATTATTACAATCATTATTCATTATTATTATTTATACAGTGAGTATTAAATTTTACTATACAGTTATAATATATTTCTGTTGCCATTTCTTCAATTTCAGGCATTTAGCTTTTATTTTGACGTGTATTTTTGACCGATAACAGTTAGCTATATGGCCCAGTGTGATTGTTAAAGTGCAAATGCTGTGATTTAATTATATAAAAATAATGCTTCATAGTTGATTAGTGCTCTGTCATCTCTCATACAGCATGAATGATTCGGTGGTGATGAGCGGTCAGCTTCAAACATTCATTTAAAGCTCATGCAGCTCATACAGTCTAAGGCCTAGTTCACACTAATATGTTTTCGTTTGAAAATGCATCTTTTTCTCTCCGTTTTGGCCTTCAGTCCACACTGAGACGGCGTTTTTGTCAGCGAAAACGGAGCTATTTGAAAACGCACTCCGCGTTGTAGTGTGGACTGTGAAAACGGATGCTTTGGAAAACGATGACGCATTTTTAGTCACGTGATCTATCCAACCAAAACAATCAAGATGGCGGCCCGTGTTATAGCGGTGCTGTTGTGCTTGATACTCACTTTGATAGCGTTGTTAAAAAAATGTTACTTTGTACAACCGTCACATTGCGTTCCTTCAAAGGCGAAGGGAAGTTTACTCGGAATTTGTGTCCGGCGACGGAACACGAGGACAATTGCATTTCAGACCGTACATGCGATGGGGGTTTTCCGCATGCGCAGTAACACGATTTAAGCATTTTCATAAGTTTCAGTGTGGACGAGCAACTTTTTGGAAAATGCTTGAAAACGTTTGTGTGGACGAAGAGCGTTTTGAAATGAAAACAACGTTTTCAAATGTATCCGGTGTAGACGTATCTTAAGGTTGCAGCATTTCGTGGTTTAATAATCAAACTAGGATATATCACGATTTTAATTTGATTAGTTGTGCATTTCAGTGTAAAAGGAGTAACCGAGCACACGCTCAAATAAGCACGTGAGCATTTGAAAGCAGTCGTGTGTCAGTAAGACAGTGTACGGGTACCGAATTAAGTCAGTGATCACCGGTACTGTAATGTAGAATCACTAGTAGGCTATCATTACATCTTTTTTTATTTTAGTACCGACTTTGTATCAAAGTAGGCTACTGGTACTTTTGACAGCACTAATGTGAACGTTGCCCATTGTGATTTGTCATCTGAAATTTGAAAGCTCATTAAAAAGATTTGTGTCACAATAATATCACATGGAGTAGTCTTTATTCACTGATCATTTTTTCCTCAGCTGAAGCGCTGAAATTGACTTTAATGATACTTTTCTGGTGCTTTTTTGTCACTTTGAAGCTTGATAGCACATTCACTTTTATTATATGGAAAATAGCTGTCTATGATATGCTTAAGAAATGACCTTTTTCTGTTTCACAGAAGAAAGTAAATCATACAGGTTTGGAACAACATAAGGATCAGTTAAAAAAGTTGGCTATATGGTTCTTTGGACGTAAAAAATTAAATAATAATCTTTATGTTACATGAATATTTCTTAAGATAAATGTATTGCATTCTGGGTTCTTTAAAGCACCAGTTGATACTTTTGTGCAACTAGATACATTCTTCTATGACATCAGACTGTGAAACCCTTATTCATTCTAAATTAGAACCCTTATTTTTAAAAATGAACATTCAGCCACAGAACTTTACAAAGAAACTCGAAGAGAATGAGAAAAATGTGAGAAAAGGGAAAGAGAAAAAGGTTAAATTAAACAGTCTCTCTAAAATGAGGAAAACAGTCCGGTCTTCATCTTACACACACACACAGACATGTGCCAGACAGATGCCCCAAAATCTGGGTTTGTCAGGCAGGAAGTGAGTTTTCCAGCCATCCAATAGACAAAGCATCCATACATCTATTCAACAAATACACACACATACACAAACACACACATTCCAAACAACCTGTCCTGCTTTTGGTGAAGTTTATGCCATTGTGTGGAATTCATTGAATGGCTAAATCTACTGCACTTCCCACAGAACAGGCTGAGAGTCATTACAACATTCTAATGGTTCTAACAGTTGGAGAGGAACATGTTCATGTAACCCTACCTCACCGCTTTCAGATGGGTCTTCTAGAATAACTTCTCTACCTCTAACTTCCCTCTTCTTCTCAACTGTTTATGTCTGAGTCAATGTCTGCTTAAAGTCGCACTATTACAGACAGTAAGACACCTGGCTACCTTTCCACTCTCATCATTCTCTATATTTCACAATATGTAAGTGCTATATAACTCTTAAGAGATATTAAAGGTCACTTTACAGCTATGAAGGAGATATTCTTTGTCACTTAAATGTTTTTTTTGAGAGATTCCAGATAACTTCACTGCTTCATAAGTGTTTTTAGATCACTTTGCGACTTCATTTGAGATATTTTAGATCACCTTACTGCTTTGTAGGAGATATTTTTGATAATTTTATGACTAGAAAAGTTAAATTCTAGCACACTTTAGGCTTAGTAACAAATATTCTAGATCACATTACAGCTTAATAAGAGATATTTTAGATCACCTTTCAGCTTAGTATGAGATATTCTAGATTTCTTTTCATGTTCGTAAGAGATTCTAGATCATTAACAGCTTTGTAAGAAATATTCCTGATCACTTTACAGTTTCATAAGAGATATTCTAGATTACGTCTCTGTAAGAGATATTCTAGATCACTTTACAGCTTCATACGAGATATTCTAGATCACTTTACAGCTTTGTAAGAAATATTCCTGATCACTTTACAGTTTCATAAGATATATTCTAGATTACGTCTCTGTAAGAGATATTCTACATCACTTTACAGCTTCATAACAGATATTCTAGATCACTTTACAGCTTTGTAAGAAATATTCCTGATCACTTTACAGTTTCATAAGATATATTCTAGATTACGTCTCTGTAAGAGATATTCTAGATCACTTTACAGCTTCATACGAGATATTCTAGATCACTTTACAGCTTTGTAAGAAATATTCCTGATCACTTTAAAGTTTCATAAGAGATATTCTAGATTACTTTACAGCTCTATAAGACATATTCTACATAATTTTACAGCATCATAAGAGATATTCTACATTATTTTACAGCATCATAAGGGATATTCTAGATTTTGTTTTCATGTTCGTAAGATATATTCTAGATCACTTTACAGCTTTGTAAGAAATATTCCTGATCACTTTACAGTTTCATAAGAGATATTCTAGATTACTTTACAGCATCATAAGAGATATTCTAGATTTTTTTTCATGTTCGTAAGAGATCCTAGATCACTTTACAGCTTTGAAAGAAATATTCCTGATCACTTTACAGCTTCATAAGAGATATTCTAGATTACTTTACAGCATCATAAGAGATATTCTAGATTTTTTTCATGTTCGTAAGAGATCCTAGATCACTTTACAGCTTTGAAAGAAATATTCCTGATCACTTTACAGCTTCATAAGAGATATTCTAGATTACTTTACAGCTCTATAAGACATATTCTACATCATTTTACAGCATCATAAGAGATATTCTAGATTTGTTTCATGTTCGTAAGAGATTCTAGATCATTAACAGCTTTGTAAGAAATATTCCTGATCACTTTACAGTTTCATAAGAGATATTCTAGATCACTGTGGCACGGTGGAGGGCGGGACCGGCGCGTGATTGCGCACGCCCGGTCCTGTATCGGGCTGATTGAGCCGGCAAGAGGGTTAAAAGGCCACTCGCAGACGGCGATCGGGAGAGAGAGCTTAATCAGCAGATGTCTGCTGTCCTAAATGTTTGTTTTAAGTTCTTAATTAAATTATTATTTATGTTGACAAGCCCTCCACCGTGCCACAATCACTTTATAACTTCATAAGTGATATTCTAGATCACTTTACAGTTTCATAAGAGATATTCTAGATCACTTTACAACTTCGTAAGAAATATTTCTGATCACTTTACATTTTCATAAGAGCTATTCTAGATTACGGCTTTGTATGAGATATTCTAGATTGCTTTAAAGCTTTGTAAGAGATATTGTAGCTCAATTTACAGTTTCATAAGAGATATTCTAGATTTATTTTCAGGTTAGTAACAGATATTCTAGACCTCTTTACGGCTTCATAAGAGATATTCTAGATTACTTTATGGCTTCATAAGAGATATTCTAGATTTATTTTCAGGTTAGTAACAGATATTCTAGACCTCTTTACGGCTTCATAAGAGATATTCTAGATTACTTTACGGCTTCATAAGAGATATTCTAGATCACTTTACCATTTTGCAAGAGCTATTCCTGATGACTTTATGGTTTAGTAAGAGATATTCTAGATTCTAGATATTCTAGATTCTTGATTATTTTCCGACTTCATAAGAGATAATCTAAATTACTTTACTGCTATGCAAGAGATATTCTTGATCATATTATGGCTTAATAAGACATATTCCAGATCACTTCAATGTGTTGCTGTTTTGCAAAAGGTATTCTAAATCGCTTTACGGCTTCATAAGAGATATACTAAATCGCTCCGGCTTTGTGTAAGATTTTCTTGATCACTTTATTTTTTGTAAGATATGTTTTTGCTCTCTGCTGCTTTGTAAGAAATATTTTAGATCTCTTTACTGTTTTATAATAGATTATTTTGATAATTTTACAGCTTATTAAAGATGTGCTAAATCACTTTATGGCTTTGTAAAACATATTCTAGACCACTTTAATGCTTTACTGTTTAGCAAAAGATATTGAGGGAACAGAAATGGAGGGAGGAAGAGAACAAACTTTGTGGAGCATGTGTTAAGGTCATTATTCTTCCATCTCCTCCTTGAAATATCCACTCTTTCTTTTCACACCATTTTATGCATTACTCTTCAAAATCTGTTTTCACTGAGATTTCCCTCTCTGTCGTGTGTGTGTGTGTGTGTGTGTGTGTGTGAAACATGCAGTGGAATTCTCTTGTGTTTAATCAAAAGCAGGAATACAAACCAATCAATCACATTTCTCCATCCATCTCCACAAATCATCAGATAACCCCTGTGACATGTGTATATTTGGGTATTAGCTCTCAGGTGTGTGTTTTGTGATGTGCACATGCTTGCACACACACACACACACTTTTTTTAGGTTACAAACTGGTAATTACAAGGCTATAAATGTGGTTTATGAGGACATTTCTAGTGTCCCCATAATTCAAATCACTTAAAAAAGCTTACTATATTATGTTTTATTGACAATGTAATGTGTGTGTGTGTGTGTGTGTGTGTGTGTGTGTGTGTGTGTGTGTGTGTGTGTGTGTGATAGTGTTATAGAGAGAGACTGAAGTGAGTTTAGGGGTCAAAGGGTAAGAGCCAAGGTCCATCACTATGGAGACGAGGTCTGCCAGTTTCCAGGGTAACATGAAACAAAAACTGAATTCAGAGAGGAAATAATTTCAATGGGCTCATCTCTCACCTCCTCTTAACCCAAAATGACTATGCCTTTATCCAGAGGATTTCAATGTAGGAGTTAACTGGCACACAACACATTATATCGCTGACCATATCAGTATTTTGGAATGGAATGGAAAGACATTCTCTGTGTATGTAGGTGTATAAGTTTAAAATAGAAAGAAAGATCGAGATGAGAGAGATTAGGTAGATACAAGCCAGTGCTAGAGACATGATCTCATTCTTCCTTTAGAGAATGTTGAACTGATTCCGGGTCAGACGCAATGAGATATCAGCTTTGATCCAAACACTAGCTGGCTGTCTGTCTACTGTCTACACT
Source organism: Moxostoma hubbsi (assembly GCA_032164185.1). Lineage (NCBI taxonomy): Eukaryota > Metazoa > Chordata > Actinopteri > Cypriniformes > Catostomidae > Moxostoma > Moxostoma hubbsi. The sequence continues at coordinate 27,304,765 of JAVLUX010000042.1, forward strand.
CTAAGGCACTATCCTAACTGAAAGAGAACCTTGTAACTGACTGATTTAGAATGCTCTACATAGGCAGCATCTCTGTATGCCACATAATAGTGCTTCACACACTAAGCATAAAGGAGCTTTGACTCAGAATTAATTATACATGTTTAAAGTTTGCATGTCAAATTAGCACTTTTAACTACTCGTGGTCGCATAGTAATTCGCCTCAATCTGGGCGGCAGAGGACGAATCCCAGCTGCCTCCGTGTCTGAGACCGTCAACCCAGCATCTAATCACGTGGCTTGTTGAGCGCGTTGCCATGGAGACATAGCTCATGTGGAGGCTTCACGCCATCTACCGCGGCATCCACACTCAACTCAACATGCACCCCATGAGAACGAACCATATTATGGTGACCACGAGGAGGTTACCCCATGTGACTCTAACCTTCCTAGCAACCGGGCCAATTTGGTTGCTTAGGAGACCTGGCTGGAGTCAATCAGCATGCCCTGGGATTCGAACTAGCGAACTCCAGGGGTGGTATTCAAATTTACTATTGATACTTTTCATATTATTATATTATATTCATTCAATTATATTCATATTATATTTTGGTGTTTCTTCAAACTTTGCCAATTTTCTGGGTAGTAAGTAGTGACTGGGAAGAGAAATCGGCCCAGGATTTTACATGGCAACTGGCCCAACTGTATAGCAGTGGGCAAATGTTCACTGTCCTTTTCCGCATATCGTGGCGCTTCTTTGTGGTCCGTTCTGGATCATTGTTGGTTATCGCGCCCCATTTGGCACGGCCCGCTCGGTTCTACCGATGGACATTCCACCCCTGATCGGCACAAAAGTGATAGCAATTTTAACTTAAGTTGCGATCTGCGATTTTGTTGATTTCGGACAAAAAGAGTTATCTTATAAAGCAGCATAATTTTCTTGGCTACAGTTTAGAACAGCCTTTGCCTACGATGCCTAAAAATGCTGTATAGCTAGACAGCTCAGTAGAATTTGGACCAGAGCCAATGGTAAGCTGGGGTAAGAAACTGGCTCGTAGTCTTATTAATGCATGGTGGCAATCTCTCTCTCTCTCTCTCTCTCTCTCTCTCTCTCTCTCTCTCCGTCTGCCACATCTCTCCCTCCTTCTCTCAAATTCTCAACATTTTCTGCATTCCAGCCAAAAGGAGTCTAGGGCACAGTGACACTTCAGCCAATTATTCAATAATGAGCCGGAGAAGCACATCTACATGCTAACAAACACAGTCACACACTTACACAAAGACAGACAACAACACACAGTAATGAGACGTTTACACATACAGCGATTTTCAGCAACAAAGCCACATATGTCCTTTTGTTTCCAATGAAATCTGTATTGTGTTTCATAGAATTTAGCGGTAGAAATGGAAATAACATTTTTAACATTTCTGAAATAAAATGTCTGACTCCTCTGTCTTGCTAAGGCTAGTTGCATACTGTAGCTAACATTTTATGTGTCCTCCTAAATACACGCAAACAATACACACTTTTTGATTGGAAATGATGCCCAATAACAATAACAATATTTTAGAAAATGACTAAAAATAAACAATGAAGGTCTGGTTAAAATTTGGGTTTAATTCATGCATTGATAATCGCTCATTTTGATGCATTTCAACCTTCTGCAATTTAAATACTCTTTCCCTGCATAATGATCATTTTTGGTGGCAAAACGCTGATTCATCGTCAAAATGGAACGACATTGAATCAGCATTGACTAGATTGTCTAGCAGCAGTTGGAATGCTTTCTAGCAACAAACTAGTACAGCAGCTGGCGACCTGCATATTTCTCTCTGTCTCTTGTTTGTCTAAATGGGGAAAATGAGGAAAAATGTTTCTAAAAAGATTTATTTAGGGCAAAAGGACTTAAGTATGATAAACACACTGTCATAAGATAGAGATGGAAAGCAGACTGTCTGAGAGTGTGTGTGTGTGTTTGTGTGTGTGTGTGTGTGTGTGTGTGTGTGTGTGTTCTGACCCGCCTCTGAAAGACACTGACAGACCAAACACACACACCGCAGAGACGGAGAATTAATTTAACTGCCCTGGTGTGCACCTGTGTGTATGTGTATGTATATGCGTGTGTGTGTACTCACAGGGGTAGAGTTGTTTAGTAGGAGCGCTAAGCTGTGCATCTTTTGAGACTCTATAGGCGACGTCGGGCCCATTCGACGACTTCCTGTGTGAGCAGAATCCTGTAGTTTTTGTAACACCATCTGGCAAACTGTGAAAATCTAATATCTTTAAGAGATCGGCATGCTCAGCTGTGGAAAAAAGAGAAAGAGAGCCTAAATTAGTTACAGCCATTTCAGGTCACACATATTAAATAACATAGAACAGGTAGTTCTGGTCAAGGATGCTGATTGGTCAATTCAGCACTTCAGTAGTATTAAAATACACAATATTGTAACAGCAATGATAAAAAACACCTGATACCTGCAACTGTGTATATCACTACACAGGACTCATTTAAACAGCAACTATTAACTTCAGTTTACACACTTAAAAAAAATTGCTCTTTGGCTGAACTTGACTCAGTGGTGGACAGTGGTTCCACATTTTTTAAATGAGTTTTCCTAACATTTTCTATGTGATCTCAACTTGGGTTGCCACCTGTCCCATAAAATACGGGATTGACAAAATGATGCATATCGTATTGAATCAATACGGGACGTGATTTCTCCCTTATTTAAGCTGGTCAGATGACGTCATGATGAAATAGTTCCAGATCACCAATTTAACATTGATATAAGTTGGAAAATTTGCCTTCGGTGGGTAAGGGACCATCTGAAAAGTCCACACATTGTGCTTAAATGAGCTAATACTGTGGAGGGTGTGGTAAGGGACCGTCTGAAAAGTCCACACACTGTGCTAAAACGAGCTAATACTGTGGAAGGTGTGGTAAGGGACCGTCTGAAAAGTCCACACACTGTGCTAAAACGAGCTAATACTGTGGAGGGTGTGGTAAGGGACCGTCTGAAAAGTCCACACATTGTGCTTAAACGAGCTAATACTGTGGAAGGTGTGGTAAGGGACCGTCTGAAAAGTCCACACATTGTGCTTAAACGAGCTAATACTGTGGAAGGTGTGGTAAGGGACCGTCTGAAAAGTCCACACATTGTGCTTAAACGAGCTAATACTGTGGAGGGTGTGGTAAGGGACCGTCTGAAAAGTCCACACACTGTGCTAAAACAAGCTAATACTGTGGAAGGTGTGGTAAGGGACCGTCTGAAAAGTCCACACATTGTGCTTAAACGAGCTAATACTGTGGAAGGTGTGGTAAGGGACCGTCTGAAAAGTCCACACATTGTGCTTAAACGAGCTAATACTGTGGAAGGTGTGGTAAGGGACCGTCTGAAAAGTCCACACATTGTGCTTAAACGAGCTAATACTGTGGAGGGTGTGGTAAGGGACCGTCTGAAAAGTCCACACACTGTGCTAAAACAAGCTAATACTGTGGAAGGTGTGGTAAGGGACCGTCTGAAAAGTCCACACATTGTGCTTAAACGAGCTAATACTGTGGAAGGTGTGGTAAGGGACCGTCTGAAAAGTCCACACATTGTGCTTAAACGAGCTAATACTGTGGAGGGTGTGGTAAGGGACCGTCTGAAAAGTCCACACATTGTGCTTAAACGAGCTAATACTGTGGAAGGTGTGGTAAGGGACCGTCTGAAAAGTCCACACATTGTGCTTAAACGAGCTAATACTGTGGAGGGTGTGGTAAGGGACCGTCTGAAAAGTCCACACACTGTGCTAAAACAAGCTAATACTGTGGAAGGTGTGGTAAGGGACCGTCTGAAAAGTCCACACATTGTGCTTAAACGAGCTAATACTGTGGAGGGTGTGGTAAGGGACCGTCTGAAAAGTCCACACATTGTGCTTAAACGAGCTAATACTGTGGAAGGTGTGGTAAGGGACCGTCTGAAAAGTCCACACACTGTGCTAAAACAAGCTAATACTGTGGAAGGTGTGGTAAGGGACCGTCTGAAAAGTCCACACATTGTGCTTAAACGAGCTAATACTGTGGAGGGTGTGGTAAGGGACCGTCTGAAAAGTCCACACATTGTGCTTAAACGAGCTAATACTGTGGAAGGTGTGGTAAGGGACCGTCTGAAAAGTCCACACATTGTGCTTAAACGAGCTAATACTGTGGAGGGTGTGGTAAGGGACCGTCTGAAAAGTCCACACACTGTGCTAAAACAAGCTAATACTGTGGAAGGTGTGGTAAGGGACCGTCTGAAAAGTCCACACATTGTGCTTAAACGAGCTAATACTGTGGAAGGTGTGGTAAGGGACCGTCTGAAAAGTCCACACATTGTGCTTAAACGAGCTAATACTGTGGAGGGTGTGGTAAGGGACCGTCTGAAAAGTCCACACATTGTGCTTAAACGAGCTAATACTGTGGAAGGTGTGGTAAGGGACCGTCTGAAAAGTCCACACATTGTGCTTAAACGAGCTAATACTGTGGAGGGTGTGGTAAGGGACCGTCTGAAAAGTCCACACACTGTGCTAAAACAAGCTAATACTGTGGAAGGTGTGGTAAGGGACCGTCTGAAAAGTCCACACATTGTGCTTAAACGAGCTAATACTGTGGAAGGTGTGGTAAGGGGCCGTCTGAAAAGTCCACACATTGTGCTTAAACGAGCTAATACTGTGGAAGGTGTGGTAAGAAACCATCTCAAAAGTCCACACATTGTGCTTAAACGAGCTAATACTGTGGAAGGTGTAGTAAGAAACCATCTCAAAAGTCCACACATTGTGCTTAAACGAGCTAATACTGTGGAGGGTGTGGTAAGGGACCATATGAAAACAAATAAACATTTAAAAAAAATATGTATAAACAATCCAAAATGTATACATAAATAAGATCAAGAAGACAAATAATCAAAAACAATTAAAATATATATATATTTTTAACAAGTCATGGGTCAGGAAAGTTCTCATTTTAGCATATAAGAAAGGATATACAATTTGCATTAATAACGTATATGAACTTAACGCATGTATTGCTAAAACTGTGAAGGATATGGTTATTGGCCATTACCTAACTTTTGTATCATTTATTTCAACACATCAATGTTTCCAATAAGTCATATAAAGATATGGCACTCAGATATCCGTCTTTTCCAACACACTCTCGCGGCAAAATCATCAGAATTCGTCCGACTTTTCTCATTTTGGCTAATCCGTATGATATCGTGCAACTACACTCGTTTGTATCCCTACGACTTTCACTACAGCCAATGACGTCGCTGGACATCGTTTCCATATAACACGCGACAATTACTTGCTTCTGTCACAAACAAAAGCTTCCTATCATGTTTACACACTCTACTGATTGGTTAGGTTTAGATAAGGGGTTTGGGTAAGGGCATAATATTAATAAGCATGTCCTTAACATTAGACATTAGACATTCAGGAATTTGCACGTGATAAAGTCGTATGAGTTTATGCAAACAACATCGTGCGAGACCATACAAATAGCCCGTAATAACACGTAAATTATGCACGACTTTCCGTGAGATCGGATTGGTCTTTTCCTTTCTTTCATTATTTATTTGTCCATTCGCTCTGATAAGATGTCCTGTATTCATGTGTACACAGATGCCTCGAACCACAGAGGAGCAGAGGAGAGGAAGACTGATGACAAAAAACAGGAACTAGCGAACAATGATGAACTTTTCAAAATAAAAGACATGAAATAACAAATGAAAAAAAAAGTCTTTTTTAAACAGAACTGATTTCTTGTTTTTCTTCTGATGTAATTTGATAAATTAAGCATGCATTCTAGTGGGGTCACCAATTAAGTATACAACTGTTTGAAAAGTTTTATCACTGCATACTCACATACTATCTTTAAATAAATAGTAGACAGTATGCAATGTATACTGCACAGTATGCAGTAAATAGCATGCTAGTATTCCAGGTTGAGCACAGCCTTTATGCCCAGAGAAGCACAAATGTGTCATTAGCGACCTAAAAGCACCAAAAGAGCAACAACTACATGGTCCAAATCTGGTTCTGACCCACCACAGGAAAACAAACCGAGCCAAATATTGAATGTGTTTAGAGTTTAGTTCAGCTGACCATATGAACACAGGAGACAATGCCTACAAAGCCAGTTCACAAACATACACACAACTTGATCTTTTTCTTTCCCTCCTTGGTGCAGAAATCGAGTGAAGACCACACACAGTTAATACGCCTTCGTGACAGGCTTTCAGGCATCTCTTCAACACACACACACACACACACACACACACACACACACACACACAGCAAAGATGACCACAACCTGATGAACTTCATTGAAGCTTGTTAAAAAATCACTTTTAAGGAACACACAAAAACAAACACATTTGTTTTTATGTCATTTACTGAGCTAATCAATTTTCTTTCCCCTAAATCTTTATATTTTTCATTAAGACATTATCTAGTACATTTATTCAGACATTTTTTTTTTTCTTCTAGGTGATGTAGGCCAAACCTAACCCATATAATCACACAAGTTTACTTACCTATCTATTCTGTCATTGTTTTATGTATCTTTTATAAAGCTAATTATATATACAACAAAACTACCTGCTGCCAAAAATGGGGGGGTGGGGAGGGGTTGCTTTTTTCAAGGAAGGATGTCCTCATGTCCTCAAATGTCCTCAGTTGCCCCCAAAGGGAGGTTTTCTCCAATTTCCCTCAATTCTGGCAACAATTATATCCATAAAGTGTTGTAAAATAAAACCTTCTAGACAACTGCACACAGATAGAGACAGGAGGAATCAGACAGAGACATTGTTTATACTTTGCTAGCTCAGTTTGGTGTGATTTTGATCCATTCAGTCTGATTTAGTCTGAAAAGGGACTCTCCAAAAGAGAGATGTTTCAAAGAATTTACATTTTTCCTTTAGATATTTATCCAATGAAAGTCTGTCTGGTCATTCCACTGCCAGTCGCTAAGAATAACCACAGAAGAATTTTTGGATCCGATGCCTACATCGGTCAAAATGAGACCAACAAAAAGAAGAAAACAATGTTAATAAACTTTATAACTTTCATTTATATGAACTTTATTACATTATACTGTATGATGCTAATATACAGTATAATTAATAGGCAGTTAATAGGTAATAGGCAGACATATCTGAATGTTCATCAATCATCATATAATTTGTATTTGTTTTATGTAACGTTTATGCAAGGGATAACACATAATAGTCACATAAAAAGTAGATTAACTGCTTTACAGAAACATGGGTGGAACTCATATAATAAGTAATATTACAAACTTAATACACATTATACAGTAGACACATATTACAATATTATAGTGCAGACCAGTGTAGTCTGATTCCCAAACGAATGACTCTAATAACCCGGTTCTTTTGAATCTACAACATGAAACACACCGAATGACCAGTGTAGTCCGATAACCGAACGAATGACTCTAATGAGCTGGTACTTTTAAATCTACAACATGAAACACACAGAATGACCAGTGTAGTCCGATAACCGAACTAATGACTCTAATGAGCTGGTACTTTTAAATCTACAACATGAAACACACAGAATGACCAGTGTAGTCCGATAACCGAACTAATGACTCTAATGAGCTGGTACTTTTAAATCTACAACATGAAACACACCGAATGACCAGTGTAGTCCGATAACTGAACTAATGACTCTAATGAGCCGGTTCTTTTGAATCTACAACATGAAACACACAGAATGACCAGTGTAGTCCGATAACCGAACTAATGACTCTAATGAGCCGGTTCTTCTGAATCAACAGTGCGGAAAGCACAGCATGGCCAGTATAGTCCGATTCCCAAACAAATAACTCTAATGAACCAGTTCTTCTGAATCTACAGCGCGAAACACACATCACGGCCAGTAAAGTCCGATGCTCGAACGAATGATTCGAAATGAACTGATTCTTCTGAATCTACAGCAAGAAACACACAGCGTGACTAGTGATTCTGATTCTCAAACAATTGACTCTAATGAGCCAGTTCTTTTGAATCCACAGTGCAAAACAGACAGCACATCCAGTGTAGTGTGTTTACTGAACGAATGACTCTTATGAGTCAATTCTTTGTAGTGAATCAAAAACACCTCAGCCGAAGGGCAGTGCAGTTACTGGTTGGTTGTTTATATGGCAATGTATACAGTAGTTGTAGATAGGCCTACCCATTACGAGTTGTGTATCTAATTTAAAAAATAATTAATTAAAAATAAGGGCATTTTTTTAGATTGTTTAGATTTAAGATTTATTTACAGTAGGACCAATTATTATATTGCATTTTTGCCTTAAGTCCGTAAAAAGTCTTGTGTTGAATTTATCTCTGATTTGTTACATCTGCTCTGTTAAAATCTGAAATGATCTCATCACGCAGAAACAGATGACAAGAGGGCAGTAAATGCCCTAAAAGTTGCATTTTTTATTTCCAAATGTTTTTCATCCAAGGAAAAGTTAATGAACTTTTAATGAATCAAAATCGTTATAAGGAATCGGAACCAGAATCGTTAAATTACTTACGATTCCCATCCCTGTTGACAGTGTTATCAAAGATCTGATCAACATACAAGACCTTGTACACACACACACACACACACACACACACACACATTGGTGCACTTACATTTTCACGCTCTGAAGAATTTGTCAGTACACATCATCACAAACAGAACACTATAATCTGCTGAACGCTCGTCTTTGGCACATATGCCAAAATTACACAGTACCTACATGATAATTAAATGTTAATTACACTGTAATAACATTCTCCTTAGTTTTCTGTCACCGAGAGCGGACATAAGCACCGGTGGGAACTGCTGAGACAGTCAGAGGCGTCAGTTCACCTCACACTGTGAACAAAGACGAGAACTTCAGAGCCACACTGAGGTTCTTTGGTTAGCCGAAACTATTCGTCAGTCCCTATCAAATAGCCATGAGGTTTGCCAAGGTCAAAACATATCGCTATGATTTAACTAAAAAAAGTAACGTTAAAACGCAAATGCAGTAAGAGTTCCAAGGGCTTCCGCTAAATAAGCTGTTTTATTTATAGGTCTTAAAATGACACGCTATAACAGCTTGATGATAAGTTTAAAGAGTCAGTCTAAATTCAATGTACGCAGAAAAAAAAAAAAAAGACTCTGACAGCTATCCATTGCCATTTGGAATAAATCTTCATACATACTTAATAGATAACATGGCGTTATCATTATATGTGCAGCATCCACCTGGATGCCAGAACGCTTACCACACACCAGCTATTGGTGGGGTGGAGTTATAGAGCCAATTAATGAGTGGGGATTATTAGGAGGCCATGATTGGGAGAGGCCAATGAGGGGAATTTAGCAAACTTTTGCGACAGAAAAGCAAACCCAAACTAGCGTTTTGGTTGGTTTGATACATACAGTATAAATGTGCTCATTATTGTTCAATATAAAAGGTTTGTCACACATTTCCTGCATAAAAAAGACTAAATGGTTATAGTGTGTATATAATAAATTATCTCTTAAATAAACAGATCCAGATGTGCTAGCATCAACATTTGGCTCCAACGTCTGCTCTGGGGGTGAAAACGTGAGCGCTAGCAGGCAGAGCTATATTTACCAGTGAGGATAAGCTATGGATTAAATGCTAACAAACACATATTCTCTTAAGGCTGTTTAGGAAAAAAGCCATAAATGGAGACGATGCTGCAGCCGTTTTCCACCACACAAGCCCCGCCGTGCGCCAAATCTTAACTCACAGTTGGAAACTAAAATCTGCAAATGCAATTTGACCCAGTAACCCACTTACAACAGTGCAGCATTCAAACATAGACATTAGACCTGCTTCAGATATTAGACAGTGCCTACCAATCCCAAAACTTCAATGGTTCTTAGGCTCAGCAAAGTAGCTTCATCTTAGCAAGTACCATTTTTGGCTGTATTGGATTCCTGAGTTGGCTGTATGTTTTTTAGCTGTTTTTTTTTCTCTCGATTGGACATTATAGGTTCTTAAAATCAGTATATAGGTTTCTGGGTTGTTTAAAGCACCAGTACAGATGGTTTTCTAAAGAACTATACAATAAAACATTATTTTCTGGAACTTAAAGGAACAGTTCACTCAAATATGAAAATTCTCTCATCATTTACTCACCCTCATGCCATCCCAGATGTGTATGACTTTCTTTCTACTGCTGAACACAAATGAAGATTTTTAGATCAATATCTCAACTCTGTAGGTCCATACAATGCAAGTTAATGTTGGTCGGAACTTGGAAGGTCCAAAAAGCAAATAAAGGCAGCATAAAAACAACCCATAATATTCCAGTGGCTAAATATATCTCTTCTGAAGTGATATGATAGGTGTGGGTGAAAAACAGATCAATATTTAAGTCTTCCTTAACTATAAATTCTCCTCCCTGTCCAGTAGGTGGCGATATGCACAAAGAATGCAAATAGCCAAAAATTAAATAAGAAATACGTGAAAGTGAAAGTGGAGATTTATATTAAAAAATATACTTAAATAGTGATCTGTTTCTCACCCACACCTATCATATCACTTCTGAAGACATGGATTAAACCACTGGATGTGTATGGAGTACTTTTATATTACTTTTATTTGCTTTTTGGACCTTTAAAGTTTTAACCACCATTCACTTGCATTGTTTGGACCTACAGAGCTGAGATATTCTTCTAAAAATCTTCGTTTGTGTCCAGCAGAAGAAAGAAAGTCATACACATCTGGGATAAATGACAAGAGAATTTAAATTTTTGGATGAACTTTTCCTTTAAACATGATTGTTTTAAAGAATGAAGTTGAATTAAATTGGACTAATGGCTTCAAAAAAGTTAAAACCACACACACGCACATGCAAAGCCCATGGGGTATCCACTCACAAAAACCTGTTCAGGTGAAGCACTCAGGTTCACCTTATACTCTTAAAGAGGCGTCCCAGAGGGACAAAAATATCGCCTGTACAGACTTACTCAAACATCCTTCAGTCAACACAACATTTCCCTCTATAAACAACTTAACAGACCACCACTCAGGTGTGTGTGTGTGTGTGTGCGTGTGTGTGTGTGACTGTGTGTGTGTGTGTGTGTGTGTGTTTGTGTGTGAACTGAAGTTGCGCTTTCAGTAATTGGGTGAATCACACAAAACCATGACTAAGTCACATTTCACCCCAAAATCAAAAGAAGATGAATCAAAATAAGAGATTTTTACTTTATATATTTATTATATAAAGACTTTATTACTGTAAAACATTTTGCATTATGACATTATTTAAATGTCATTTACCACATTTCTCACCAAATTTTCATTACAGTAATATACCTGGATGTGAAGGTTTTTTGTTGTTGTTGTTTTGCAATTGCTTAAATTCATAATAGTGATTCTCATTAAGTAATATAATTACATTTATATGATTACTGTTATATGATTATATTTTTTATTTAAATCAGCATAAATTAAGGGAAGTGCAACAAAAAAATGTTGATGCATAAAAACTTTCATATTTAATATTAAATTTAATTAGATAATAAAATTATATTTTATATATATATATATATATATTGTAAAAATCTAAATAACTTTACAGATGTTTATTGTAAAGGGTTTAAACTATGTTTTCCATGCTTGTTCAGTGAACCATAAACAATTAATAAACTTGCACCTGTGGAACAGTCGTTAAGACACTAACTGCTTACAGACGGAAGGCAATTAAGGTCACAGTTATAAAAACTTAGGACACTAAAGAGACCTTTCTACTGACTCTGAAAAACACCAAAAGAAAGATGCACAGGGTCCCTGCTCATCTGGGTGAACGTGCCTTAGGCATGTTGCATGGAGGCATGAGGACTGCAGATGTGGCCAGGGCAATAAATTGCAATGTCCGTACTGTGAGATGCCTAAGATAGGAAGGACAGCTGATCGTCCTCACAGTGGCAGACCACGTGTAACAACACCTGCACAGGATCGGAACATTCGAATATCACACCTGCGGGACAGGTACAGGATGGAGTTTCACCAGGAATGCACAATCCCTCCATCAGTGCTCAGACCGTCTGCAATAGGCTGAGAGAGGCTGGGCTGAGGGCTTGTAGGCCTGTTGTAAGGCAGGTCCTTACCAGAAATCTCCGGCAACAATGTCGCCTATGGACACAAACCCACCTTCGCTGGACCAGACAGGACTGGCTGCCATACACAAACATTTTCTGAGATTGTTATAATCAGACACAAAAAATGTCTGCAATTACAATAATCAGGAAATACCCATACATTCTGCACAAATCTCTCTCTCTCTCTCTCTCTCTCTCTCTGTGTGTGAGCAGTAAACATGTTGGATTTCAGTGCCAAAATGTAATAATATATTGACAACAAAACAGATGCCACACACACACACAATCAGAGTCACAAACAAAAACACAAGGATACCATCAAAAAACCACATCCAAAACCACATTCTGTAGCACACATAAAAAACACAACTTCAAATCATACATGAAATGCTGCTTCTGTTCTCAGAGATCTAAAACCATGTTGCGTTCATACAAGTTCTTCCAAACTTCATACTGGTTTAGAAAGAACATGTTTGAGTATGTATGCATGTATGCCACAACCCAAGAAACAGCCGAGATCACCTGAAAATCTGCTCTTAAACTTCTGACACCGTTTAACACTAAACATTTGAATTCACTTCAGGTCGTAACAGGTCACTTCTTGATCTCATAATAACTGTATAAGCTTCTCAAAAGATCATTAAATCGGTTCATGCTGAATTAAAGAGCTTTGCTGAAGTGCTAATGCCAGATTTAGCATATCCAATAAGCTTGGTTAGGAGGAAGTATTATAGCAATGAAAAAGTTTAGACATGTCACCTTTAAGTGAAATTTAATACAGAAATTGAGTTGAAATGGTTGTGGTATAGTATACTGTATGCACACACTCCTGAATTACATCAGGCTACACATTCAAGCACACACACACACACACACACACACACAGAGACACACACACACAATGAGATGGAACAACTGGGGTCAATCCGAATGGCCATCATGTTTATGTATGGGGTCACGGAGGTCTTTCTGTGAAATTATTCATAATTTTTGACTCAACACTTTTGCATAACATGCTAACACATGTGCAAATAAATGCACACTGAGATGGGTTCCTCAATAGAGTCAAGTTTCAAGACCGAACACAAAATCTGACGTGACAGACTTTTGGGAAACAAACACACAGGAAAAGGAAAGTAAAAGGAGGAGCCAGAGGAAGCCAGTTGGCAAGACAAGTTTTTTTTTCTCTCTCTCTCTCTCTCTCTCTCTTTTTCCATTATGTGACCAACCTGACATTCGTATTTCTATTCACGAAACGACAGGAAACAGACAAGATAAGTGCACGACGCACACACACACACACTTCTTAGCTAGACACAGACTCACACAGTCACAACACACAGGGGTGATCCGATCATAAGTGAACAAGCGAGACACATCACCTTTTGACCACTTGTGTTCGGATTTTGAGAGTAAGGTCTCAGATTTCATGACGATATAAATTAATTAATATGTCATTGAGCTACTAAAAATAATTACTCTATTAATTGCATCTTTTCAATGGTTTAATGGTGATGAATATATCTAGTTTGTTCATTAAATACATTTACTGCTCCCTTACTGGTGTATTTCACATGTAATATAGAATGAATTAACAGTTGCTGTAAATGTTAAATTATGTTTACGAGTCATGTTGGATATGTTTTATCTATAGAGAGCAATAAAATATTTATATTTTTCATTCAATCAAAAATTGGGCTTGATTGGAACATCCATGGGCTTGACTTTTCACATAATTCATGAAAAATTTGTATTTGATATTTTAGAAATGGTTGGAAATTACATATAAAACTTCAAATGAGAGATTAATTGTTCATTTTATTCAAGTTTTTTCCAAGTAAGCCAAGAATATATACGTAAATAAAAAGTGTGTGAAAATGTATCTTGGTGGGCTTATCAGGTACGCTTACCAATTATCATAATAGTAAATATCATTTAGTTAACAAACCCCTATAGCGCGCACACACACATACACACACACACATATATACACACACACACATACACACAAACACACACACATACATACACACACACACACACACATACACACACACACACACACATACACGCACAAACAAATACACACATACATGCACAAACGCATACACACACACACACACAAATAAACACACACAAACACAAACACACACACACACACACGTAAAAAAATAAAACCATTAGCCCTAATAACCCAATCTGCATTATTAGAAATCAAAAAATGATTATTAGTATGGATCATTTTTCCAAATGAGAACTTCCAAAAATGTCCCCAAAGGGAGGTTTTGTCCAGTTTATCTCAGTTTTGGGTGCACATTACACACACACATACACACACAAACACTTACAGGAGGAACAAAACATTGTTCTGAACTACTAATCCAACATACACACAGCCAAATACATGTACAGTGTGTGTGTGTGTGTGTGTGTGTGTGTGTGTGTGTGTGTGTATGTGGGCAGGTTTAAGTTGTTTATGAGGACTTTTGTTAGATTACAAACTGGTAATTACAAGGGTATTATGCTATAAATGTTGTTTAAGAGGACATTTCTAGTGTCCCCATAATTTTAATTACTTAGAAATCATACTAAATTATGTTTTTTGGATGTTTAGGGGACAGAATCTATAGTTCATACAGTATAAAAATCATTATGTCTATGGAAAGTCCTCATAAGGAGTGTGTGTATGTGTGTGTGTGTGTGTGTGTGTGTGTGTGAGTGAGAGAGAGAGAGAGAGAGAGAGAGAGAGAGAGAGAGAGAGAGAGAGAGAGAGAGAGAGAGTGAGTGTGCCTTTCATCCCCTGCATGTCCAAAGGAATTCCTCATTCTCTCAGAAACACACACAGTGATATATCAGTGTCTTAAAGTCTAAGGGGTGGAAAAACTGACTCAACACAAGTTCACCACTCATAACGCATCTATACTTCTCTTGTTTCTCGAACAAACATGGTCACAGATACAAAAAGTGCTAAGCACACACACACACACACACACACACACACTTTATATTTCTCAGTCTCAATGTTGTATAGCTAGTAACTTTATCTGCACTAAGACACGTTGTTCACCTGGCCGACTGGTGAACCTCATTATTCATCACTAATGTTTCATTCCAATCAACTCCAAATATCAGAACTTCCAACTTGGAAAAGCACAATGGAAAGACACGTGAATTCGAACAGCTACATTGGAAACTCGTCCAGTGGAAACCTGCAACTCTAACATGGTGGTACAAAGAGCGAGTTATGCAGTTTATGGTCAACAATCACTTAAAAACAAGCAAATAAAATGCATCAATAAGTCAAAGTTCCAACATTACACGAATAAAAAAAAACCACAACATTAAAACCACCTGCCTAATATTGTGTTTTAATGGTTGATGTGAACATAAACTGAAGCTCCTGACCCGTATCTGCATGATTTTATGCACTGCACTGCTGACAAACTATTGGCTGATTAGATAATCGCATGGATGACTGTTGGTGTCAGACGGGCTGGTTTGAGTATTTCTGGGATTTTCACACACAACAGTCTCTAGAATTTACTCGGAATGGTGCCAAAAACAAAAAACTCTGTTGACCTTGATGAGAGAGGTCAACAGATAATGGCCAGAACTGATAAAGTCTATGGTAACTCAGATAACCACTCTGTACAATTGTGGTGAGAAGATTATAATCTCAGAATGCTATACTGAGATGCGTGTTGGCGCTGTTTTGTCAGCTCGAGGGGGACCTGCACAATATTAGGCAGGTGGTTTTACTGTTGTGGCTGATTTGTGTATATAGTTACTCATATGATTGCAGTCTTATCATCTCATGTGAGTGCTCATGCTTTTATACATATGTTTAAAAAATGACTAATCTTTTATTTTATAGTACACCCTTTTTAATTATGAAAGATTACTGAAAAGCACTGAGTGCACCTTTAAAGGAAGTGTGGATGTGGCCTAAAAATATTCCTACTGTGAAAGGAACACAACATAACACACTATACAATCCAACGACAGCACACAACTCTTAAACTCAGTTTCCCACAACGAAGCATTCTCAACAGGAATGAGTTCACGTTCCTTTAAGACACCTCAGCGTTATTCCATGCACATCTAAAAAAAAACGTGTCACCAGAACAAATCTGGACTAAATGTTCTGTGGAATGGATTTTGACCTACAACATGTTTTGAATGTTCTAGTTGAACACAAGTTATTTCATATAGCTCTCAGAGAAACATATGCTCCATATTTAACTTCAGTCGCGCTACAAAACCACAACAGACCTCAATGATGGGGAAATGACTCTTGGGTGCGACTAATTTGAGTAGAATCCATGAGAAAATTTACGCATTAAAGTGAACGCTACAAAAGGTGTAAAACACTGATTAAGTCGTTTTTAATCGGAGCATTTGAGCACAGCGGCATTGGTTTCAGACCCATTTAAGTGGTTTGGAAACATTTCAGGAACATGTAAGATCTGTGAAGCAATAACTTCAGAGAGAGAGAGAGAGAGAGAGAGAGAGAGCGAGAGAGAGAGAGAGAGAGCGAGAGAGAGAGAGCGAGAGAGAGAGAGAGCGAGTGAGAGAGAGCGAGAGAGAGAGAGCGAGAGAGAGAGAGAGAGAGCGAGAGAGCGAGAGAGAGAGAGAGCGAGAGAGAGAGAGAGAGAGCGAGAGAGAGAGAGAGAGAGCGAGAGAGAGCGAGAGAGAGAGAGAGAGCGAGAGAGAGAGAGAGCGAGAGAGAGAGGGAGAGAGAGAGAGAGAGAGCGAGAGAGAGAGAGAGAGAGAGAGAGAGAGAGAGAGAGAGAGAGAGAGAGCGAGCGAGAGGCTTCAATTCAAAACGCAACAGTTTAAAAGTTTAAAGGCTCTTTCTGAAATACATCCCTCATCAAAGGCATATTTTGTTCAAAGCCGGAGGGAGACACTGCATGTGTGTGTGTTTGAGAGAACAGTGAATCCGATAACTTAATTATTGACACAATCTCTCTTCTACACTGCAGTTCATGTCTCTTGATACAAATAGAGATAACACACACACAAAAAAGGAAGCATAAAAAAAAACCAGCTGTAATTTCTAGTCTGAGCTAGACCCGTGTGGGGGGCGGGACTAAAGCTCATGCTGACAGTTTAATTCTAGGTCAAGTTGAGTGATTGACAGCTCCTTAACCAACATAAGCCAATCAAGTAGGAGGAGAGCCCTGTGGGTAAATGAGGTAACAGGTAATGGTGCATGCAGATCTATATTACGAGCTCAGTACTTCCACAGCAGGAGTTCACTATCCGCCATTTGACCTTTGACCTAGACATGACAGGGCAGGGCAGGGCAGGGTTCAAATGGCAAACAGGTTATAACACAGGTCATTTGACCAGATACTGAATATGCTCCTTCTCGTCCCATGCTCAATGTAACAGTGCTGTTAAAGTTGATATTGTTTTTTCATAAATTCTATAAATGTGATAACAACTTTAGTAAAAAGTTGAATAGAATAGTTAAAATTAATTTCAGAATGTCTTAGTATTTATGTCCCCCTTTTGCTTTAATGACAGCAAGGACATCTGACCTTTTGTACAAAGTTAACATTTCCCAAATGTACTTACAGTATTTAACTAGACCTAGATATAGCGTGGAATCGTAGTGTGCTTTCATTTTAGTCCATAACGTTTCTGTTTTATTTTTTAAATCCTAAAAATTTATTTTCAGGTTTAAATTAGATTTTGAATCCCAGATTTTCAATGTAGACAGAACTGTACGTCTCGTCTTTCTTCACCACGTTTTTAGGCTTATAAAGCCTTATTTATCTGTTTTCTTCTTTTTCATCTTCTCTCTCTCTCTCTCTCTCTCTCTCTCTCTCTCTCTCTCTCTCTGTGGGTTATTTGAAGTGCAGTATAATGGTATGGTTTGGTGGTTGTGTAGCATTAGTGGTGTGTAGGCTTGGTGGTTTGGTTAGACTATGTGTGTGTGTGTGTGTGTGTGTGTGTGTGTGTGTGTGCGGTTCACATGTTTCCACTGACTTGAACAGAAATCAAGAGCCTGATTCAGCAAAAAAAAAAAAAACTAAATAAAACCATTCCATCTCTGTCTGTAAAACATACACAAATTTCTCAAATGTTGCTTTTTCAAAGCTCATAATATATAACGGAGTTCTAAGTTTGACTGAAGTATCAACTTTGACACATATAGGCATACAGTAAGAGTATAGAACTACTCTGTTACCATTAAGCTGTCTCAAACTCGTATGACTTTCTTTCTTCTGCAGAACACAAACGAAGACATTTTGATGAAGATGGATGTAAATGTTGCTCTATAATGAAAGTCAATGGGGATTGTGTACAGTGTGAGGAAGTGTAAACGAGCTACAAATCACCATCACGACAAGGAGACTGCAGATGTCAAGATTTATAGTGAAAAGGGAATTACGTATCACTTCAGAAGACATGGATTTAACCACTCTAGTTGTATGCATTACCTTTATTCAGCCTTGATGTCCTTTTTGGTGCTTGGAAGTGTTGGACCATATTGACATGCATTGTGTGGTTATCACATCATATCTCCATTACAATATCTTTGTTTGTGTTCCGGAGAAGAAAGAAAGCCACACGAGTTTAAGATAACTTCCTCTAAGAAAATCATGAGAGACCTTAAAGTGAATAGCATAGATCAGATATTCAGATTTTGGGTGAAGTTGATGAAAAATGTTGAGATGTCTGCCTGGTATCTTGGAAAATATTTTTCGACAGCATTTGTAGCATAACGATGATTACCACAGAAAAGAATTGCCCCTTGTTTATTATTTATTACTCACAATGGAAGTCAATTGGGGCATCCCATAAATGTTCCACAAGTACTGTAGAGCCACATGATGAAAGCATTAAACATGTTAACGTTATGTTAGTGTGATAATACACTTTTGAATCAGTGTGTATTATAACTAATGTTTATAGATTGGCCAGATTCACTTCAATTGTAAGTGCATTACTCTAACTGTCGAAATTATGCTTTGTATTAAATCAACATTATGCATGTGTGTGTTTGTGGAAAAGCATTGTGGGAGAGTTTTCCATGTTAAACAGCTCACGTTCAATGACTGAATCATTGGCTGAAGTTCAGTGTGTTTTAGATGCTGGAAACGGTGACTCATGTGGGCTGTTCCACAACTCAATCACACACAGCACAGCTGTACACTTTGAACAGAGAAGTATATATCACCTGACACACACACACACAGACACACACGTTAAAAGCATGTAAGATCAATGAAACTAAACTATAATTTCATCAAACCCCAAATCAAAGCAACTCATGCTAAGATCAAAGCAGGTCGACCAGAAGTTTCCTACAAAGAAACTATAACAAAACTCCAACACAAACCATTACAAAGAAGACCTGTGGTGGTACCATGGTACCGTGATTATTTCAGATGGTAATACCATAGCACTTTATTATATACCATGGTACTAAATGATTACCATATTCATGTACTATGGTATTTACATGGTATTCCATACTTCAAAGAATATTACATTATCACAAAACTTAGTATGTGGCAGGGCGGAGGGCGGGGCCGGGTTGTGATTCCGCACACCTGGCACCTAATTAGGCTGATCAGCCCGAGAGTGAGCCGACCTGAGGCGGCAGAGCGACAGAGAGAGATTTACGGGCAGCTGCTCGACACCTGTGTGTGTGTTTGTCTTTTTGGTTCAGTTCTTCATTAAACTATTAATTATATTGTCAAGGCGGTTCTCGCCTCCTCCTTTCCCTTTAACCCCTTTACACTGAGGCCAAAACCCGGGAAGGAGGAGGGATGTGCAAAAGAGCGGCCACGGCCATCTGCCGGAAAATGCGGTGGGGAGTTCTGTCCGCCAGGGGCCGGAGGAGTGTCTCCGATCCGCCAGAGGAGGCGCGGCTGTCGTCCGTTAGAGGGTGGAGGAGTGGCCGAGGACCAAGCTACGGCGTATCGGAGAACCGGAGAGTAAGTGTTTTTTTTTCTCTCTCTCGTCTCTGGAGGAATGTGGCAGGGTGGAGGGCGGGGCCGGGTCCTGATACTACACCCGGCCCCTAATCAGGCTAATTAGCCCTCAAGGGGGCTAAAGGCCGACCGGAGATGGCAGTGAGAGAGAGAGAGAGATTTACGAGCAGCTGCCCGACACCTGTGTGTGTGTGTGTGTGTGTGTGTGTGTTTGTGTCTTTTGGTTCAGTTCTTCATTAAACTATTTATATTGTCAAGCCGGTTCTCGCCTCCTCCTTTCCCTTTAACCCTTTACATAATATTACCATGCTAAAAAGTTCTACAAAAAACATGGTATTACATATCGGTAAAAATTAATATGGACGGACGGACGGATAGACAGATAGATAGACAGACAGACAGACAGACAGACAAACAGACAGATAGACAGATAGATAGACAGATAGACAGATAGATAGATAGACAGACAGACAGACAGACAGACAGATAGATAGATACCCCCCCCAAAAAAATTATTACCAAGGTATAATGTCCACAAAATAGTTTCTGCTACTTTTTAATAAGTGTATTCATAAATCCCTAAAAATTATTAAAATAATGCATTTTATAACACTTAATCATAAATATGTTCACTGATTCATCTACATTAAAGCCTGATAATTACAGGTAATGACTACGATCACGTGTGACATAACATATTATTACACAATAAATAGTATTGCCAGATTCTAATGACTCTGGAACAAACGTCTATCTGTCCTGCAACTGTGAACCAAGAGTGTGCGCAAGAGTGTGTTTAATTCATTCTGGAGAGAGCTGAACGTTTCTGTGGTTTTTGTGGCCAGATCATAATGTGCCATTTCAGAGAGAGAGACAGATGGAGAAAGAGAGAGAGGCTATTTAATATTCTCAGTATGAGGCCAGTGGAAGGAATGTCAGCTTTCCACACACCACTCCGGAATCCCAAAGTTGTTCTCGCATGTCTAGACCTGTAGGGTTCCCTGAACATCTCCACAATATTCCTGAACATGCAGTTATTAATTACTCATCACCGATTTCACATTACATGAAATCCAGGGAAACCTGCAGGTAACTTTACAACACAAATGAGTGTAAGCATTAGCGTTTGCAGGTGTGCACGGTTAAAATCGAGCGATGCTGTCACAACTTGAACGCCTTCTAGTGGATCTACACAATGCACAGCTTGAAGTCTCCTGCAGAAATGTATCAAGAGGGTATGATGTTTAGAGTATTTATATGTGATGTGTCCTAACAAACTGTGACAAAAAATGTTGGCATGTTTATTAGGTGTTACGAGTTTCAAACCAAGAAGGGAAATGGAAAATGCACACAGCAGTCATGCTTGGGTCTCAGGATGTTGATATACAGCTATGTGAAGCACAACTTTGGATTACAACGTTGGACCTTTTTTGTTTGATTTTAAATTTGGTTGCATTGGACCAACTTCCCACTCCACATAGCTGAAAATGATGCATCAAATATGTTTTGATGGGCTGTGCAGTTATGCAAATCTATGTAAGAGTCTCTCTCACACACACACACACACACACACACACACCAGAGAGTCAAGAATGTTGCCTTTACATGCATGCATACATGCATACTGCTAAAATGAACTATTACAGCACCAACTGCTGCCCTCCAGTGATTCTCTAATCACTACCAGGTGAGAGCACTAATGAGGAGTTCTCCTGATTGGTCTGGCTGTGAGCTGATGGTGGATAAATGCAGCTGGAAAGCTTCATTCCCTGTCTCTCCTCTCCTGGATTAGAGGTGTTGTTATTTGTGCTTGTGAATTTGTTGTATTGTGCTTGAGATTGCATTCATGCCTATTGTGTGTGCTGATGTTAATAGGTGATAAAATGTATTGTCTCAAGTCAAATGTGCCTTGGATTGATTATGTTGGGAGCAATTTTGTTTCAAACTGTTTTCTCTTGTTTGTGGGTCAAAAGGGAGTTAGAGTTATACATTTATGATGTTTTAGTTAGTTAACTCCCCCTTTAGGAATTTGATTAGTTTAGTTTATTTTGGCCTTTGCCCCCTCTTCAAGCCCTTTTGCCTCCATTCTCAATAATTCTGGAAAAAATGCCTTATTTTTGCTTTCCAAAAATGTGACTCTTTTTGAGTGCTTGGACAGAATAGGGGAACCAAAACATTGTTGTTGTGGGTTTTCTCAACCTAGACCGGGACAAATCGTAACATGGAGAGATGCATTAGTGGTCACTTCCATAAGCCATAAAACACAATTACATGCTGGGCAAGGAGACATATTGGTCATAACCCCTGGTATAGCCATAATGCCTTGTTTCAGGATCATGAATGTGGCGTGTGAGGTGTGAGGCCACACACACATGCAGTTAAAGTACCCTGATACAGAACAGTCTCAGTGGCCTCACTTTTCACACAGCACGTTATCAGATGCAGACCCAATCAGTCTGGTTTAAAACACACACAAACACTTGCAAATTCACACCAAAAATGTTTTCACTGTTAGAACAACATTTGAAATACAATAAATCAAAAATTAAATAAAAAAAACAAAGCAAGAATGGAAATGTGCCACCTTTCCAAGCAACTTGTCCTAAACTAAGGGTTTTTCAAAAGATCTCAACACAAAATCCACTGAGATATATAAAAGTGTGCTAACACCCTTGATAGTACTTGACATACTATTTAATAATATAACTAAGGTTATGCACGCTCTGCATATGATACATAAATATATTGACCTTCGCTTAGAGTAATCAGCGTGACATTTGAGTCTGTTTCTGAAAACACATTATATCAGTCCGTGGTTCAATACCGACAAAGCTAGTTGAAAATCATCCACCACTGTCAATAAACGTGAGCGGTAATTGTATGAAAAGATGTTTTGCACTGTGGTTTGGCTGGTCATTGTTAGGTTTTGGTTTGTCAACCCTGACTCTTTACAGTGTCGAAAAAGTCAACCGGCTTAACTTTGAACGTCAGGCGATTGGTTAAGGAGTGTCTTATTAGTTTCACAGGTTTTAGCGTTCCTATTCTGTTGTAATTTTTGACCTAAATACATTTTTCAGATGTAACAAAAATGGTTTTGTTTGTCTAAAAAATTGGAATTGATTCAATAAGTCTAAGTTGTCGTAAAAAAGAAAAAAGAAGGGTCACCTTTGCTGTTGTCAGTAAAAAGTGCAAATCTGCAAACCATAGCAAATGAATGGGAAAGACTAAAAAACAGAGCTTTTTTTTTATTATTTGTGAAATACAATATATAAATCAGCCACAATGGGAAAAAAACAAACAAAGATCTAAAAAAACATCAAATCTAGTGCTGTCATTTGATAAAAAAATGCGATTAATCGCATATTTTTTTTGTAGTTAATCGCGATTAATCACAGATTTTGGAAGTGCCGAAATTTGACATTAAATATACTTATTTTCTTGTCAAAATGCATTTATTTCCATCTTAGGAAAGAAAACAAAACAATATGCAACAATATAATGCTTTAATAACAGTGTGCAAACTAAGCTTTCCACAAAAAATTGCAATAAATAGCACCAATTTGAGATATAAGACATTTCCCAAAGTCTAGGTGTGAGATTGACAAATTGAAAGTCTAGTCCCCACATAGGTCACATATTCATTGCAATGTGCATTCAATCTCTGAAAATCTCATCCTCCACAAATTAATCTGCCAGTAGACTGTGGCTATCGACTTTGTTACAGCAATCGTGAAGCTGCGTTCATGATTCGTGTCAGAGCATCAACGGCAGCATCAATCTTTGAACTCACAATGAAAAGCGTTTTCAGACAATAACGTCTCATTCTGCATTTTGGTGATAGTTAAAACTGTCATTCACAAGCACCTCAGAACATATAACACAGTGAACACGATTCGTTACTTAGTGTGATGCATACTAATCCGTATTTAATGTTTGTCCTACTTCAGTCGTTTTATCCCATCTTTTATTCTTCACTTCAGTGTATGCCCAAAATATATTTCATTCATGATTCGTTCACTTTCACTCCTGTTGTTTTGTGAATGACTCAGTGTTTCTAATGACTCAGTTACTCATAACACATAAAAGACACTAATTTGTCGCCACCTACTGGTGTAAAGAAGAAAGGAGAAATACTGAATGAATGAATCGCTTTGGTGAACAGATTCAAAAGACTTGACTAACTTAAATAAAATCTTTACCATTACCACTTGACAGGTGCTTGCGCCCCCTCGTTTACACTGTTAGAACAACATCTGAAAAACAATAATAAAGCAA
Source organism: Moxostoma hubbsi (assembly GCA_032164185.1). Taxonomy (NCBI): domain Eukaryota; kingdom Metazoa; phylum Chordata; class Actinopteri; order Cypriniformes; family Catostomidae; genus Moxostoma; species Moxostoma hubbsi. Next base: position 27,329,121 of record JAVLUX010000042.1, read on the forward strand.
AAACCTAACCAGGTGCAGCACAGCCAAGAGCTTAAAACATAACTTGAATTTCATTGACTCATGTGATACTACTTCAGACGGCATCATTTTATATGAGCTTGCAGTCTCAATTGAATGTGATAAAATGAGATAAAAGATTAAGAAAGTGCATGCACCGTAAAGTACCCTAACACATGTATTTTCTATTGTGTTGTGTCTGCTGGCTGTGCTCAAAATCATGCAGCATGACTATTGTGATACTTTTCACTTTAACACATCTCGTCTAGTTAGGACATTGTGTTAAGTTCAACAATCTCACACAATCACATCCATTTACATAAACACACAGATCAATACGCATTTATATGCTTAAACCTGTACAAAGCTGACGGTAAAGTCCAGTGCTGCGTTTCCCAAAAGCATTGCAAGCTTAAAGGGATAGTTCACCCAAAAATGCAAATTCACAAAATCAATTACTCACCCTTATGCTATCCCAGATGTGTATGACTTTCTTTCTTCAGCAGAACACACACAAAAAAATATATATTTATATATTGTAGAAAATTATCTCAGCCCTTTTGGTCCATACAATGCAAGTGAATGGGTGCCAAAATTTTGAATCTCCAAAAATCACATAGGTCAGCATAAAATTAATCCATAAGACTCCAGCGGTTAAATCAATATCTTCATAAATTATATGATAGGTGTGAGTGAGGAACAAATCAATATTTAAGTTCATTTTCACTCTACAATCTTCTCCATGCTCAGTCAATCTCCACTTTAACTTTCACTTTCACATTCTTCTTCTTGTGTATCTTGTGATTCACATTCACATTCTTCATGCATATGCCCCAACTGCCTTTATGTGCTTTTTGGAGCATCAACATTTTGGCACCCATTCACTTGCATTGTGAGGACCTACAGAGCAGAAATAGTATTTCTAAAATCTTAATTTGTGTTCTGCAGAAGAAAGAAAGTTATACACAACTGGAATGGCATGAGGGTGAGTAAATGATGAGAGAATTTTGGGGTGAACTATTCCTTTAAATCGATCATAGTGACCACTGTCGCCCAGAGCTGGACTGGTAATCTGGCATACCGGGCATATTCCCGGTGGGCCGATGCACTTTGGAACTGAACAGGGTGGGCCTGGCCATCGGGAGAACCGTGAAATGGGCCAAATGGGCCGCGATAAGCTAAAATGAGCCATGGCATCATGCAGAACGAACCACAAAACGGTGCCGCGATATGCAGAAAAGGACAGTGACAACTTTTGGGCCAGTTGCTATGTAAAATCCTGGCTCGATTTCTCTTCCCAGTCCAGCCCTGCTGTCGCCAATGGTTTATACTATCTATTTAGGCTTAAGATGCTTTTGGGAAATGCTCAAGTCAGTTGATTTTTTGTGTAGATGCTTTGAAGTGAGATACATACAGTAAACACACTCACAAACTTAAACATTTAACTCGAGCCATTCCCACACAAATCGGCGTTTTAGTGATAAATGTGAAATTTGGACCACGTTTTTAAATCTACGTATTTTTCAAACGGAAACTCGCTTGCGTATATTTTTCTTCTCGCTTAATGAAACAGTATTTTATTCCTCTGCTGTTCCACAGCAAGGGGAGGAAAAACATCTGGAACACATTTTTCCTTTTTTCTCCTCTCTTTTTTCTTTCTATTTCTCTGGAATCAGCAGACAGCAGAATGACGGCTATAGCTTCCAGATGTGAGAACACAAGCTCTCTCTTTCTTTCTCTCTCTCTCTCTCTCTCTGTCTATATATCTATCTCTACAGTATAATGTATCTCTATGCATCCTCCAAAATACAAACAATTTATAGAAAACCATTAATGCCGCTCCATCTGTGGCTATTCTTTGCAAACACACACACATATCCCATGATGCAGGGTCCTCTGGATTTGCTGTAGTCATGCTGACACTAAGTTTGAAGCACTAGTACAGGTATGTAGGGAATGTTATTTTAAAGGAAGTGAGTGCACATGTGTGTGAGGTTTGTGACAGCTCAGGGGAACCTTAGGCTGCTGCAGGGGTCCTTAACTTGAGAGAGAGCACCCCCCCCCCCCCCCCCCCCACCCCCCCCAATTAATCACAACAAAGCCTTAGCAGAGCCAAAACATGGCATCCATTTAAAAGCGCCATGAAAGAATCCATTCATACTGAACAGAGCAGACAGAAACGCTATACTCGAAAACTTTTCATCTCTGGGAACCAGAGATCTAAACACACACACACGCATGCATGGCAGAAAACAATGCAGTGTATGTGAGCACCAGGGGGTGGTGGGCTGTATCAGGATCAGGTGTTATCCGAAAGAATAACAGTATGTGTGCCCCCTTACGAAAGTGATACATCAAAAATTTTTGACAAAAATGTGAATAATGTTAAATTCCCCAAGACAAACGCGCCACCACAATGCAAGGTGGTAGCTAGATTGTGCTGAGTAGTTGCCAGGGTGTTGCCTAAACAGTTGCTAAGATGTACTGAATGGTTGTAAGTGTGTTGCTATGTAGTTGTTAGGGTGTTCTGGATGGTTGCTAGGGTGTTCTGGGTGGTTGCTTATCAGTATAGGGGAGTATTAACTAAAGGTTTTTCAGCATTTTTCAGAAGTGAGAAAGTTTTGTAACATTATATCTTTTCCAGTAACAACCTACATTTTCCAACGAATAGCTGTGTGATGTCACAAAATGCTACATTTCTCACATTGTGTTGTGAAGGCAGCAATGGAGCTGTGGGAGTAATCAAACATGCTCACCTAAACAGTCTCTCTCTCTCTCTCTCTCTCTCTCTCATACTGTTTGTAGTGCTGGGAAATCCAAATAATTTAAGTAAATCGATTCTTTCTGACTGTTTATGTAAATGAGCTGGTTATACTGAACGATTCACTTATATTTAGCGTTGGGAACTCCAATTCATTTTAGTGAGTTGGTTCGTTTGGACGCTCCCTCGCAATAAGCTTAGAAGTCCCTCGCAATAGTCTGCAATCCTTTACAATATTTTGCATCCCCTCGCAAATCGTTTTGTGTTCCTTCACAATAGTTTGCATTCCATTGCAATTGGTTTTGCGTGCCCTCTCAATAGTTCACATTCCCTCGGAATAAGTTTTGTGTTCCCTCGCAATAGTTTTGCGTTCCTTCGCAATAGTTTGCTTGCCCTCGCAAATCGTTTTGCGTTCCCTCGCAATAGTCTGTGTTCCCTCGCAATTAGTTTTGCATTCCCTCACAATAGTCTGTGTTCCCTCGCAATTAGTTTTGCGTTCCCTCACAATAGTTTATTTCCCTTGCAATAGTTTTGCATTATCTCGCAATAGTTTGCGTGACCTTGACATTCGTTTGCTGTCCCTCGCAATAGTTTTGCGTTGCATTGTAATTGGTTTTGCTTGCCCTCGCAATTGTTCATATTCCCTCGCAATAGTTTTGCGTTCCCTCGCAATAAGTTTTGCATTACCTCGCAATAGTTGTGCGTTCCCTCGCAATACGCAATAGTTTGTTCCCTCACAATAAGTTTTGCATTCCCTTGCAATAAATTTACCACATTTTTACTTCAGTGACCATATTTTAACCATGAAGTTATTAAAAGAGGAAAATATTTTAAAATATATGGCAATCAGATGTTATTATTTCATTGTGTGATCAAAATTTCTGATTTCTGGATTAAATGAAATAACCTGGTAGTTATAGGCTGATATTAAACAATAAAGCTGATCAATTTTACTTACATAGGTTTCATAGTGAAACCAAAGTTATAATACAGGAAAAAGAAAATAATAATTAATAATGTTGTGGTTATTATGGTTTACTATACAAATACCATATTTTAACTATGGTTTTACTATAGTAATATTGTAGAAACCATATTTTTTGGCAATAATTTGGCAATAAAAATAGTTTTTCTATTGTAATACTGTAGTATCCATGACTGTTGTAGGCTAACCATGTTTTGATTTTTGGCAAAAACCATGGTTTTACAATAGTAACATTTAAGTAACTATGTTTTCCAGTTGTATTTGTTTAGATTTGGTAAACGTATAAGATCAATTTCATATTATCAGCCTTATTGTTTACTACCAGTTTATTTGATTTAATCTTGCGATAAGAATCAGAGTAGTTGCTAGGTGGTTACTATGATGTTATGGGTGGTTGACAGGGTGTTGCTATGCCATTGCTATGGTGTTCTGAGTGCTTGCTAGGGTGTTTACTTGTGTGAAGAGCCCACACCTCTATGATCTAGTTTCTATGGTATTCTGTGCCCAGCTGCAACAAACTCCCTAATTAAGAAAACCTTTCGTTATAATTGCATGGTTTTTGTAACTAAAGGGGTTTCTTGCAATCATATGGCTCAGGAAAATCTTAAGATCACTTCACTGCTAAAAATTAATAGCACACTTAAATAATAGCATAATAGTATGTGATGCAAGGCAAGTTCTTGAGTGTAAGAGTGACCCCAGTAAGTCACTTTTCAAGTCAAAACGTTGTAAAATGGATCCAACTTTTATTTAGTCTTTCTCTCTGCTCCAAGTGATGTGTTTTCCAGACGCTGAGTCTCGAGGAGGGGCACTGTAAACCTCTGGGGTGGTCATAATCTGAAGGTTACCACCCACAGCATGTCACCTTTAACCTCTGCCTTGCTGACCTCATCTCCTGTAGGTCTGCTGTCATTAGCTACTATAACTCACCCCCCTTCTACCCTCATTCTCTCGCTTTTACACTTTCCCTAGCTTCCTGTTTTTTTGCTGCCTTCAAACAAGTCCTGAACTTCTCAACATCCTTTCTCACTAGTGCAAAAAATCGTTTCGTTCGGACAGTTCACTTCAAAGCGCAGGTTCAAAAAACAATTCACAGATTCATGCTAATCAGTGATATGCATGAAAAAATAACACACACATACACTGGCAGAATAATTTACAGATTTTGCTCTTATGGAAAGAAACTGGTACTTTTATTCACCAAAGTGGCATTCAACTGATCACAATATTTAGTCAGGAACTAAATAACCTGAAAAATTACTCTTAAAATTTTAAACAAATGTTCAGAACATCTTAAACTACTTAAAAGAGTTCCCATCAAAAAATCCTCCACGTGCAGCAATTTGCAGATCTTTGGCATTCTAGCTGTCAGTTTGTCCAGACACTCAGGTGACCTTTCACCCCACACTTCCTGTAGCACTTGACCTTTCACCCCACACTTCCTGTAGCACTTGCCATAGATGTGACTGTCTTGTTGGGCACTTCTCACGCACCTTACAGTCTAGCTGATCCCACAAAAGCTCAATGGGGTTAAGATCCGTAACACTCTTTTCCAATTATCTGTTGTCCAATGTCTGTGTTTCTTTGCCCACTCGAACCTTTTCTTTTTGTTTTTCTGTTTCAAAAGTGTCTTTTTCTTTGCAATTCTTCCCATAAGGCCTCCTGAGTCTTCTCTTTACTGTTGTACATGAAACTGGTGTTGAGCGGGTAGAATTCAATGAAGCTGTCAGCGGAGGACATGTGAGGCGTCTATTTCCCAAACTAGAGACTCTGATGTACTTATCCTCTTGTTTAGTTGTACATCTGGTCTTCCACATCTCTTTCTGTCCTTGTTAGAGACAGTTGTTCTTTGTCTTTGAAGACTGTAGTTACACCTTTGTATTAAATCTTCAGTTTTTTGGCAATTTCAAGCATTGTTTAGCCTTCATTCCTCAAAACAATGACTGACTGATGAGTTGCTAGAAAAAGCTGTTTCTTTTTTTGCCATTTTTGACCTAATATTGACCATAAGTCATGCCAGTCTTGAATGCTGTGGTAACTCAAAAACAAACACAAAGACAATGTTCAGCTTCATTTAACAAACCAAACAGCTTTCAGCTGTGTTTGATATAATGGCAAGTGATTTTCTAGTAGCAAATTAGCAATTTAGCACGATTACTCAAAGATAAGGTGTTGGAGTGATGGCTGCTGGAAATGATTCTAGATTTGATAAAAAAAATTACTTTTTTCAAATAGTGATGGTCCTGAATATACTTTGTGATCAGTTGAATGCCACTTTGGTGAATAAAAGTACCAAAGTTTTTAACTGTCATTTTTTTCTTTTCTACAAAAAAAGTAAAATAAAAAGTTCTCATAAAGGCTCTTTTCAGAAATAATACTGCAGTACTAGAGCAACTACAGTGATCTTCATGTCTGTTTTAGCACTACAGACGTGTCGGTCAGGGTTTGTTCCTCATGTCTGAAAGACGCAATATTTCGCTTTTAGAGTGTGTGAACAGAAACCTTTAAGGTTTCTGAACTATCACCCTCCCAAATGTGGGTTTAGATTGAAGGGAGAAATAAAATGGCTTTCAATCATAAAACAATGCAATTCTGAAACACACACTATAAACTCCAAACCACACAAACAAAAGGAGTGTGTGGGGAGGGGTGGGGCTTTAGTTCTGCAGTTGGCCACAGGAATAGAGCTGTCTAATGTAGTACAAAATGTACAACATTTGTGTTCTGTGATCCAAGAGCTGGACCTCCTACATGTTGATGGCAAGCACAGGGCTGAACGCTGGCCTTATGTAACACCCACACATTCATAACTGCTGACATTGAAACTATTAGACTAGCATTAGCTTCTTCACTTCACTTTCACCATTGCTCAATGGTAGAACGACATTCCAGTCTCCACCCGAGCAGCTGATTCTCTAACTTCTTTCAAGAAACATCTAAAGACGCATCTCTTTCGTGAGCACTTGACTCAATCCAACTAATGCACTAACTGACTTCTTTCTTTCTAACAATAATAAATTCTCAATCCAGTCTCTCACAATTCTCTCTACATGTACTCAGCACTTCTCAAGTTATAGCCATCTTAGGACGAATCGCATTTGCTGCATCCCTCATTTGTAAGTCACTTTGAAAAAATTATGTCTGCTGAATGAATAAATGTAAATTAGCAACTAAACAAAACTTGACACATCTTCTGAATGCAGATAATGAGTATTAATGAGTTTCTGTGTAAATAGTTCATAAAACTATTCTTATGAAAATTGTTGCATTGAACTGAATGGAATAATTTACGTACAGTAAGAATGGTTTTATACATGTTTTGCTTCCAAAATTGTGTTTTCATGAATAAGCCCTGCTGGGTCTGAATCCCAATCCATCGCAAACCTAGGGAAAAAGTGTGTGGGCAATATTTGTCAAAAAAAAAAAAAAAACATGCCGAATTGGAAGATAACGCACAAGACAGCCATCGCAAACTAATCTTCTTGTGTACCACAAAAGTGTGTGGGCAATAAAAGCCTAAAAAAACATGCCAACTTGGAAAATACCACCAGAGAACTAATCTTCTTCCATCGTGCAAAGAAGCAAAGTGCCGGCCCTGCCTAGTAAGCGACATATGTGGCTGCATAGGGTCCCCGTGGCCAACAGGGGCCCCCCTACCATGGGTTTAGTATATCTAAATAATTATTTGCAATAAGTGTAAAAAGAACTGAGCACAGCCCGGCTCTATGCACGCCAATAGTCTGATGGAACCTATCAAAACTATTTTAAATATCCCCCGGCATGACGTAGACACCCCCCACCCCCCCACCCCCCCCCCCCCCCCCCACCTTTCCCTGGGGAGGGGCGTGCCTTCCGCCCAGTCTGCCGGCAGGTCATCCCCATCTACCTGGATGAGGGAGGGGACAAGTGGAGGGAAACAGAAATAATTCAAATGGGGAGGTACTTCCTGTAACAGTGTAGTACCCCCCCAAAAAAACACTTTAAAATTTAAAAAAGAGGGAAAAGGCCAATAAGGAGCGGCAGTGAGAGAGAGAGAGGAGAGAGGAAAAAAAAAACACTTACTCGCCAGTTCTCCGATACGCCGTAGCTTGGTCCCCGGCCACTCCTCCACCCTCCAACGGATGACAGTCGTGCCCCCCTGGGCAGATTGGAGGCAGTCCTCCAGCCCCTGGCAGACGGAACACCCCACCACGTTCTCGGGGAACAGAAGGGGTCTCCCCCGCCCCTGACAGTGGTTCTCCCGCTCCAGGCGGTTGGCAGCAAGCCCCTCCCCGCTCGCGGTCGGCAGTCTCAGACCCAGCCGCATTTCAGCGGCTGGCAGGGGACTCCTCCACCCCTGGCAGCGGCCCTGACCACTCCAGGCGGTCGGTTAGGAGCCCCTTCTCCCCTCGCGGTCGGCAGCCGTTCCTCTACATCCAGGCGGCCGGGCTCCTTGTCCCCCGGCAGACGGCCGCGGCTGCTCCGTTGGGGTGGACAGTAGTGGCGAGAACTCTACTACGGCGTATCCCTCCTCCTTCTCGGATTTCAGCACCAGTGTAAAGGGATTTAGACGGGCAAGGAGAACCGGATTGACAATGTAAATAATATTTTAATGAGAAACTTAACAAAAAGCACAAACACACACATGACGGACATGTCCGTAAATGATATCTCTCTCCAGCACCACCGTCCGTAATCTGCCTTTATCCCACTCCAAGGCTCAATTAGCCCGATAAGGGACCGGGTGAGTATAATCACGACCCAGCCCCACCCTCCGCCCTGTCACAGAGGGTCATGGCGGCGACTCGGTTACCTGTTTCCTGGACCTGAAGATACAGCTCTAAAGTGTTCGGCTAAAGACAGCAGAGACAAGGTTACCATTACGTGACACATCAGACTATATACTATTTTATTATACACCAGGGTGCAAATAGCATATACCACTATTTACAGCAAGTATAAATATCATCTACTGTAGCCTTCCATACCTTCATTTGGTAATTTAATTCTTTCTTATTCATCTGCACGTAACTTCATTAAATATATCTATTAATTTGCACATGTGATAAGTGTTTGTTAGTAAAAAAAAAAATATATTATTTCTTTTTTGTATTTCTGAAGTAGATATACCTGTGCTCATAATCTACAGTTGATAGTTATGCATTTTTAAGCTTTATGCTTTTGTATAATAGACTTGTTCATTTTCACAATTTAAACTTGCTTAGGGGGCCTTACTCTGGTTTCCTTGGTGAATTTGCAAATTTTGCATCAGATCTAGTAGTTTATGTAGATAGAGCTTTAATGGTAGGTGAATTCAACTCTCATTGAGTCATACAAAATGTGACAGGACCAACTCATCACCATTATCATACGCTATATTTAATTCTGTCATCTGGAGTTGATGTTGATAGAAATATATAAAACTATACTATACTATAGAAATTGTACCGCAGAACGATGACATCTCAGATCATTACCTCCTCTCTTGTTTGTTACTATCAGCTAATGTCACTTAATCTACACCATCATTCAGGTAGAACAATTCTTTCAAGCACTAAATATAGCTTCACTAATAATCTTCCAGAATTGTCTCACATTCTCAGTAAGCCAAAAAGTCTATAAGAACTTGATGTAATAAAGAAAGCATAAATACAGTCTTCTCTAGCACTGTTGATAGTGTCCCCTCCCCCCCCCCCCCCCCCCCCCCCTTCGATTAAAGAAAAAAGCCTTGCACCATGGTACAATTATCACACTCATACTCTCAAGAGAGCAGCTTGGAAAATGGAGCGCAAGTGGAAGAATACAAAATTAGAAGTATTTTGCGGTGCATGGAAGGATAGCACTAAGGCAGACAGGCACTAAAAGCTGCCGTGTCAGCATATTTTAGAAAACACATAGAAAATAACCACAACAATTCTAGGTGTTTATTACTAACCAATTTAGCCACAGTACTGAATAAAGCATCGCCTGAACCAGATATTAACCAGATTTCTTTACTGATAAAATTGAAATAATCAGAAATAAAATTGGAACTATTCAATTCAATTAAATGTCACAGCACCTCAGAAAACAGTGTCTCATAATTTTGCTCACGATCAACTTCAATCCTTCGCTGTCATAGGTCATGAAGAGCTAACAAAACATATAAAAAAAATCAAAAGCCACAACATGTATGTTAGATACAATACCAACTAAGCTCTCAAAAGAGGTATTCCCAGTAATCTCAGAACCTCTTCTTAATATTATTAACTCCTCGCTGTCTTTAGTACATGTCCCAAGAAACTTTAAAATGGCAGTTATCAAACCACTTAATAAGAAGTCACAGCTTGATCCTAGAGAATTGGCTAATTACAGACCGATTTAAAATCTACCATTTATGTGGTAAATACTAGAACATGTAGTGTCCTCCCAGCTATGTTCATTTCTACAGAGAAATGGAATATGTGAACAATTTCAGTCAGGATTTATGACCAATCACAGTACAGAGACCACATTATCATTATAATACAGAGACTATTATTGAGTTACAAATGACTTGCTCTTATCATCTGATCGTGGCTGCATTTCTCTTCTAGTGCTTATTATATATCTTAGTGCATCCTTCGACAACATAGATCAGGGCATTCTCTTGAATAAGCTGGCGAATTATGTTTGCATTAGTGGACTTGCATTAGCATGGTTTATGTCCTATTTATCTGACCTCTTCCAGTTTGTGTGTAAATGAGGAATTGTCAAATCAAACAAAAGTTAAGTATGGAGTGCCACAGGGATCAGTTTTAGGACATCTGCTTTTCTCCTTATATATGCTTTCCTTGGGAAATATTATCAGGAATCATGTAATAAGTTTCCACTGTTATGCCAACAATACTCAACTTTATATTTCTTCACAATTCACAATTCTCTAAATTAACAAATAACTTAGATGTTATATTTGATACCAATCTGTCCTTTGAAAATCTAATTTCCAATGTTTGTAGAACAGCATTCTTCCACCTGAGAAATATTGCTTAATTACGACACATGCTCTCTGTTGCCGATGCCAAAAAATGTATTCATGCGTTCATGACCTCAAGACTAGATTATTGTAATGCATTACTGGGAGGCTGTCCAGTAAGTTCAATAAATAAACTTCAATTGGTTCAAAATGCAGCTGCCAGATTGCTGAATAGAACCAAGAAATATGATCATATTAGCCCCATTTTATCATCGTTATATTGGCTACCTGTTAAATTTTGTATTCATGTATACAAGGCTTTGAAATGGTCTAGCTCCAAAGTACTTAAGTGGCCTTCTGACACTCTATATTCCATCAAGTTCATTGTAATCACAAAATTCTGGCTTGCTAATTATTCAAAGAATATGAAAATCTTAATGAAATACTTGGCTCAAAAACTATGGAATAGTCTCACTTACATGTTCAGGATGCAGACACACTCATTCAGTTTAAGTCTAGACTAAAGAATCATTTATTTAGCCAGGCATACTTCTAATTTATCCTTCAACTCACAATTAGGTAATTAGTTAGGTCTGCCGGAACCAGAAACATCTGTCATGATCTATAACTCTGCATAAAATTGAATGGCATCTACACTAATATTAATTATTTTGTTTCCATGTCTCAACCTCTCGATTCATATCCCGAGGTTACCAGAGCCAGCCAGATCCAGCTCCTTTCTTGCTTGATGTCGGACTCCACTGCTATGTGTCTCTGAGAGATGACAACAAACTACAGCCTGTGTCAGCCAGATATCACTCCAGTCTTTTGACTTCAAAGGATGAACTGGTGCCAACTCCAACTGTAAGACATGGGATACTTCATATGCAACTGCATGAACCTTGGACTTAGGATGGACCCCACCGAATCTCACCAAAATGACCTGCAGGTTGAATTGAGATGCACCTAGTCATTCTCTGCCTGCATCACCTTTGTCTTTTGATGGACTACACTCTTGAAACTCTCATACAGTCTACACTCATAGACTATAATTTAATTGCCAGCAAAAGCCTTCATCAGCCAACTAACAAAGAACAACGCATCTATGTGAACTTCTGCAGTTTATCCAGGATGGACTTGAAAATTAATACTTGAAAAATACAACACCAGAGAACCATCGCAAACCAATCTTGTGCAGCAATCAAACTTTGAATGCAGAGCAATTAGACAGACACACGTTGTTCTCATTACACGATAAACTTTTTTTAAAGGCTCCAAGGGTGTTAATGTTTGGCTTCTCTGTTGGGTTTAGGTCTGTCCAGCACACAACATCAAGAGTTACCAAAAACAGAGAAATACACGTGGGCCATAAACAATCGTTTCAACATGCCATTTGTTAAAAAGAATCCATTTACTCCTAAAAGTGCAGCACACCAAAGAGCCTGAATCAGCGAGGCTGGTCCACAAAAGAGTGTTTGTAAAAACTCATAAAACAGCCTTAGTGTGAGTAATAAAGCACAATAACCCTGCACAGGAAGTGTAAGTGCATTCCCGTCGGCCAATTATACTTTATGAGCTTCTGTCTACAATGACGCAACTGCGCCGCTGTAATCAGTGCCGCCTGTATCCCAGAATGCACTGCCCAGGTCTTATTCACTTATGCCCCTCCGACTGCATTACATAATTGTAAGATGACACATTCTGGAAACATTGAGAGTAGCTGACTTAAATAAATTCCTTGAAAATGTGCAAACACAGCAGGGAATCAATTCCACCATTTTTTTTCCCCCCAGGAGCGTTCAGAATTGATGTGCACTACATAGTGACACAGCAGTATTAGGACAGAACCCACAGCATTCTGTTTGAATTATTGTGAAACAAAATAACTAAATCAATGTGACTCTAATGAACATTTTTATTGTGAGGTTTACTCTGAGTTTAACAGATGTGGGAATGAATCACTCCAATCAATTCAATGAGATTGTTGATGAGATACTCTATATAACTCTTCACTACTCAACATATTAAAGGAATATTCTGAGTTTAATACAAGAGAAGCTCAATTTACAGCATTCATGGCATAATGTTGATCTCCACAACAGTAATTTTGACTCATTCCTTTTTGCAAAAAGCAAACATTGTGGTTACAGTAAAGCCACTTAGAATGTAAGGAAATGGGGCCATTCCTAAAACGTTAAAATACTCACTGTTTCAAAAGTATAACGATGTAAACATTATATGTATATGTTAACATGATTTTAGTGTGATAAAAACACTTACTAACCTTCTTTGTATAAAGTTAGAAAAGAAACCCTGTAATCCCAGTATTGGTAAATGGTCTGCACTTATATAGCACCTTTTTTCATCTTAGACGTAATCAAAGCACTGTGGTTACCATTCACACATTCACACTTACACACCAAGGCGCTAGCCTACCATTGGGAGCAACTTGGGGTTCAGTGTCTTGCCCAAGGACACTTCGGCACATGGAGTCATGTGGGCCAGGAATCGAACCACCAACCCTGCGATTAGTGGCCAACCCACTCTACCACCTGAGCCACAGCCGCCCCTTTATTGGATATAATTGTACACAGATAAGGCTAGTAAACAATTTTATTCCACTAATATTATGTTAACGTGTAAAATGTTTACATCTTAAGAAATTATGTGTATTTTATCATTATTTTATTAAACAATGGGCAAGTCAAAATTATTTTTAACTGTGTTAATTAACATTATGCCACAAATGCTGTTGATTGAGCATAACTTGTATTGAACCCGGAATATCTCTTTAACAATAAAGGTTATTCACTGGTTCTTTTAATCAAGAACTATTTTTCACTGTATTTGGTAGAGATCGACCGATAGTGGATTTTGCCGATACCAATAACTAAGATGGCCTGTAATGGATAAAATCAGTTTATAGAATGTAAATAAATGTTCTTAGTCTTCCCATACTGCAATGGGCTACTCTCTACAAGAGTCCAAAATTAACAAAATTCCAGATTCAGTCAATTGTTCAAATAAACCCTAATAATAGCCAGGAAAAAATGAAGGACTTTTAACTATAAACAAACACGGAATACAGGCTAAGTTCAAAATTACCCATACTACTCTTACTACTTCTACCATTTGTGTCTATGGCAGAGTAGTATGGCAGTATGTAATTCCGAAATCAGCCTCACTTACTTATTTTGGGACTCTTGTTTAGAAATGACGGTGAATTTGCTTGGTTAGGATGCTCTGTTTTTAAGTATTTACCAGATTAAGCTTTTATAGCCTGTACTGACCAGACTGAGGATTTTATATATCACCAGGTGAGTTTTTTTTTATTATTATTCATAAGAAAGTTGGGAGACACAATGTATGTGCTGTCGGGGCATGTTTCTATATAGGCGCATTTTTCTTAACGCGCTCTTGTTTCAATTTAGAACACTTGTTGATTTATCTAATCAAAATAACAAAATATGCATTGAAATGAGGAAAAAAATATCGATGAATATTATCAATGATGGAAAGATTTAAATATAACAAAGATTTGTTTGCCGATAACAGAAAGTTCAACTAACTTTAAAGCAACTTCAAGCAACAATCGGCACCGATTAATCTGTAAAACCGATATATCGGCCTACCTCATGTATATGGTTCTTGAGTTGGCTATATGGTTGTTTGGAGATTTAAAAAAGGTTCATTGTAGTTTTTTGAAGCACCAGAGAGAGTCTCCTATATGACAAAAGGTTGTAAAGCCCTTTGGGTTTTTTTTTTTTTTTGCCATTTTGAGTGTATCTGCAAAAAGACATTAACTCTCTTTGCCAAATGAACTCTTTATTGAATATTTTAGATAAGTTTGTGAAAACTTCTTGAACCAAAAGTTATTGTTTTTATTAAAACAGCTAAATAATTCAAGCGGCCAAGAAGCCATGACCAGACATGAATCTAATCACACATGCAGAGCAGAATTTCCACACCCCGCCCCCTTCCCTTCTCTCTCGCCCTAACTCTAGCCTGGGCAAAGCGAGAGAGGAAGAGAGAGAGAGAGAGAGAGAGAGAGAGAGAGAGAGAGAGAGAGAGAGAGAGAGAGAGAGAGAGAGAAGGGTACTCCCTGGGACAGGCTGGAGAAACGAGGAGGACGAGAATGAGATATCATATCCTGTCTGATATGCTCTTCGTCATTACTGTACAAACCACAGGTTCAAATTCACAACTAATAAACTTCACACTAAAGTCATGTAATGACAGAACTGAAAAATCACTTCAAACAACCGGTGCAAAACATCAACTTTAGAAAGTTGGCTTTTATTTGCTTAATGCATTAATGCATTTTTAATAGATTGCATGCAAAAGGGGATACATGATGCAAGCATAAACTCACTTGAGTTGTAATACATGTAAAATTGCTGATCAGTTTGGAATGTAAAGGATTTGATAAAATGCATTAACTTTGCTAAAATAATTGTACAATAACTTTACAACACATCTGGAACATTCCTTTAATATATAACTGCTTTGCAAGAACTTGTTTCACCTCGAGCATCTCTGATCTTAATAAGACACGCTGTGCCTCCACCCTGACCCATTGATGTTCTTCATTAGAAACCATATAACAAATGCCAAGGCATTTCACAGAGAGGAATTTACATTTGTTTAGCATTTATTTACATTTATGTATTATTTACATCATTCATTTGCTGAACAAATGGGACTTGAGAGAGGAGAGTTAGTTTGATGGGTGCACTTTTATGAGCCAGTGGAAAATGAACATAAACCTCTCTCTCCCTCTCTCTCCCTCTCTCTCTCTCTCTCTCTCTCTCTCTCCTCGTGTGTTTCTCATCTTCTGTCCTGCATATTTTTCCAATTACGTTCTCCGCTCAGCACGCCTCCTGCAGAAAAACGACTTTCTGCCAGATCCCCTAAAAAGAGCACCTAAAACACATAAAACATCTAAAAAGTCTACAATTCCATCCTTGATGTAGACTATCTAACTTAATCCTGGTGTTCTCACATTTCACACACTGCATTGATCACAGACCACTATTAAAAACCAAAAGTGGTCCTGATGCCATTGGAGAACCCTCAAAGAACTTTTGAATCTCTAGTTCTTTGTTGACTGTTTGTTTTTGTGCTTCAAAGAACCAAGAAACCAATACGCATATCTGAAGCATCTCCCATGTAGCATCTCTCAAGAGAACCCTATGTGAAGAAGGTTCTTTGCAACATCTGCAAAATCTATTGAAGTAGGCTACTTTGATTTAAAGTCTACATCCAATTGGTCCAAAACCTGAAATGCATATTTATATTCTTTCCTTTATTTTTACCATTTGCATAACTGTTGAGTATGCGCCAATTGGTTCCAACAATAGATGGTGCATTACTATGATTTCATCATATCCACCTCATGCAACTATGGATTTCTTTCGCTTTGCATGCGGGAAACTCCTAAAAATGTATGGATACCGTTATTCGCAGCTTGTCTAACGCTACTCCTCGATTTGCTACATTAAAAACAATAGTCACTATCAGTCCGGTATGGAACTTCGGGGCGTCCGTAGTTGAAAATCCCCCTCTAGGCCCCCCTCGTCGCCTTCCTCCGGTCATTCCAGTCCCGGGACACCGGACAGACCGTGCAATTAATTCGTAAAAAATAACCGCAGCGTCGGTTTGACCGCGGCCCGCGAACGCGGCCAATAGAATATACAGAGTAATAATTTTACGAACAGATGATCGCCGCTTACCTGCGCTGGCTTGGGAGGTGAAAAAGAATATTAGGAGAAGCGACAGCCGCAACTCCTTAAACCTCCGCTTTACTTTCCATCTGAAAGGTGTATCCATGACCACCTGCGCCCGTCCACACCACGCGTGGATCGATAAAAGAGTCTGATATGTTTGTCAACTGCGTTATATCAGGACAGAACCAGTGACCCAAAAGTCCCGGAGAAAGGAAGCACGAGAGAGACGGGAGCTGAGGGAACGAAGCCACTCATGCAGCCATAATTTCATAAAGTCCTGCAGGAAAGTTCAGTTGGATGGACAGATGGATAGATGGATGGGGCACCCTCTCTCCCGTCTTTTTCCTTTCTGTTCTTTCCTTTTCTTCAGAGCGCTGGTTCTCCCTCTCTCTCTCTCTCCCAGCTGCAGTGATGCCCCCGTCACTGAAACTTCGCGGAGCCAACGTGGGGAAAAACTTCATTCACTGGGGCTGTCAATCACGAGGCGGGAAGCCAATCAGAGGGGAGCCCCAAAAATGCGCGGCTTCTGATTGGTTGGTGCCACAAGAGGGAGGGACGTTTACAGTGCATGGCTTTTTTGTTTTTTTTTAACGTTATTTCTTTTTTATATTCGCACGTTTTGAGCACATTGCAGAACTTTCTTTTTTTTTTCTTTTTGATATTTTGTTAGACATTTTCTCAAAGACCAAGCATGTAAGCACATATGGTAAAACTTAACATACAGTTAAAGGGATAGTTCAACAAACAATGACAATTCTGGCATCATTTATTCACCCTCATGTCGTGAAAGAAGTAGTGTCCTAGGGCGGCAATGTTCTCTGGGGCGGCACTACAGGTTACCTGCTCGGAGCTAGCAAGTTCGCGATGAGAGAAAGGTGCCCCGAATTGAGCAGCCCCATCCCTGGCTCCATCACCGTTGGAGAAAGGTGCCCCAAATCTTGCAACCGCGCCCCCACCCCGAGCTCACAGATGGGAGATAGGTTCCCCAAATCGTGCCACTATACAGGGATGGATTACCAACCAGTCCAATGGGGCCAGTGCTCAGGGGCCCTTGGCTACCAGGGGCCCTGGACAGCCAGGGGGGAGGGGGTGCCCTGGGCTTAAAGATTGTGCGATCCAGTTTGGCGATCCCCCACTGTTGAAAACACCCCACCCCCTCAACAACTTTCGGACTAGGGCCCTTGGAGATAATTGGCCCTGGGGCCTTTGCAAGTCATAATCCATCCCTGCACTATGTCCCACACAGAGCTGGATAGATCACTATGGGTGCCCTGAGTTGTTACTGACAGGCTACTCAGCCTCAAAGGCTCTATATGTTTAGGATTATGGATGTTCATAATGCATTCTCACATTCTGAATATAAGATAACCATGATAAACAGTATAGGTACACCATGACACAGGATCACCTCATTGGTCTTGAGAAATTTTGTATCAACCATGTGATTGCTGGGCTGAAATGACAAAGTTATTGATGATTTTGCATCAATGAAAACTAGGAGGGGAAGGTTCCATTTTTAATTAGGGATGAAGTGTATTGGCACAAGCAGCAAACGGTAAGTATTCTGCCATTTTCTTTATGTACTGATAGTTTAATTGTGCAATTTAAGTTATGTAAATATAATGTAAATGTTGCCTAAGGCACCAAGTAAGCCAGAACCGCCACTGCGTGAACGGAACCATAGACAGTTTAGCAGAGACGGGCCACTTCTCTTAAAATGACAGGGAGAAATAGAGCTCTTCAGCCATGATGTCATATGTTGGCAAACTAGTTAATTTTTGATGGGTTTCCCTCTGGATTTTTCTATGTATTTTTATAATGGGTTTTTTTTTTAATTATGAGTTAAATAAGGTCTGTGGTAAACATACTTGACATTACATGGATTTATTGTTCTATAATATAAATTAAACACGAGTCATACCTCATACGTGCATTTCGTGAAGGTCTTTCCCCATTCAAGCGAGTAGGAGGTATATAAAACATAGAAAAATAGCTGCCTGAGAGCATTCAACAGATGGCCCAAGTGGACTAACTTGCTAAAAAAGACTTTGATGGAACACGAGAGGACAAATTATTTAAAAATAATAATAATAAAAAAATAATTATATGAGTGACAAAATGATTACAGAATTTTCATTAATGGGTAAACTCTCCATTTAAGAGACATTTAATGACCTTTTATATGTAATGTCCCGACACTTAATAAAAAAATATATATATTTACTGTAAAATGTGAGTATTTTCCTTAAGTTTTATGTTCTTAAATTATATTAAATCTGAATAATTGTTTGCCTATGTTAAGCACTTTGAATTGCCGTTGTGTATGAAATATGCTACATAAATAAACTTGCATTGCCTTACTGTCTGTACGTCCAGCATATTATCAGTTAAACACAAACAGTGCTGCGTATGGGAGCCAAGGGTTATTCTGAGTTGTTCCTAAAATTAAAGTTTGTGCACTATTTAAAGGGTGACACGATTCAGGACCCCCTGACGCTCACGACAGCTGGAGTGAACAAGGTCACGGGGGTAATGACCTTTTGACATGCGTCTGAATCTACAGAGTCAAAGGAATTATATGAGTTACATGTAAAACAATATGATGTCAGTCACCTTTGCACGTCAAAATTACAGTGTGGCCGGATATTGAGCGCATGTGAAACCAGCAAAAAAAATTATTGCAATTGTCCATTGTAAATATTTAGTGTAGCTTTGTATGAAGCACCGGCCACACATATGTCACTGCCAAACCTAGCAACTTCCTATTGGTCAGCGCGGCGAATTCGCCTATCAAAGTTCACCAAACTTGAACTCCACGTGAAATCCGCAATGGCTTTTTGTTTGAGCATCCCGACACAGCAACATTAGCTGAAGCAATGTCATGAGCTTGGGGTGGTACTGTTTGATCTGTTTGATCAACCAATGGCAGACATGTGTAGTGTTTAAAAACCTGTTTTTGTCATTCTATTTTGTAAAACTAGATGCCTAGAATCTACATACTTCAGCTTTAAGTAAACCGAGTCTTGATTTCATATTGACTTTAAGTGTGTCAGAAAACCGAGAACATGTTATGGTTCACCTTAGGTTTACAGTTAAGAGTTAGAGTTAGAGTGACGTCCTGATGTCTTGAAGGATATTTCCCTTTAGTCCAGGACACACATGTAATGAGCGGTGATGTCTCACTCCACCTCAGGTTACAGAAGCTCTTCTTAGAGGGAATTTGAAGAATGCAGCTTCTTTTGTGCAGGGTATCCCTGAACCGGCTGGGGGCAGCTCCTCCTGTACAAGACTTTAAAACAGACTAACTCCACACCAAAATAAAGACTCATCATGCATCAACTGGCCTTGTAAGTGGCTTTAAGCAAATAAAACAGAGTTATTGGTCAGTTTTAAAAGAATGAGTGGAAATCAAAGACAGATGAAAGAACATTATTGTAATAGCATGAGGACAGGCAAGGAGGAGGCAGGAACCTGCTGAACAGTAAACGTAAGTTTAACGTCAAAACTCAGACTTATAACAACATAAAACAAACACAGACACACATGCAACACGACTGCGTGCTTCTCTCTCTCTCTCTCTCTCTCTCTCTCAAACTGGCATCTCCGGCTCCCCTTTATCTCGCTCACTGCTGATCAGCTGATTCAGCACTGATCATGTACCATGCACTGCCACGCCCTCCTCGTCACACTCCTCCCCTGCCGGATTCAGGTCAGGGCGCCACCGGTCTGACTAACTCCCTCCCCATCTCTGGTGGGGAGATGCTGCCCTTCCGACTGATCTGTCAGCCGGTGGTCCACCCCGCCTCCTGTGAACCTGGGGGAGAGACGAGGGGAGGTGTGGGGAGAGGGAAAGGGTGAGCGGAGACACATAGAGAGAGAGAGAGAGAGAGAGAGAAAAGAACTTGCTCACGGCTCCTGGACGCACTGTCGCCCAGTCCTCAACCGCTCCTCCGCCCTGTGGCGGACTCCAGCTCACTCCTCCTATGGCGGACAGCAGCGAGTCCTCTGGCCCCTGGTGGTTGGAACTGCTATTCCCCTTTTTCGACGGACAGGAGCAATTCCTCCAGCTCCGGGCGGCCCGCAGCGACTCCTCCATCACCAAGCAGATGACTGCGGCTGCTCTCTTGGTGGATGGCAGCGGCAAGGACGACAGCGCATCCATCCTCCCTCCCAAATTTCGGCACCACTGTAACAGTATAAAGAGGGGCAAGCAGGAGGCGGTAACCGGCTGAACAGGAAACGTAAGTTTAATATCAAAACTCAAACTTAAAACTACATAAAACAAACACAAATACAGACCCACATGAAACGCGACTGCGTGCGTCTCTCTCTCGAATGGGTGTCTCGGCTCCCCTTTATCTCGCTCTCCCACTGATCAGTCAATTCAGTGCCAGCCGTGCACCGTGCACAGTCTGGCCACGCCCTCCTCATCACAATTATCAATTATAACATAATTTGTGTTAAGTGCAATGCTTGTTTTGCAAAATTGTTGATGTTGGGTGATATTTCAAACCAGCCCTGTCGAAACATACATGTTAGATATTACTGTTTGCTAGTGTCTCAGATACACAGCTTATATGAATTGACTCTGTCATGTAGTCAAGACATCCACTCTCTGTCTCTCTGTTACAAGCCGTTATGTACACATTCCTTGGCTCTCTCATGTTCTTCAAACCCTGGATCATTCAGCAGGATCATAAATCTTCTCACATGCATTGACACATACATAAACCAAACACACACATGCTTGCAATGCACAATGCTCACACATTCTAACACACACACACACACACACTCATCCCTATGCCAGAGATTTTCAGCATTTAACATTCCATGTTCTATCATAACGCTTAAAATTGATGAAGAGCCATCATCCAACTGTCCAAACATGCACAGACACAAATACTGTAACTCAAACATATACACTCATAAACACACCTATCCATCCATCCATCTATCTATCTATCTATCTATCTATCTATCTATCTATCTATCTATCTATCTATCTATCTATCTATCTATCTATCTATCTATCTGTCTGTCTGTCACTCCCTATCTATCCATCCATCCATCTATATATCCATCTATATATCTATCTATCTATCTATCTATCTATCTATCTATCTATCTATCTATCTGTCTGTCTGTCTGTCTGTCTGTCTGTCTATCTGTCTGTCTGTCTGTCTGTCTGTCTGTCTGTCTGTCTGTCTATCTATCTATCTATCTATCTGTCTGTCTGTCTGTCTGTCTGTCTATCTATCTATCTATCTATCTGTCTGTCTATCTAATGCTTACTTTTTTACTACTGCTGAATCAGTTATAATGCATTAATATTATGAACATCAGCTATGCTAATTATTTCCCATCTGCTTTTCTGCTGTTATCTCGGGACGCCAGTCCCGAGGTAAATGATGTTCGTCAGCTCCAGTTTGTATCCAGCCTCTCACAGAGACTTCAGATGCTCCATCACCATGGACTACGATCTTGAAATGGGATACATAGACTAACTATTGCCAACAAAAGCCTTCATCAGCCAAACAAGGACAATTGCATCTAAGTGAACTTCTGGAATTTAATCAAGGATGGACTTCAAAGACACTGGTCACTAATCTTGCAGTTCAAACACAATCACTGTCTAAATACTGACCCTTAGCACTTAAAAAATTTAATAATTTTTTAAATCATGTTTTTTAACTATAAATAATTCTTATTTACATTATTCATGATGTTAGCCAGAGGGGAACTGGCCCCCCACAGTGAGTCTGGTTTCTCCCAAGGTTATTTTTCTCCATTAACCATCATCTTTTGGAGTTTTGTGTTCCTTGCCACAGTTGCCTTCGGCTTGCTCACTGGGGTTATAAATACAATTATTATTTAATTATTTTTAAAGACGATAAAGAATCATATCTTATCTAATTCCACAACAAGGCTCCAAACAAAAAATCAATTAAGGAGCCATTGGCTCCTATAGGGGGAAAAACAGGCGCCAAATATTTTCATTTTTAACTCCTTCCATTACTTTTCTTCCCACAGCTCGCATGCAAGAAAAACTGCACGTGCTAACAGTGTAGTCTGTGGAGCATTCTTCGCAATTATGTGATCACATGCATTTTTTATGCTTGTTACTGTCACCGTGTTTTCTCACAGTCTCTTTTTTGAAATGGTTAGTTCCTGCAATGAACTCCGTTTTCCCCGCTATTTCTTTGATATAAACTTTTGTAATGTATCTCGGGAAATGTAATGCAAATTTTAAAATCAAAGGGAGTAAATTTTTACTGTCGCCAATGTCGACCTTGACAGAAATTACACTCGCAAATAAATTTATTTGGTCACAAATGCGACCATTTTTAGTCGCAGTTTGGAGCCCTGCACAAGGATGATGATTTATCGACTTTATAGACATTACATTTTTATCGTCTGTTAATGCTGAACTTCTGTAAAGCTGCTTTGAAACGATGTGTGTTATGAAAGGCGCTATACAAATAAAATTGACTTGACTTGACTATCTATCTGTGTATCACTGTTCTATCTATCTATCTATCTATCTATCTATCTATCTATCTATCTATCTATCTATCTGTCACTCCCTATCTATCTATCTATCTATCTATCTATCTATCTATCTATCTATCTATCTGTCTGTCTGTCTGTCTGTCTGTCTATCTATCTATCTATCTATCTATCTGTCTGTCTGTCTGTCACTCCCTATCTATCTATCTATCTATCTATCTATCTATCTATCTATCTATCTGTCTGTCACTCCCTATCTATCTATCTATCTATCTATCTATCTATCTATCTATCTATCTATCTATCTATCTATCTATCTTTCTATCTATCTATCTATCTATCTGTCTGTCTGTCTGTCACTCCTATCTATCTATCTATCTATCTATCTATCTATCTATCTATCTATCTATCTATCTATCTATCTATCTATCTATCTATCTATCTGTCTGTCTGTCTGTCTATCTATCTATCTATCTGTCTATCTATCTATCTATCTATCTGTCTGTCTGTCTGTCTGTCTATCTATCTATCTGTCACTCCCTATCTATCTATCTATCTATCTATCTATCTATCTATCTATCTATCTATCTATCTATCTATCTATCTATCTATCTATCTATCTATCACTCCCTATCTATCTATCTATCTATCTATCTATCTATCTATCTATCTATCTATCTATCTATCTATGTATCACTGTTCTATCTATCTATCACTCTCTATCTATCTATCTATCTATCTATCTATCTATCTATCTATCTATCTGTCACTCCCTATCTATCTATCTATCTATCAATCTATCTATCTGTCTGTGTATCTCTGTTCTATCTATCTATCTATCTATCTATCTATCTATCTATCTATCTATCTATCACTCCCTATCTATCTATCTATCTATCTATCTATCTATCTATCTATCTATCTGTCTGTCACTCCCTATCTATCTATCTATCTATCTATCTATCTATCTATCACTCCCTATCTATCTATCTATCTATCTATCTATCTATCTATCAATCTATCTATCTGTCTGTGTATCTCTGTTCTATCTATCTATCTATCTATCTATCTATCTATCTATCTATCTATCTATCACTCCCTATCTATCTATCTATCTATCTATCTATCTATCTATCTATCTATCTATCTATCTATCTATCTATCTATCTATCTGTCTGTCACTCCCTATCTATCTATCTATCTATCTATCTATCTATCTATCTATCTATCTATCTATCTATCTATCTGTCTGTCACTCCCTATCTATCTATCTATCTATCTATCTATCTATCTATCTATCTATCTATCTATCTATCTATCTGTCACTCCCTATCTATCTGTCACTCCCTATCTATCTATCTATCTATCTATCTATCTATCTATCTATCTATCTATCTATCACTCCCTATCTATCTATCTGTCACTCCCTATCTATCTGTCTGTGTATCACTGTTCTATCTATCTATCTATCTATCTATCTATCTATCTATCTATCTATCTGTCTGTGTATCACTGTTCTATCTATCTATCTGTCCTTCTATCTATCTATCTATCTATCTATCTATCTATCTATCTATCTATCTATCTATCTGTCTGTCTGTCTGTCTTTTATTTACATTTATTTGGGTGCAGATCTAATCTCTTCACACTTTTTAGAGTATTTTGACACCTCATTAATTCTATTAAATGCAAAGACGTCTGTGTTTTGAAAAGAAAATGACATTCTGCTTTTCTGAAAATTCAAACACAAATTATTAACATGTGATTTGAACACGTGAAACAGTCATATTACAGATATGTTTGCTAGCTATACTTGTATACTTGACACTAACCTCCAACCCAACACATCTTTATTCTTAACATTTGTAAATGATGTCACACTTCACGGGACAAATGCTGCACTACGATTGGTGGGATTAATCAAAAAGCACATTATCTATCACTTCTGTGGTTGCGGTTTAATAACAGATGCATGAAAGAGAGGAAAACAAAACATTTATTAAAACTTGGAGGGTTGAGACTGAGAGACAGAGAAAGACAGATTAAAAAACGAACAGAGAGAACTCTAAAAAAAACATTTGTATATGGAAAGAAACATTGTCCAGAGAGCAGTTGTTTCAAAAATGAGTTTGTCATTAGTGTTTATGATTGATGCACAGAGATTTCTGCCAAAGTATAATTTCACTTTTCCATCATTCATAAATATCAGCTGCACGCACATGTTCTTTTCTCCAACAATTATCAATTCTGAAAAGAAAAAAAAGAGTGACTTTCAATAAACATGTCTGAAGGCCAGCACACAAGCCATAAATGAGGAAAGTAATCAGAACTAGATTTATTGTATAAATCCAATTGTGTTTAGCAAAATTTTGTTACCAATTCAGTACCCCAGTAATCTCACGTGTCTCTAGTTTATTTGCGACATTTGGACCACACTATGTAAAACCTGATGCACAAACAACCATTTCAATATTACAACATTTTGATATACTCACCTGTATTATTGTGCTTGTACTCTCAGAGAAAAGATAAAAAGTGAAGGACAAATTGGCAAACAGAGTAATCTCTTCGCCCAGAACAGTGGATCATCACTGACTTTCCCTCAGGTGCCATCAGTCAATATAAAGGGATTATCAATCTGTGCTTATTATCAAGAAGTGTGAAGAAACCAACAATTACTTGCTTATACTTCTAGAACAACTTTCCATTGGATCTGGATCACAGCTTTCACACATTTTCTAACCTGCAAGCATGTTTCTGAGATGAGAATTTGATTTGGACCCAACATCTGTTCAGACATGCACAAGCGCCTAATGTTAAAGTATTAATGCAAGGTCTTTTCAGAACAAACTGGAGAGTATCATGCTACACAAATGCAGTGTTAGGTACATACAGTATATTACTCCTAAGTAAGGCAACTATTGTTATTTTTTAAAGGTTTTGCATTACTTTTTCCACTGTCAATTAAAAAATAGTAAAGAAATTATTAAAGCGTGCCATTTGTTTATTTAGGCTTTTTTTATATATATGTTTTTGTTATAGTCAAGTCCAGCATTTAACAAAATTGGAGGAAAAAATGATCAATCTATTTTGGGTCATCAGAAAAAGCTTATGAATGGTAAATGGTTTGCACTTATATAGCGCCTTTTTAACCTTATCGGTATTCAAAGCGCTTTACACTGTGACTCAATCACCCATTCACACACACATTCATACACCAATGGCGGCAGAGCTGCCATGCAAGGTGCTAGCCTACCATCGGGAGCAACTTGGGGTTCATTGTCTTGCCCAAGGACACTTCAGCATGTGGAGTCATATGGGCCGGGATTCGAACCCTACGATTGGTGGCCAACCCGCTCTACCACCTGAGCCACTGCCGCCAAATGATTCTTACTCTTTCTTAAGTCTCTTAAAGGAATATTTCGGGTTCAATACAAGTTGTCAATCGACAGCGTATATTGCATTATGTTGTTTACAGCAAAAAAAATTCAACTTTTCAAAATTACAGGTTACAGTGAGGCACTTACAGTGGAAGTGAATGGGGCCAATTTTTGGAGGGTTAAAAGGCAGCAATGTGAAGCTTATAATTTCATAAAAGCACTTACATTATTTCTTCTGATAAAAGTTGTGTATTGTTTGAACTGTGACATTGTTAAAATCGTCGTTTTTACGTCATTTTAGGGTTTTAGGGGTCATCGTCATGGCAACGGCGTTATGTCGTCATGGCAACAAAGCAGTAAAATTGAAAAGTAAGTAATTTTATCACACTAAAATCATGTTTATTACGCATTTTGTCAATTATGTAATGTCTCGGGGGTATAGTTTTGAAACAGTGATTATTTTAACATTTATGGATTGGCCCCATTCACTTCTATTGTAAGTACCTCACTGTAACCAAGATGCTTTTTTTAAAGTAAAGGAAAGACATGTCGAATTAATTTTTGGGGTAATTTGCAATATGCCACGAATGATGTTGATTGAGCATAACTTGTATTGAACCCCAAATATTCCTTAAATAGATCTGCGGACACGCAAATTTTAATGCAGGATTATAATGAGACTTCAAATGCGTTTTTGAACGTATCTGTTGGGTGAATGATTTAATAACTGACTTTTAACACAAAAGAAGACACTCACCAGTCATCACCACCTACTGGTCTAACAATGAAACAGAAGGGTGACTAAATGAATCAGGGGACACAGTGGGTCAAAATAACCAAAAAAACTGCAAGTTGAGTTTTAAATGGTTTGGTGCGTTAACATCAAGTAACGTTGAATTTCTAAAGAATAAAATGCAAGAAGCATTCAGTTTTCAAAACATATTTAAAGAATCACTCGTGCAGATTCAACACAAAATGTAGCTTCATGTCAAAAAGCGAGAAGTATCTCTTGCCCTTTCTCTGTCTCTTTCTCTCTATCTACATGTGGAAGCCGTCTGTGTCTTCCTCCATCAAAACACACTCCTTTAGTTTCTGCTGAATGCTATTTATCACGGGCCTTTCGAGGGAATCCCCGGTGTGTTTGGCTGAGTTTGGTCGAGCTGAACTCATCTCCAGATGACCTAATATCTTGGCAATAACTATCAATTTCTGTTTGCAGATGACTGGGGGATGCAGATAGAACTCAGATTTACAGATAATCCTTCTATTAAGACGAGTTAAGGTGCACCGATCCAAATGCAAACATCTCCATGGTCATGTGTATGTGATGAAGCTTTTTTGTTTGTTTCTTTTTTTTTGCATGACCTAAAATGGCGATGTTTGGCATCTTACATTAAAGCAGAGAAAACTGTCGCCTGTCATCTGTGATGTTAATTAAACAAGTCTCACAGTCTGGCACTCCACTCTGTGTGTTTGTGTGTTTGTAGTGTAGTGTAGTTCAGTTGGTTTGAGTAAAATTGTAAATTTGGTAAAAAAAATACAAATAAATTTGGGGGGGGTTGGTTGTACTTGCTTGTTTTTATTATTGGGGGGTTACCTCCCCCTGGAATCTATACCCCTGGTCCAGGGACAGATTACCGACCGGGCTAATGGGGCCAGTGGCCAGGCCCTTGACTACCAGGGGGCCCTCGACCTCCCGGTGGTGAGTTTGGTGATCCCCCCCTGCTTGAAAGCCCTTTTGGGCATGAATGTTAAATTACTATTTTTTTTTGGACAAACAGTCCAAAAAGCATGCTTTTAAATTAGTGCATAATGTGGCCATTGCCAGTTATTCTGTTTGTCTGTGTTCGCATAATTTGGGACAGACTGTGGTGTCTCCGCGGCATGTCTACCCGAGACCCGCTGTCCTTTTCAGCATATCGTTGCCCCTTTGTCATATCATGCCGGTGTTTTGTGGCCCGTTCTGCATAATGTGGCGGCTCATTTCAGTTTATCATGGCCCATTTGGCCCGTTTCAAGGCCAGCCTGATTCTCCCTATGGCCAG
The DNA here is from genome assembly GCA_032164185.1 of Moxostoma hubbsi. Lineage (NCBI taxonomy): Eukaryota > Metazoa > Chordata > Actinopteri > Cypriniformes > Catostomidae > Moxostoma > Moxostoma hubbsi. The sequence continues at coordinate 27,357,438 of JAVLUX010000042.1, forward strand.
TCCACCCCTCATTGGCCACAAAGTGCGTCAATCACCCGGGAAAATGCCCGGTATGCCAGATTACCAGTCAGCACTGGTTTGGACGTGGCCTAAATTACAATTCTAAATTGTAATTTTTTGGCAGATAGCTCCAATTTCTATTTCCAAATGTCTTCTTTTTCCAAAGTATGCAGTACTAGACAGCGTTTTACAAAAATATCTGTTTTCGATTGAGGAAGACTCTTCTAGTGTGGATGAAAGGCAAATCGATGAGTTTTCAACTGCAAACGTAGTGTGGCCATGGCCGAAATTGTCATTCTAAATTGGAATCTTTTGGCAGAAAATGGAATTTTCCATTTCCTAACGTCATAGTTTTCCAAAGTATGCTGTAATAGACTGTGTTTTTCGAAAATCTCTGTTTCGGTTGAGGATAACGCTGTTCTAGTGTGGATGGGAGGCATAACTGTAGTAAAATCGATGGGTTTTCAAATTAAAAAGAATTAGTGTGGACATGGCCAAATGTCATTTTAAATTCTAATCTTTTGGGTGAAAAAATACATTTTTCATTACATCAACAAAACTCTTCAATTTCCTTACGTCATCCTTAAGGAGCACTTTTTCAAAAGTCAGATTTTTCAATGTCATTCCAGGATGAGAGCCTAAATTTAAAAAAAGTAGCTAAATTCATGCGTTTTAAATTTAAAACATATTAGTCTGGATGTGGCCTTAGTCTTTTGGCTTAAAAGCAAAGCACCATGTTTGGCCCAATCTAGTCTAATATCAAAAGCTCAATATGAACTCTCTCATCAAAGACCAAAATGTTCTTAGCCATCCTATCCACATTTGATTTATAGCACTATATTCTTGCTGTACATCAACAATTGTCTCATTTGTGCCTATTTTTATTTCTCCTAATGCATAGAACTATCGGAGACAAAAGTTGAAACTTTCAAACAAAAAAGAGCTCACTTTAGTCTTAAAAGCTAAGAAAGGACATCTTCTGAGCAATAAACTATCTTGCAAAGCTAGCTGTCCAAGGTAGTCTTCACCGTTAAGAATCCTGGGCCTAAGATTTTTATCTTACCACTAGGAGTTCTCCAAAGAGTTCCTATCAAGGAGTTTTTATATAAAACCTATTCACAAAACTGCTTTAGTAAGGAAATCTTAAGATAAGAGGAAGGCGCAGGATGAAAATATCTTCATCTTGTGTTGATGTAATGAAAGGAGGGTGCATCCCGTCAACTGCATCAAAACACCTGGTAGCCCCGCGATTTCCATGATTGCAGTGAGCGCACGTTCATTGGAAAAAAGTCTGGAGAGGGCATATATAGTTTGATAAATTATTCTGCTGATGGATGACAGAAATTCCCAACTTATCCGTGCTACACAGTTTTATTTTGATGTGGCCAGGGAGCGCAGAGTTGTCAAAAACCTTTATTTTCACTGTAATTGGGTTGATTCAGTTTTTGGGAGAGGCATCTGAGTCTTTAAATAAAATTACAATAATGAAAACACCCTAGCGATTCAGTCGATGCCTTTTTGAAAGGTCAATTCAGCATAATATTTAAATATTATATTATATTATATTAATCAAATATATAGACTCATTGTGATTGTGATTCAGGTGATACCTTTTTAAACAGTCATTGACATAATAATATTGGAATATATTGTTGTTATGTGGATTGACGACAGCAGCTATGCTTTTGATCGTCACTCTTAGGGATTTAGAAGTCCTCAGGAGGACTTTTAAGCTGTTGTGTCTTTAGGCGCTACTTTCAGTGTTAAAATGCGTCATGAATTACTCTTAGATGAAAATGTTACGAGTCTTAAAATTAGGAATGACACGCCCCATGTGTTTAAGAGTTGCTCCTAAATTTTCTCATTAAAAGCTACTTTTAACTTAAGATTTTTTGTGACTATCAATAGCCTAGTTTCCATCCACTTTTCGCGAAATTTTGTTATCGACAAAGTGAAAATGCGTATAACAAATGTTGCAAAATTTGCCTTCTTCCTGTTTCCGTTCAAATGGACTTTTATCGGTAAAAAATAGTGTGCGTGATGACGTCATCCCTAAAAAATCCCTTTGTTGCATAAGTTTTGGTTTAGCGCAACAGAAATCTGCCCTTAAGCCGTTTCCATTCAGATATGTGTGTTTATCGCTAATTCGCCTCCCAGATGTCCATAATTTTTTTCCTCCCAAGTTTTGGTATAATGGGAGAGTACTGAGACAATTCACAAATAAAAGCAATCAGAGCAAACAGGTTCCCTGTTATTTCTTTATTCCAAGATTTTTGTTCTTTTTAATAAAGCTGCACTTAGATCCATTTTTGGGTCAGTTCTTCTGTGACGAAGCAGGCAAAGAATGAGGATCTAAGTGCAGCTTTATTAAAAAGAACATAAAATCTCGGAATAAAGACATAACAGGGAACATAGCACAGAGCATAACAAAACATGCAAGAACTGACAAATAAACTAGGGAAAACAAAGGCTTAAATACACAAGGGAAACAAGGAACACCTGGGGAAACAATTAGGGAATGAGAACCAATCAGGGGAAAACCAAACATAAAATCAATCTACAAAGGACTACAAAAACCTAACAGGTAACAGGAACTAAACTAAACTTCAACATAAAAGCACAAAAACAAAAGACAACAACTCAAACTCAACAGGTGGTGGTGGGGTGGTGGAGGTTGCCGTGTGAGCACACTGAAACAGCAATGTGATAGATTGTGAGCAGACTTATTAAGCAACGGCTTACATGTGATTGGCTGGGAATTACCCAGCTAATGCTGCGATGATGTACAGCTGCTAGTCTTCCTGCTAGAACTACGCTACGCTTACATTTCCTTCAGCTTTATTTTGATGCGCTTAAACTTTTTTTTGCAAAAAATCCTTGGATGGAAACATAGTTAAAGTTGAACTTTTCAGCAGCGGGAATATCTCGAAAAACAAGAATATTAGTATTCAGGAATGACTCCGCCAGAGAGCAGACTTGAATCCAACTGAAAATCTGTACTGCACATCTAAGAGCTAGACTCTGTAACAATTGCTCTTGGTGGAGCTTGGATAACAGCCTGACTATACACTGAACCCATAAGTGAAAAAGTACTCAGAGTTTCTGTGCAATGAAAGTGATTCCAGCTGTAAATATTCTGAGGAGTCTGAGAGATTTCTCCAGACGTTTTGATTAGAAAATGACACATGTTCTCTTCAACAGTAAGCAGTATGGAATTCTTACTGTGTTCTCCTGTGGTAGATGAACCTCAAGGGAAGTGTCCATATGAAACAAAGCCACACATTGCCTGAGTCAGCATTATTTCATGCAGACGCATTCCACAGTGCTACTCCACAGCGGCTTTCGGTTCTTCTGATGTTTCCAGCAAGAGTACTTACCAATCATTTAAGAACAATAAACTTGAAATTAACTATAAAATATAAATTATTTTTCTTACACCATTGGCAAATAGCTTTAATTACATTTTGTGAGATTTCTCTGAAAGCAAGACTTAATATATTTGGTCATTTTGCTTCTCAAGTACATATTATCTTGTTTAAAGGATGTTTAAATGTTGGAGTAAGAAAAATATTTTGCTGTGTGTCATTAAAAGTGTTTTGGTTGTAATCTGATTACAAACTACTTAGCTACTGTAGTCAAAGGTAGTGTAACACATTACATTACTGTAGTCAAAGGTAGTGTAACACATTACATTTTAAATCCGTGTTGTCAGATTATACTGTAGTTAACGGTACTTACTCTCAATTAAGTTACTTTTAAGTACATTACTTTGGTCACAGATATCTCTAAAATAATATGTATGTAGAATACATTTCAAGTACCTTTAATTTCAGAGAAGTAATTAATAATTTGAAGTGGATTACTGTTTGAGTATCTTACCCTACACAGTTTTTAAATAGAAAAATGAATGAACCAGATACTAACTAAAATGGCTGTTACTCAAATCCTCCACAGCATGTTCTTCATAACAACACCAGACTGTGGTCAGATCAACTGTGCGCACATGCTGTTTCAAAGAAAGCTTAGCAGGATTAGCTGTGACTCACAGAACATACAGAACCCTTATATAATTTAGTCCAGACAGTCCTTTACAACCAATTACCCATGAGTCTCCAGTGCTGTTCCAGCCCACCAATCAAACCCAATTCAAAGCTATAAATCACAATCGTTGGATTTCTTCTGTCATCATTTACTCTTATGATGTTAAAACATGAATTAATTTATGGGCAGGAAATTCAATATTAACAGCAATGTCACTAAGAAATGTAAGCGTAGAGTAGTTCTAGCGGGAAGACGAGCAGCTGAACATCATCGCACCATTAGCTGTGTAATTACCATCAAATAACATGGAAGCATTTGCTTTGTATGTCTGCTCACAATCTGTCACATTGCTGTTTCAGTGTGCTAACATGGCAACCTCCACCACCCCACCACCGCAGGTTGAGTCCCGTCCTGCACGGGGGTAGCCTCCTCATCCCTGCTTCCTATCTCCGGCAGGATGTGACGGTTCCGAGTACAAATTCTTCAGACCGCCAGATGGGGCTTATGCCAAAGAGAGACATTACTTTTCTGTTATATATTCATCAAATAAATGTCATTTTAAATTTCACTCAACACTGCGAGTATTCCTGATAGAATCAGCATTATGAATTCTGAATGCAGGTCACCTGGAAACAAAAAATAACACAAGTCCTGGTAGAGAGTTTAAACTCTTCAATCGAACACCAGGTCATACTGACTGTTAAGATACAGTGAAGAGTAAAATCAGACAAATTAACAGATTTAGAGCTGAAAGTAAACACAGATTACAACTTTTGGCTATTTCAAAGGCTAAGAAGACACAAGCCTATGACCCCATTGATGTATAATGTGTGTGCACATGTTCAGCATTGTGAGCATTTAGCAGTCAGTGGACTCTGGTAAACTAGCTTTCCTCACAGCACATGTGCCCCACAGATGCTCTCTGTGTCTCTCAGAAACTCCAAACAGTTCCCATTATCATATTGGAGAAATAACTACCTGGATGTGCATGGCTTCCTTTTGGAAATGGGCATCAAAATGGTCCTCTTAAGTTTGACTGAATTTATGAAATGATTGCACATATGAAACTGATGAATAAGCTACTCTACTTCGTTCTTCTGTGCATTCCCTCCATTCTGCAACAGAACCACTATGCAGAGCAGATAATGTAATAGTCAAAAGTTTGGACACACTTGACTGAATTTATGTTTCTCCTGATCTTAGAAACCTTTTGATTTAAGGGCTTGTGCTAAAATGCTTGAAATTATTTGTATACAAATATAAATTGTGTTTGTGTGTGCATTTCTTAACAAATATCAAATTTGAATTGTCAATGCTTTTTTAAATGGATGAATTGAGTGGGTAGTGAAGGAAAGGTAGTCAAAAAGTGTCCGGCATACATGGTAACTACTGTTAAACATGGTAAATACTGTTTAATAAGAATCTCAGGATGCACCTCGTAAAATTAGCTAAGATAATGAACAGAGTTTGCAGAAGTGTGGGTCCTTTGAAGAAACTAAACAGACATACAGACATATACTATGTATGTATGGATGGATGTATGGATGTATGGATGGATGGATGGATGGATATTTTGTAAAATCAGAAGTCTTTAAACTTGACAAACTTTATCCCACATTTCTTTCTCTTTGATAGTGTAATATAATGTGGGTTGTTTAGGAAGAATGTGGTATGATGCATGGTAAATGTCTTGTTAACTTTTGGCAGCATTCATTCGGAAATTCTGAATACAGCAGCCTCAAGCGAACACACTGTGTACTCTGAACACACACACGCACACACATGTACACACACACACACACACACACACACACACACACACACATCATTTCCCTCTCCCCACTAAACGGACACATAATAACGTGGCAAAAGAAACGTCCACACAGTAATTTTCCCCCAATACACACAAAAAGACTCACTTATAATGATGTTATTCCCACAAAGTGAAGCTGGGCAAAGCTGGACAGTACAGCAGCTCAGATTGCTCATATATGGACCCTACGAGAGAGGGTGGGGGTGCCTTCTGTACAGAGGGGTGAAGGAACAGAAAGGGAAAAGTCATATGATTTGGAATCTTTTCTAACGCAAACACACACATTTACAAAATGAAGGAGTACAATGTTGTTCTGTACTTTTGCCTATATTGACTTGCTTTAAATCTGTAAAGATCGTACATGTGTGAGTGTGTGTGTCTTCTGGCTAAATGTAATTGGGAGACAAAATGATGGCAAAATTATTCGGAAGTGAGAAAAATCCGTCAAAACCTCTGTTTGTGGGCATCCATTATCTCTTCAATTAAATACATTTTTATATTTTAATAAAGTAAAGTACATTTACATTTACATTTATGCATTTGGCAGACGCTTTTATCCAAAGCGACTTACAAAGGGGAATATATAAGCAAATCATCATAAGGAGACAGTGGTACAAAAGTGCCATATTACAAAATGTCACTAGTATCTGAATACTATTCAAAACATAAACAAGTGCAATTTTATTTTATTTTTTTTATTTTTTTGGTGACTATTTAAGTGTTCATGGAAAAGATGTGATTGAAGTCATTTTTTGAAGACAGAGAGTGAGTCAGCTTCACGGATGGAGTTGGGAAGGTCATTCCACCAACGTGGTATGATGAAGCTGAAAGTCCGAGAAAGTGTTCTGGTGCCTCTTTGTGTTGGTATGACAAGACGACGTTCCTTAACCGACCGCAGGCTTCTAGTGGGCATGTAGCTCTGCAGAAATTATTTTAGGTATGTTGGAGAAGACCCAGTGACTGTTCTGTATGCCAGAATCAGAGCCTTGAATTTGATACGTGCATCAACCAGTAGCCAGTGGAGAGAGACAAGGATTGGTGTAACATGTGCTCTCTTTGGTTCATTAAAGGCCAGACGTGCTGCTGCATTCTGGATCATTTGCAGAGGTCTAATAGCACATGCAGGGAGGCCTGCAATGAGAGATTTACAGTAGTCCAGTCTTGTTATGACAAGTGACTGAACAAGCAGTTGTGTGGCATGTTCAGATAGGAAGGGTCTTATCTTCCTGATATTGTAGAGTGTAAATCTTTGAGATGTGGTCTGTGAAATTTAGCTTGTTATCGATGGTTACCCCTAGATTTCTGACCGTTTTTGAAGGTGTTACTGTAGTCGAACCCAGCTGCACGGTGATGTTGTGTTCAAGAGCAGAGTTGGCTGGAAAGACCAGGAGTTCGGTTTTGGCTGGATTGAGTTGCAGGTGGTGTTCCTTCATCCAGGCCGAGATGTCTGCCAGGCAGGCAGAGATTCGAGCAGTCACGGTGGTGTCATTGGGCTGGAAAGACAAGTAGAGTTGTGTGTCATCGGTGTAGCAGTGGTATGAGAAACATTATTGATGGGTCCCAGTGATGTTGTGTATATAGAGAAAAGAAGTGGCCCAAGCACTGATCCCTGAGGTACCCCAGTAAGTAGTTGATGTGGCTTGGATACCTCACCTCTCCAGGCTACCTTGAAGGACCTACCAGAGAGATAGGAGTTAAACCCATCAAGCACAGTTCCTGTAATACCTAGCGAGGAGAGGGTGGAGAGCAGAATCTGATGGATGACCGTGTCAAAGGCTGCAGAATGGTCCAGCAGAATCAGGTAGGATGATCTGGATTCAGCATTTGCCTTCTCAGAGACTCAGTGATAGACAGCAGGGCAGTCTTAGTGGAGTGTCCACTGACTGATTGTCATCCAGCAGTTTGTTCTGTGAGAGATAGGCAGAGATTTGTTTGAAAACTGCCCTTTCAAGTATTTTTGCCATGAATGGGATGAGACAGATCGGTCTGTAGTGTTCTATTTGTGTGGGGTCAAGTGCAGGTTTCTTCAGCAGCGGGGTTACTCGAGCCTGCTTAAATGTAGTGGGAAAAGTGCCTGTAAGTAGAGACGTGTTGATTATGTGTGTGAGTGCAGGTAAAGTATGGACACACCTACTCATTCTTAATTATTTAGATTCTTCATATGATGATGCAAATTGTTACCATAGATTTAAGACTTGCTCATTTATTTTGTCTGGATTTGTGGATGGAAGATTTGTCATACACACAAAAGCTCCATCACGATCACTCATAGACTCATGTACACATGCACAAACACAGCATGCCCTGTCTGTGATGATAAAAGTCCCTGTGGGCACACAGAAACTCTCAGGAGTGAGCCAGGATGAGCCAGTCATCAAGGTAGTTGAGTATGCAGATGCCGGCTTCTCGGAGTGGTGCAAGGGCTGCCTCTGTGACCTTCATAAAGACACGAGGGGACAGGGATGCCTGGCCGTCGAACGCGAACCGTAGAAAGGGTCAATGTCGAGGCAATATTGAGATGTGGAAGTACACGTCCTTCAGGTCTACCACTGTGAACCAAATCAGATGCCGTACACAAGTTAAAATGTGTTTTTGCGTGAGCATTGGCAAACTGAATTGCGTAACCGAATCGGATGGTTCTGGCCAGCCAGCGTGATGGGAAATTAAATAAATTCAACCAAGGATTCTCCTCCCGGCCCTCCACCGGGGGATGGAGTGGTCTACTTACCAGCTCCGGAGCGAACATCTTCGTCTCTGGGTCAGTGGTCTCAGTGACCCAGAGCCCTTCCTGCGTGGGCGTGCACTACCTGCAGGGCACTCGATACCGGGGCTGAGAGCTGGGCCCGGGTTGAGGCGGAGCTGCACGTTGCTTAGCCGCAGGGGGACGCCCTTGGCGAGCAGACGGGGTATGGCCCATGGCAGCAGGTTTGCGGCGGGGCAGGATATGTGAGATGGCCTCCGTCTGCTTTTTCACCTACTAGAGAACTCGACGGTGTCGCCGAAGAGGCCGAACTGGGAGACAGGAGCATCGAGGAAACGTGTCTTGTCCGTCTCGCTCATCTCGTCCAAGTTCAGCCACAGATGACGTTCCTGAACCACAAGTGTTGCCTTCGCCTGCCCGAGTGACTGCGCTGTGGCCTTCGTGGCCCTTAGGGCGAGGTTGGTCGCTGAGCACAGTTCCTGTAGAACGTCGGGATCAGGACTACCCTTGTGCAGATCTTTGAATGCCTTGGCCTGGTGGACTTGCAGGAGGGCCATGGCATGCAGGGCGGAAGCGGCCTGTCCAGTGGCACTGTAGGCTTTAGCGGCCAGTGCCAACGTCGTCCTACAGGCCTTGGAGGGGAGTACAGGTTGACCCTGCCAGGTGGCGGCATTCTCGGGGCATAGGTGGATTGCAACCGCCCTATCCACCTGGGGAATCGCCGTGTACACGTGGGCCGCTCAGCCGTCGACCTTCGGCCTTTTTTCATAGATCAGAGGTGTATTTGGCGCTCAAGGGAGACCCCTAGTGTCGCTTCTTCGACACAACGTCGAAGTGAGCGACAGACGGGAAACTCTAAACACTGGCTTCCGGAAAATGCCTGTCCATGCATTCACTGGCTTCCTCTATCCTCTGCGCTTCCACGTTCGTCACTTCTCACTGGAGCTTACACTATGCCTACGTCATATGCCGGAACTCCACACTCTCATGAATGCATGTACGGCCGTTACCGGAAGCCAGTGATTATAGTTTTTAAAGTTATAAATATGGATACTTTTCTTAAAAAAATGCATCACTTCGCTTGAGAAGACCTTTATTAACCAACTGGAGCCGTATGGATTAATTTGTTGATGGATGGATGCGCTTTTTGGGGTTTAAAAATCTAAGGTACTATTCATTCCCATTATAAAGAGCCAGGATATGTTTTAATATAACTCTGATTGTGTTTGGCTGAATGAAGAAAGTCATATACACATATGATGGCTTGAGGGTGAGTAAATTATGGGATCATTTTCATTTTTGGGTGAACTAACCCTTTTAAGCTGGCTTTAGCTGTATTTTCCTTTAAAAAATAAGCAATTTTTTTTACATACTCAGGCATTTAATCTATTATTATTATTATTATTCATTAATTATTAATTATTATTAATTAATTATCTATTATTATTATTTAAGCCATTATCTATAGATTGTTGATGGTCAAAAGTGGTCTACTAGCTCTAAAAAGCTTGCCCAAGATGGTTTACCAGGTAAAAACCATGGACGCCACCAATAGTCGTGCTCAACTACTAGCCAGCTAATGATCATGGGTCCCTTTCCTTTGCAACTATGTAGCTTATTGCTAAACCACCATAATTCAATGTATCTTTGGAGAAATTAACTAGCAGGTCATTAAACCATTCCCAAAAATTGTAGTAACTATGTTGCACATCCGTCGTTCAAACCACGTTGATTCAACAATATATAGCTGTCGTTGATGACATTAAAATATCTAATTTACATATACTAAAGAAAGTTGTTAATGCGGGAAAGCTGCTGAAGACATGAAAGTTGCAAGCACTATGTAATTGACAGGTACATAGCGCAGCAATAGTGTGGTTTCCCTCTACATCAGACTTTGGGATTCCCCCGACGCACTTGAGCACATACTTTTGTACATGCAAAAATAAGATAGTTAACCAGGCTGAAACCAGATCCTCATGCTTATGGTCCAGCTGATCAACCATCTGGACTAGCTTGAACCAGCCTGGGACTGATAGAAACCAAGTGAAACCAGTTACCACCTTAAGCTTGTTTTAGCTCTATTTTCCTGCAAGAATGAGCAATATTTTTTTTACATATTCAGGCATTTATTGTAGTCTGTTGCTGGTCGAATGTGGTCTACCAGCTCTAACCAGTTTGACCAAGATGGTTTACCAGGTCCAAATCAGTTCCACGCGCTTATAGACCAGCTGATCAACCATCTAGACTAGCTTGGACTGGATAAAAACCATGTTAAACCAATTGCCACCTTAAGTTGGTCTGCTAGACTTTCCAGCAAGGATCATTAAAATTTCTAACCTAAATTTCGTCTGAAATGGAAGAGGAAAAAAATGCAACTCTTTAAAATATTTGCAATTTTTTGCAATATGTAAAAATAATTGTTGAATTGTCTTTACCCTGGTGTTATAGCAAATACTGGCATCTTTCACACAGATTGGGTTTGTAAACATGTCATTCCTGTGTTTTGTCACCCATGTGTTTGTGTGCGTGTGGAAGAAACAAGAAATTAAACAGAATGTCAGCAATTAATGCAGGCCAGGTGCATTTATATAAGTGATCTATTTTCAGATGGTATTATGCCCTCATAACATAATGTCACAATGAGATAGCAGCAGGCTTTTGCATCTTTGTATCCAAAAATAGAGTCCTGCAAAGTGACTATGTTACAAAGTGAGAGAGGCTCCCAATAAGAATTGATGTATTTTATTTGTGGCCTTTATCTCATAAGCTAAAGAAGAGCAACCTCTGAGAAATAACATTTTCCTCTGTGAAGGTCTATGTGACATGAACTTACACATATGTAAGCACAGACACATAGACTACACACATTGTTTCACCACTTCATTTGAACTCTCTTTAGGAAAGTTGCCCTGGGTCTTTGAACTCTAAACTGGAAGCTTCAAATAACTGTTTTAAATCTGTCAGTGCTGGCAAACATTTCATCGTTTCATCCTGCAATCCAAGTAACTCTAAGCATGTAAATGAGACCACAGCGTGCACAAACCTGACCTAAGCAGCATGTGATGTCAATGTGATCAAAAAGATGACAACTCGACAATTAATGACAAATTGATTGAGTCTTCAGATGTCTGCGATCCTGTTTCATCGCCGTAAATAAAAACGGCTCAGTGTAACTAATTATTGTAGCATAGTGTAGCACATTGAACGTTATGCGACTTTTCCCTGTGGTGAATCACGACGAGATGACACGAATAAGACACTGAACTTCAAATCATTATCATAGCAAACACCAAAATCATATTAACCACGAACAGTCAGATGCACCGTAAATCTCTGCCATTAAAAAACAGCTGCTACTCTCTCGTTGCCTATGAACAGTCCTAAAGAGCCATTTACAAGCAGACTACATTTCTGAAACGTTCTCATGGACAGGAAGGGAAGGAGTTGGTTTGAACAAGGACAGCAGGGTATAAAGGGCCATTTTTGAAGATGTTAGAGGGGGGTTAAAAGTCGGACTTTGTTTTTGTGTGCTTACGTGTATGAGAAGAATAAAGAAAACAAAAAGAAATAGCCTAGAGAATGCATAAGGGGCTTATATTGGGGAGCAACTAACTAAAAGAACTGTCACTCATTTAAAAGGATTCATTCACCAAAAATATTAAATTCTGTACTCATTTGCTCACCCTCATGTTGTCCGAAACCCATATGACTTTGTTTCCTTTGTGAAACACAAAAGGATATATTTTGAACAAGGTCAGACCACATTGGTAATGTTTGATGTTATATACATGTTGCCATTTTTAATTTGGGCTCTGTGTACTTTAATCGATCAGTGATTTGATTTGACTTGAGAGTGAATAACGACTTAAATTTTGGTCTGTTCATCATGCAAAGCGATCGTATGGCTCCAAAAGACTTGGAATATGACGCATGAGTCACGTGGAGCACTTTTGGGTGTTATTTTAAACTTTAAAGTGAGTCACGATCACTTGCTATTGTGTGGAAATCAGCAATCACAGCATTCTTTAAAAGATTATCTTTTGTTTTGCACAGAGTAAAGAAAAGTCCCTCCACTATTTTGTGCTCAGTTATATACTGTAGGTAATGGTGTTGTCTGGTTTAATTAGTTTTTAGTATAAATTACTAATTTACTTTATAATTTACTAATTTAATTTAGTATTTAGAGTAAATGTAATGCTGCCATCATAACTGAGATTTTTGATGCTTGTTTTGTGCTAAATAATTACTGCTCAGATTGCAAAAATAAATTATATGATCTATTAGTTGGCCTATATTTCAAAAACTAAAAGAATTACAAGAGCTTCAATGTAGTTTAAAGGAATAGTTGACCCAAAAACAAAAATGATCTCATTATTTACTCATCTTAATGCCATTCCAGATGTGTATGACTTTCCTTCTTCTACTGAACACACACAGATGTTAAGAAGAATATCTCAGCTCTGTCGGTCCATACAATGCAAGTGAACAGGGTCCAAAACTTTCAAGCTCGAAAATCACATAAAGGCAGCATAAAAGTAATCTATAAGACTCTAGTGGTTTAATCCATGTCTTCTGAAGTGATCCAATCAGTTTTGGGTGAGAACAGACAAAAAAACATAACTTCTTTTTCATTATAATTTTTGACATCTGCAGAATCCTTGACGATCACGATTTTCAGCATGATTACACTTCCTAGTGCCATCTAGCGCTCATGCGTCAAGCTCTAGGAAGCGTAAATGAGCTTGAAATAATGATTGTGCCTAAAGACTACAATGGCAAGATGTACAAGTAAAGAGTTACATTTTGGTCTATCTTTACCCAAAACCAATTAGATCGCTTCAGAAGACATGGATTAATCCACTGGAGTCGTATGGATTACTTTTATGCTGCCTTTATGTGCTTTTATTAGAAAGTGTTGGACCTCATTCACTTGCATTGTATGGACCTACAGAGCTGAGATATTCTTCTAAAAATCTTTGTTTGTGTTCTGCAGAAGAAAGAAAGTCATACGCATCCGGGATGGCACGGGGGTGAGTAAATGATGAGAGAATTTTCATTTCAACTATTCCTTTAACTACTTTTTTTTTTGTATCTGTCAAGTGGCGTGAATGTAGCTTGCCTAACTAATTATAAGTAGCTTGTAGCCTGGGAAGCTACAATTTCAAAGCTTCCCCAACACTGAGAGTAACACTGAGTAACAGAGAGAAAAATAGAATTTGCTTCCTCTCACATCCAGTGCAGTATGAAACAGGGTGTGACTTATCAGCAGTGGGTGTGGCTTATTTTGCACAGTACCCACTCAGCAGTTCACTCAGCCCCTGCTGTCTCTGATAACTCTTTTTCTTCTCTCTCTCCATTCTTTTTTCCCTCCCTTCCCTTTTTCTTTCTCTCCATACAGTTGCTGTAACAGCAGAAACATATGCGCTCTCTCTCTGACATCATCTGAGATTTTTGCATGGTCCGTCAGGAGGGTGGGGGATACATGGAGAAAGCAAAGAACAATCTTCATTCTTTCTTTCCAGCTTTTTCACCCTTTTTTAACTCTCTCTTTGCAGCATTTGTGCCTTTGTCACTCTAGTTACTTTTTATTGTTGGGCTGCTTTTTGTGCTTTAATTGTGTCTCTTTATGTGCATTTTTGTGTGTGATTTGCTCTCCTGTGTCTCTTGTGTTTTGTGAATTGTCTGTGTATGTGTGTGTGTGTGTGTGTGTGTGTGTGTCTGACTTTGCCTGTTTTAAGCATAACTGGATCCCTGCTATTTCACCTGGGCATTATGTTAAACCGAGCAAGTGAGAGCACACCTGAGCCCTCCGTATTAGCCAATCACAACGCAAGGGAGGGGCCTTGATAATGGGCAACTGTGAGTGAGAATTCTTTCAGATGAAATGTGTCACGTAGCAATGAATTTGTGTCAGGGCCTTGAGCAAATAATTTATGCATTTAATATGTTCCATTTCTGTGGATTTTGGTCCATCAATGGGACTCCTTTGAGGGGGCTGGGTTTTCTTCGGGAAGAAAGAGTGAGAGACAGAATTGGGGCGGGTGGTGGTGAGAATGTAAAGAGTTTCTCTGGAATTATCGAGTATTTCCAACCCCTATTTTCCGCAAGACTAATGGAAACTAGTTTAAAACAGAGAGAAATGGAGAATTAGACAGGCCAAAAAGAAAAATAAGAGGAGGCTGAGAGGAGAGAAGGAAACAGGATTACTGTAGATTTTGAAAGAAACTACTTACATTTCCTACATTTGATCCAATCTTGATCTCTCTGATTCTGAGGTCTATGATTGGATGCTCCATTCATCAAAAGATAACTAGTGTCAACACTGTAAATAATAGTAGTAATCTCAAATTGTAAAAAAAAATAAAAAAATAAAAATAAATAAATAAATAAATAAATAGTTTCTAAAAAAAAATAGGTATTCTTACTAGTTTTACATGGGTGACCATATTCTGGTTTCCCAAAAAGTGGACACTTTTTCTTTTTTTTTTCGCTTGGGAGGGGTGGGGGATGGGGGGGAATAATAGGGTTCAAAATAGTGTTATTATGTACGCAAACTTTAATACAGTAAAAAAGACACTCATTATTAGCATAACATAAATATATATATAAATAATTTAACATTTCCAACATTCTTTTGAATGTCCTTGTACGAAAATAAAATATTTGATGGCAGATTAATTGATTTTTTTTGTGCAAATCTTCTGTAAATTTGCACTTTCCCAATGGTCATTGTTTACACTCGGCCGTCATTTGCTTCTACTGTCAAGCAACTGTGTGATGCCGAACTCAACAGCGCCCCTCGCGTTCGCGGAGAGATTGACAGGCAGGAATTTGGCCAATAGTTGCTGCAAACCTCACATAATCAACCAATTGGAGTGCGAGAAGGCGGGACTTACAAAGAGTCGTTAAAGCAATGCAAATATGCGCGCGCACACAATGAAGTATTACACCGGATACACATCATAATGCAACTAAACGCTGTTTTAAGGTACGATAAAGAGGACATGTCCGGGAAAAAGAGGACGTATTTTAACCCTAAAGTGGTCATTATAAAAACATTTAAGTGTTCCTAATTAAACAGTACATAACTCAAATATATACGGTCTTTAAACTTTGGCTTTAAGTACTACTAACCGAAAATTAAGTACAAAACTGCAGCTGTGTGGAATACCCATAAGCCCTTGCGCTTGAATAAATTACGAATATTTGAACAATACAAGGGAACTTATGTAGAAAAATAATCATTCTTATATTGAAAATGTATTCAAGTTTGAACTCTTATAACTTGTAACTGGTTGATAGTTGTGATTTGTATGAATTCACCATAAGGGTGAACATAAAGACTGTTATATATAAGCCATTTTCCTTTACTCAAATAAACTGTAAAACATAAGTACATTTATTTGCCTTGAAATATCTCAGTAAGATCAACTAATTAAATTTTACATTGAATTTAAACATAAAATACTGTCCGTATCTGGGTCATTTTTCACCCAAAATCAAAAGAAAGACGTAATAAATGACATTTCGAAGTATATTTTAAGGACAGTTCAGACTCTTTGCATTGTAACATTACTTTCATGACAATAAAATGCATTTTCCTCCAATTCTCATTCTAATGCCATAATGCAAAATAAATAAATAAATAAATAATACTTAAATTGTAGAGGATTAATAGATCATGGCGGTCGTCACTGTCCTGCCCTTATCAGTTTATGATGATTTAAATAATAATAATCATAATCATAATCATAAAAATGGTATTACAGTGGATATAAAAAGTATACACACCCCTGTTAAATTGCTAAGTCGGATCTTTTTCCACTTTTAATGTGATAAATGCACTCAACCAAATTCACGTCAAAAACAAACTGAAACTTTTTAGGAGGAAAAAAGGAAAGAAATATAAGACTTAAAATACCTGGATGCATAAGTGTGCACACCCATTTATAATGGGGCATGTGACTCTTTTTTGGAATCGACCAATCACATTCAGACTCTGAAGTATTTATAATCCTCCAGTCATCAATTAAGTGATGCAGATTAACCCTAAATCAAAAATTGGCTGTTTCTGTGGGATTTTCTTGGCATCTTCTGTAAAAGCATTACTGTACGCTATCGTCATTTTTACACCAGTGACAGTCTATTGAGAACAACCAATGGCAAAAATGGTAATTACAATAAATAAATAAATAAATAAAACTTGGTAACACTTTAGAATAAGATTATATTTTTGAACATCAGTTATAGATTTACAATAAACAATACTTGATTAATTTTAGTTTCTACATACTGATTTTTTTTATTTTTTATTTGACATGAAAACTTATTAATCTTGGTTAATGTTAATTTCCATATAATTATATATTTCTATATAGTTGTGTATGTTAACATTAATTAATGCAATTTGAACTAACATAAATGCATGGAAGTGTTAACAAAAATGTCTGGACACATTACGGTAACCAGTAAAATGTGCCTAATTGTAATGAAATAATGCCCCAATGATCTCATAAAAGGCTTCATTTCTCATATGCAAAATCCATTTTATTTGTATTTTTTGGGGCCAAACGTGACACATTGTCATGAGATTCACCCCAATACCAAATCTCACATAAACTTTGAAAACATCCGGCACAAAAAGCGAATGTCTAAGCTCTGACTGAAAAATAAAGAAAATAGGCATGATGTAGTCAGACATCAATGTTTAAACACACACATGTCTATGCCTCACAACTCTTTACAATATAACCAACAACCCAACTCATTCTGATGGAAATTTCACAGCCGTCAGTAAAGAAAACAGCGTGCTTGCGGTCCAAACCTGTAATCAACTCACTTCTCTCCATTTCGACCACGGTGCGGTTGGAGCGTGTGCGGTAGTTTAGGCCTCAGTAATGGCCACCGTCAGCTCTCCCGCTCTGAGAAATAACACAACAGCTGTGTAAATCACAGACAATAAGAAGAGCAGGTTGGTTTTGAACGCCACCTTTAAAAGTTTGAACAGATTCCTTTGGATTACAGTAACACACACATACACTCTCACAAAAAAGCACTGTTGTATTTTAAAAGTCCTAGTCTGGGGACGCCTGTGTCATTTGGATGTCAGCAGGTATGATATTAATCCTGATTTATGAGGAGTGTAATTCTGACTACAACTTTCCTCTGTTTTTTTGTGTCCCATTTTTGGTGAGAACTGACTACACCGGACAGAACATTCCAGACTAACATCACTGCAGATGGCCCCTTAACATTCCTTGAGAAAATACAAAAATAATGAAAGATGGGAATTATTGGAGCATTCAGCATTCATCTCATGATGGAACCAGTGAGGATGCAGCATACTTGATTATAACAGTTCTGCCCTTACCGTGGGTTTTGGACACAGCTCAAAATTTGAGTAGCAAAAATGATCTTTTACCCTCATGCCATACCAGATTTGTTTAACTTTTTTCTTCTGCTGAACACAAACAAATATTTTTAGAAGAATATCTCAGCTCTGTAGGTCCATACAATGCAAGTCAGGGTACAAAACTTTGAAGCTTAAAAAAGGACACAAAGGCAGCATATAAGTGATCCATACGACTCCAGTGGTTAAATCCATGTCTTCCGAAGTGATATGACAGGTGTGTGTGAGAAACAGGTCAATGTTTAATTCTTTTTTTATACTTTAAATTCTCCTTAGGAGCATAGGAGGGCTGTTCTGGGTGAGATCTGATTCTCACCCACCCCTATCCTATCGTTTCTAGAAATATGGATTTAACCACTGGAGTCATATGGATCAATTATATGATGCCTTTATGAGCTTCAACGTTTTTGTCACCATTCACTTGCATTGTAAGGACCTACAAAGCTGTTTATAAATGATAATTTTTGTAAAAATGGAATAAATGTCATTGTTTTGATAGTGCTTATAATTTTCATTTCAACAGGAAATTGCAACGATGTGTACAACGAACCACGTCAAAATTATCTTGCAAAAATGCAGGTATAGTAACATGATACTATGATACTACAATGCAAAAAACATGGTACTTTTGTAATTTGTTTTTTCTTTCTTCAGTTGCTTGGTTGTCCCTTCTGTTCTGTATACATCTTAAACTCAGTCTCACTCCACACCAATCCTTAGGTCTGAGGACCAAATGAGCCTAAGAATCCATGGAGAACATCCAGCACGTAAAGGAAGAAGCAGAGTGAGAAACAGTAAGAAAGAACATTTAAGTTCAATGGGACGAGAAACAATAGATAGAGTGAGCGAGCGAGCGAGCGAGAGAATGAAACAACAGATCCCTTCATGTTTTCTCCTACTGTAAAAAGACAAGTGGCCTCTTTTTTCTTTTATCACTTTTTCCTTTATTTGTGTCCTAAATCTCTCTCTCTCTCTCTCTCTCTCTCTCTCTCTCTCTCTCAGCAGACAGCCTGACTCACTCCATAAAATCACTGAGTGCTCTGGGGTTTTGAGAGCTGGAAAATATTCTCTGACTTTTTTTCCATTATTAAGTGAGTCCTAAAACCCCAGGAAGAACAGCGAGGGAAGAGAGAGAGAAAATGAAGCATATGGAAAGGAAATAAGATGGAAAAGATGGAGGTGAACTTGTGTAATGTATTAAGCACAATTTGGACTTCTTTCTTCTGTGGAACACAAAAGGTGAATTTTTCAAGAACTTATCACAGGGTTAATTTGTGTTATTATGAAAGTGAATAGTGACTGTCTGTCAAGCTAAAAAAAAAAAAAAAAAAAAAAAAAGAAAACCCACCATAAAACAACAGTTAAAGAATTATGCACTATATTCCAAGTCTTCTGAAGTGACACCATCACATTGTGCGTCATTTGCAGGTTGAGTGAGAAAAATTTTAATCACAAGGTGCATGTGTGAAACATACATTTACCTAAGCTTTACCAAGAAAAAAGTGCAATTCGAATTGATGTGTCTGTGTCTGGATACGTGCTGATTTACTGCCAAACATTATTTCACAGTTCAGTTCTACTAAATTGGTTTGTTTAGCTGGTTGACGAGTTACAAACGAATAAAGATCTCTCCGTTCTTTGGGTTAGTGTGTCTACTGTGTGTTCCTCTCTCTGAACTGTGTGTGTGTGTGTGTTTAGTTGCTGTGGTGATGAATGACAGTTGTGGAGAAGTAATTCCTTCTCCATAAAGCTTCCTCTGTAAACACTAACAAACACACACACTGACCTCTTAGATATCACCCATGAATGTTGTAGAGGGGGGCTGCTGATGTGGAACTCTCTGGAGGGATTTTTTCCTGTTGAGTCATCCCAGACAGAGGGATCATGCCCTGGGACACGGACATCCAGCCTCCCCCTACCAGCCTCTGCTGTCTCATTATCTTGTACTTCTCTCTCCTAGTGTGTGTGTGTGATGTGCAAGAAGGAAGAGGGACACAATTCCAGAGGTTGGAAGAATTCACGATGGAGGTGTTTTAGGACTCTGTGATTGGCTAGTCTGTTCTGGAAATGACTGTACGAAGCATTGACAAGCATTTAATACACTAATATCTGTGCGTGGCTAAAAATTGTCTATTTTTTACGTTTAAGAGACTTACTAACTCCTCAGTCCATGTTTATGTTTACATAAATCCCACAAAAGTTTAAGGAACCAGACAGAAAACCATGTGAATATTCTAGAACCATCTGTAAGTTCAACAACACACTTTTAAAAAATGTGCAAGCACTTTAACCCAAATTATCCATCCCTCTAAACTTTTGAAACTGACAGAAAACCATGTGAATGTTCTAGAACCTATATACACATTAAGAAAGTTCTAGAACTGAAAGCAAGAAGTATGTGAGTTCTAGAACCAACATATATTCATCTGAAGAATTTAGAACTGATGGGGAACCATGTGAATATTCTAGAACTCAAACACAGCCATCTTTAAGCTCTAGATCTAATAGCAAGGCATATGGAAGTTCTAGAACCTACATAAATCCCACAAAAGTTTAAGGAACCAGACAGAAAAC
Source organism: Moxostoma hubbsi (assembly GCA_032164185.1). Taxonomy (NCBI): domain Eukaryota; kingdom Metazoa; phylum Chordata; class Actinopteri; order Cypriniformes; family Catostomidae; genus Moxostoma; species Moxostoma hubbsi. Next base: position 27,377,979 of record JAVLUX010000042.1, read on the forward strand.
CATGTGATTATTCTAGAACTTATACAAAATCCATTTATTATTCTAGGGCTGACAGCACAAAGCCTGTAAGCTCTAGAACCCACATACATCTTATTGAATCATCAAAGGTGTGAATGTTCTAAAATTTAAGCACAGCCATCTTTCAGCTCTAGAACTAACAGTAAGATGTGTGCAAGCTCTAGAACCCATAGAAAATCATTTGAATATTTTTGAACTTGTACTAAAACCATCAGTAAGTTCTATGGCTGACTTCTATGGGAAACTTTCAAAATTGTGTGAATGTTGTAAAATTCAAACACAGCCATCTTTAAGTAAGTTCAGTTAGGACAACTCTCAGAGCAGTGTAACATATATTTTATATATATATATATATATATATATATGACATGGTATGAGCTTGGACTTGGCAGTCTAGATTTGCTCTAAACATGCTGCTGCTGCTAACTGACATGAGCAAATATGCTGCTACTGTTGCACAGAACCCATGCGCTGCTGCTGACAGAGAAGTGTGCTGCTTCAACTGAACAAACATAAAACCCCTCCCCGTAGAGCAGATCTAGACATGTGGTGCTAGGGAGGTGGAGTGAGACCTTGTTACCATGCTGCTGCAGCCGTGCCGCTTCGATGCGTAGGCTGGTTATATATAATTTGATGATGAATAAGGGGTGTGCCAGGGTGACCTATCAGCCTGCGCTGCAGAGTTTCCTAACTGAATTTAAATTGGCATTTCTAGAACTAACAGTGAGTAGTAGGGATAGGTGATACCAGATTTTTTCTTTTCGATCTGATTCCAATAAATTCAAAACCAATATCGTCGATATCAATACCAACACGATACTTCTATGTAATTGATTTTTTTGCGATTTCTTGGGCAAAAAAATGGGTCATTTAAATTATTATTTGTTGTCATAATTCAAGTCATTATCATTGTTATTTTATTTTTATATTTGTGAGCCTAAATAGAAAATTTTAAGACTTGTATTTTCTTTACCCTTACAAAAATAAACCATGGTTTCACTACAGTAACTATATTTTTACCTTGGTACTTGGGGCCTGGGTAGCTCAGCGAGTAAAGACGTTGACTACCACACCTTTAATTCGCGAGTTCGAATCCCAGGGTGTGCTGAGTGACTCCAGCCAAGTCTCCTAAGCAAGTAGTCACATGGGGGTAGAGTCACATGGGGTAACCTCGTGGTCGCTATAATGTGGTTCGCTCTTGGTGGGGTGAGTGGTGAGTTGTGCATGGATGCCATGGTGGATGCCATGGTGGATGGCGTGAGTGGCACGCACTATGTCTCCGCGGTAACGTGCTCAACAAGCCACGTGATAAGATGCGTGGATTGGCGGTCTCAGAAACGGAGGCAACTGAGATTCGTCCTCCACCACCCGGATTGAGGCTTGTCACTACACCAACAAGAGGACTTTGCCTTTGGAATTGGGCATTTCAAATTGGGGAGAAAAGGGGAAAGAAAAAACAACAACAACAACAAAAACATGGTATTTAGTTAAACCATAGTTCCAACACAATTAATCACGGTTATTACTACAATATTACTGTAGTAAAGCCATGGTTTCAGCCCCAAAAAAAACACACTAAACAAAGTTACTACAATGTAACTTTAGTAAAACCATGTTTAAAAAAAATTTTTATATACATTTTTTTCAACAATAACACACAAACACATTATAAGAAATGTGACCTGTAGATATGTTGTTATTTTAGAGTGAATTTACTTCAGAAGCTGTTTCTCTGATTTACTATCATTACCTCTACAAGTCACTGATCCCTCTTGTTTGAACAAGCCTTGTGCCAGTGCAAGCGCTTGTCTGCTCGTGTCTTTCAGCGTGCATGTTAAGATGAGCAGAAGAAGATATAGTTCCCATTCTGCACAAATATTTGCTAATGTAGCCTAATCCTTTTTATTTCACATTGAAGCTTATGATTATTGTTCATGTTCATTGTAACCAAAAAATAATATCCCAAGTTTTAAAAAAAATATTAGAATCAATATTTTTGTGTACGGATCGATATTTTTGATACAACATCAGTCACGGAAGTATCAATACTTTACAATCGATCCGCCCATCCCTAGTGAGAATTGTCCAAGCTCTAAAACCCACATCCATCCATCTGAAAATTTTAGAATGATAGGAAATAATTGTAATACTCTAGAACTTATACAAAAAACATATTTAAGTTCTAGAACTAACAGCAAGACGTATGCAAGCTTGAGAACCCACATAAATCCCTCTAAAAGTTTTTGAACTCATAGGGAACATTTGAATATTCTAGATCTCATAGAAATGGCCATCTTTAAGTCATAAAACTAACAGCGAGATGTACGCAAGCTCTAGAATTCACATAAATTCCTGTCAATGTTTTAGAACCAACAAGGAACCATGTTAATATTCTAGAACTCATCTAGAAAGCCATCTTTAAGTTCTAGGACTGACAGCAAGAGGTTTGCAAGCTTTTTAACCTACATACACACTGAACCCACTAGAACCCCCTCTGAAAGTTTTAAATTCAATAAGGAACCATCTGAATATTCTAGAATTCACATAAAGTCATCTTTAAGTTCTAGCATTGAAAGCAAGAAGCATATCCACATACATCATTGTGAAAGATTCAAAACTGACATTAAAGCTGTGTGAATGTTCTAGAACTCAAATGTAGCCATCTTTATGTTCTAGATAAATTACTGTCTGATCAATTACATATTTTATATATATACATATACATACATATATATAGCACCTGCATAGGTTTGGTACATCCGAATATCACACCTGCGGGACAGGTACAGGATGGCAACAACAACTGCCCGAGTTACACCAGGAATGCACAATCCCTCCATCAGTGCTCAGACTGTCCGCAATAGGCTGAGAGTGGCTGGACTGAGGGCTTGTAGGACTGTTGTAAGGCAGGTCCTTACCAGACATCACCTGCAACAACGTCACCTGTGGGCACAAACCCACCTTCGCCGGACCAGACAGGACTGGCAAAAAGTGCTCTTCAACGACGAGTCGCAATTTTGTCTCACCAGGGGTGATGGTCGGACTCGTGTTCATCATTGAAGGAGCATTACACTGAGGCCTGTACTCTGATCGATTTGGAGGTGGAGGGTCCGTCATGGTTTGGGGCGGTGTATCACAGCATCATCGGACTGAGCTTGTCATTACAGGCAATCAGAATGCTGTGTGTTACAGGGAAGACATCCTCCTCCCTCATGTGGTACCCTTCCTGCAGGCTCATCCTGACCCTCCAGTATGCCAATGCAACCAGCCATACTGCTCATTCTATGCATGATTTCCTGCAAGACAGGAATGTCAGTGTTCTGCCGTGGCCAGAGAAGAGCCCGGATCTCAATCCCATTGAGCACATCTGGAACCTGTTGGATTGAAGGGTGAGGGCTAAGGCCATTTCCCCCAGAAATGTCGGAGAATTGCAATTGCCTTGGTGGAAGAGTGGGGTAACATCTCACAGCAAGAACTGGCAAATCTGGTGCAGTCCATGAGGAGGAGATGCACTGCAGTGCTTAATGCAGCTGGTGGCCACACCAGATACTGACTGTTACTTTTGATCTTGACCCCCATTTAATCAGGGACACATTATTCAATTTCTGTTAGTCACATGTCAGTGAAACTTGTTCAGTTTTTGTCTTAGTTGTTGAATCTTTTTATGTTCATACAAATATTTACACGTTAGTTTGATGAAAATAAAAGCAGATGAAAGTGAGAGGACGCTTTTTTTTTTTTTGCTGAGTTTATATACATACATGCACAGGCGGCCAAAAGTTTGGAATAATTTTGCTCTTATGTAAAGAAATTGGTACTTTTATTCACCAAAGTGGCATTCAACTGATCACAATGTATAGTCAGGACATTAATAACATGAGTAACTATCACTAGTACAACTAGTACTATCACCATTTGAAACAACTTCTTAAACTACTGATGAGTTCTCATCAAAAAATCCTCCAAATCTTCAGTTTTTGGGCAATTTCAAGCATTGAATATCCTTCATTCATCAAAACAATGATTGAATGACAAGTTTCTAGAGAAAGCTGTTAATGTTTTTCCATTTTTTACCTAATATTGACCTTAAGACATGCCAGTCTATTACATGCTGTGGCAACTCAAAAACAAACACAAAGACAATTAATGAACCAAACAGCTTTCAGCTGTGTTTGATATAATGACAAGTGATTTTCTAGCACCAAATTAGCAATTTAGCACGATTACTCAAGGATAAGGTGCCGCTGGAAATGAAGATTTAATCAAAAATGACTTTTTTCAAATAGTGATGGTGCTGTTTTTTACATCAGTAATGTCCTGACTATACTTTGTGATCAGTTGACTGCCACTTTTGTGAATTAAAGTACCAATATCCTTCTAAAACTGCAAAATCTGTACATTATTCCAAACTTTTGGCCACCAGTGTGTGTATATACATACTCTGAACTCACTAGAACCCACTCAAAAAGTTTTAAAACTGGAGTGGTGGTGGCGTAGTGGCTAGAGCACAGGGCTGCTAATCAGAAGGTTGCTGGTTCAAACCCCACGGCCACCACCATTGTGCCCTTGAGCAAGGCACTTAACTCCAGGTTGCTCTGGGGGGATTGTCCCTGTAATAAGTGCACTGTAAGTCGCTTTGGATAAAAGCGTCTGCCAAATGCGTAAATGTAAACCTGAAAGGGGCTATTCTAGAATTCACATAAAGCCATCTTAAGTTCTAGGACTGCCAGCAAGAATCATGTAAACTCTAGAACAATCAAACATCTTTGTGAAAGCTTCAAAACAGGCATCAGAGCTATAGGAATGTTCCAGAACTCAAACACAGCCATTTTTAAGTTCTAGAACAAACAACAAGTGTTCCCTATCACTCATCACTCATCATCAGGGAACCATAAGAATATTTTGTAACTCACGCAACCCCATCTTTAAGTCTTAGAACAAAAGGCAAGGCTCATATAAGCTCTCAAACACACATAGATCCCTCTGAGAATGTATCGACATGATAGGGAATCATGTGAATGTTTTATAACTCATACAAAGCCATATTTAAGTTCTAGGACTGACAACAAGGGGTATGCAAGCTCTAGAACCCACATATATCCCTATGACAGTTTTTGAACTGACAGTACACCATGTGCATGTTCTAGAATATAAATCAAAACATTTGTGAACTAGTATTTGTGAATATTCTAGAATCCATTGCCAGCCAGAACTCACAGGCAGAAACCTGTATGTGGAACACAGGAGGAAAGATGGGGGAATCCCTGCTTGGAGACCTTCTGGAGATTTGGGGCCTTGGCTGGGCATGTGCATTGGCTCTGCCCCATTAGAGTCCACATGACGGAGGCCCCCTGGAGTGAGAAAGAGACGAAAAGTCAGACAGAATGAGTGGGTGAGATGTGGACTGGCAGTTGGATTGTAGAAGAACAGGAATGTGGAAAAAATTATACAAATAAGCAATCCCCCTCTATCCATCGTTTCTGTTTCTTTCCCTCCCTCTCCTTCACTCTCTTTTCTTTTTTCTCTCCTCCTAACGTGTTGACCAGCTGTGGTACATTCTTTCCACCTCATCCCGTGGGTCAAGCAAATCATTTCACCATCTCTCTCCCAGACAACAGATGAAGTGGGTATATGTGCACGCTTCTGTGTGTTGCTTCAGGTTGTTCTGTGTGTTCCCTTAAAGGTGGGGGGATCCATGAATGAGTTTTTTTTTCCCAGAAACATGAGGATGTACAAAGGTGAATAGACACTGAGTAAGACAGCGCTCCCACAATTATAAGAGCAGCTGTCTACATAGCAATGTTGCACACTTGCAATGTAGACAGATATGTTGCTTGTAAGTATAATTTTCTCCCTAATTTCATTAATTGTTTTTCCCATATCCCTCTTGCACCCATGCAGTGTAAAATATGAAAGATGACGCAAGAGTGTTGATATATTACAAATGTATAATCATGATGTCTGGTAGTCCTGAGAAACACTGAGTATGGTCACAAAAAGTACCCAAACATGCATTTAGCAATAATAATGAAGCGATAATTGTACTCTTTTTGTACATGTATTGTAAAAAATAAAGTTTCAAAAAGACAGAGTGCCAGATGCTGATTTCATTTCCAGAGCTTGAGTGGTCACATGACCCCAGCATGTCTTTTGAGCATGATCTTCCTCCTAGTGGCCAAGAGTGGCACTGCAGCCATCCACACTCCTGGTCCCCATATGAACCCTATTACTCACAGTGAAATAGAGCATTCAAACAAAAAAGGCAAAACAGGCCCCCCTGTGTTTCAAGTAATATGACTGACCTGCATGCCATCAGGAGTTGAATTTATGTGCATAAAGATGTTTTATTAATCAAATGACGAGCTTACGTGTTGTTGGTATTTGTTGCTTGACATACACAGTCAAAATCACAAAGTAAACCAGTGATGAAGGGAGAGAGAGCAGTGATTAAACATTTAAATTTATAATACCACGTCCGTGTAAAATGTGTGACGATTGTAATATATTGTATAAAAAGCCCTATAACATCACTATACAGTATATATTTAATTGTAGGATATAGTATACAAACTTTAGTCATTAAACAACACATAAGATTTTGGGTCAGTCTGGCCGGCGTACGAAGATGAATCATGAATCAAATATATTTACATGTCCATGAAAGTCAATTTTGGCAACAAAATTAAACTTCTTTTCATGCCTTAAAGGTGCACTCAATAAGCTTTTGTTCATGTCGTCTTGGACTTACACTGACACCTAGTGGCCTGGATGCACCATCATTCAAACGCAATAGTTTTCAGCACAGATGCCAATGTACAAATTCACTGTCAGCCATGATTAATTTAATCCATGAGTGAAATTGTTCTATAATAGAGTGGTCACTATGATTAAGCAAGTTTTATTCAGATAGTCATGTGATTCTAACATGGCAGGCCTTCACTAGGGAACCCTCCGTGTAGATTAAAACTACTTGTTTTTATTAGGTTACTGATGTGCCTGGGGTCTTCATCTCTTGTGAGTGGTCATGCTTTTACACATATTTTTTAATATTGTAATTAATTTCACAAGGAATACAGCTTTTTTATTCATGAGGAAAATTGATTGAGTGCACCTTTAAATATTGGGGTTAAACCTCCCAAAACTTCCTCATAATTCACATCCTGGTTCTGTCCAAATGCTCCTGCACCCTCCATTTCTCTCTCTCTTCCCTCTCTCTTTCTCTCCTTGCTGGTGATGCAGATATGCCAAAAGCATTTATACTCTTCCCTCACGTTCTTGCTGTTCCCTCTCTCTCGCATTCTGATACTCGAGCATTTCCAGATGTGAGCTGGAACAGAGGGGTGGTGATGTCATCATGGGATCTGCTTCCTGCACTGTCTTTCCATCCAAAAATCAGACACACAAACATACACACACACTAGCTAAAGATGAAGAGATTGAGGGGGAAACATTTGCCTTGGATGTAGAGAACGGGAGGAAACAGAAAGAGAAAAACTGATATATTGTTTTGAAAAGCAATGTAAGAGTGTAAATACATATTCTCTCCCACACTCTTACTCATACTATGTCTTAAAATACATCTACTGAAGAAGTACTTAAAACAAGCTATAAATAAATTGTGGAGTTGTTATTGTTATTATGATTAGAGGTCGAATGTTATATTGATACCGATAACTAAGGTGTAATAACCGATTTATCAGCCAATAGTTTTTAAAATCGATTTATAGAATGTTAAAACAAGTATGTTCTTACTTTAATGGGCACAGACATAGAGGCTACAGTTGTCCAAAATGAATAACATCCCAGATACATTTTTGTTGATTATTGATCAATAACCAGAAAAAAAGATTTGGTGCATAAAGACTTTTAGCTATAAACAAGCCCAGGAGGTGTGAGGAGGATGTGTGCCGGGTCTTTCGGAAACAAAAGAGAAGGAAAGCTTCAGGCCCAGATGGTGTTTCACATGCCTGTCTGAATGTCTGCGCTGACCAACTGGCCCCCATCTTCACAAAGATCTTCATTATGGAGCAGTGTGAAGTTCCCTGCTGCTTCAAATGCTCCACCATTATTCCATTCCCCAAAAATCCCAAAAATCACAGGACTTACTGGCTGCAGACCTGTCGCTCTCAAGTCTGTAGTCATGAAGTCTTTTGAAAGACTGGTTTTGGCCTACCTGAAGGACATCACTGGACCCCTCTGGACCCTCTTTAGTTTGCTTACCAAGCAAACAGGTCTGTGGATGATGCTTTCATTATGGGACTGCATTATACCTAGCAACACCTCTAGAGACCTGGGATTTATGCAAGGATCCTATTTGTGGACTACAATTCAGCCTTCAATTCCATCATGCCTGATCTACTCTCAACCAAGCTGACCAAACTCTTCATGCCCACCCCAATCTGTCGATGGATCACCAGCTTTCTGACAGATAGGCAGTAGCTATTGAGACTGGGGAAACTCACATCCGGGACCCTAAGTCATATTTTGGCAGCAATAAAGTAATCCACACAACTCCAATCGATCAATGAAAGTCTTCTGAAGCGAATCGGTGGGTTTATGTAAGAAACAAGTAGATCATTAGAACGTTTTTAAATTTAAATCAGCGCTTCCATCCAGGGCTCTGATGTAGTTTGAAATGGCTGAACTCTCGTGTGACATTTGTTCTTCTGTTGTAAATAAGTGCCGCTTCAGAAGTCATGCTTCGCATCAGCTGCTGGCACAAAGTGCTATTTAAAAGTTAATAACGGCCAGATTGAGAATGGATACTATGGATGACCGCAAAGTATCTACATGCTCACATAAAGGGCGTCTTTTATAAAGTTGACGAGCTGAGTAAGTCATGGTGTATTTTATTATTTATTTATTTATTTTTGCACGGCCTCCAAGTGAGTTTGGCTCTTGATCATCCAAGGAACCAGGATGCCTGTTTTGTTTCTTTTCCTACTGGTTCTGCCTAGTGTCAAGAACTTGTTTTTTGGAATTACACTGCTTCGGGACAGTTGTGGATTTGTTGTTATGTACTATTTTTAAGGGTCATTAGAATGATTATGTAATCTGCTGCACTCATAACAGCCGGCTCACTGATCATTTGGTTGTCTGTGCGAGGAAACTGAACGGCTTTATATCAGCTGGAATCAGCTGTTTTGTGGAGGAACACACCTTCAATACAGTTCTATGAATGAATCTACATGTTCTTTGTGTTTATTCTGCCTGTTGGCTGGGGTCTGTTTTACAAAGTATTTTCTGTTGTGTAATTTTGTGCAGAAGCACCAGACTTGAGCAATCCGATGCAAAGTTGATTTTAAAGGGATTGACGCTGGTTGGCGCTGTCTTGCGCACGTTTTTCTTTTTTCTGTTTGTTTTGTTCGAGGGGAAGTTCGGGGTTTGATTGTAGCTCTATTGGGGACTGTTGTCTGTATAATCTTGTTTTTGACACACAATAAATTTATTTTATTATTATATAAATATGTTAAATGTTAATATGAGTAGGTTATCTCTCTCTCTCCACATGGAATGTGAATCGGTTGGGGCACCCCATAAAAAGAAGGAAGGTTATTTATTTTCTTAAGCATGAAAAATATGATAAATGTTTCTTCAAGAAACACATCTTTCCCCGCAGGAAGCTGAAAAATTTGGTAAGATATGGGGTGGACATGTTTTCTTTAGTGCTGGCTCGAGTAAGAACAGAGGAGTTATTATACTGATAAATTAATATCTACAATTCAAATGTCTTAAACAGAGTAAAGATACATTAGGAAGGGTCATTGTTGTTTTAGGGGAAAAAATCAGATTTTGGCTAATATTTATGAACCTAACGCTGATGATCAGGGCTTTTTTATAGATCTTGAAGGGATGTTGCAAGCCATTGGCACCCCTCATGATATAATATCGGGAGGAGATTTTAATCTATCGATGGACTCAGTCCTTGATCATAGTGAAGCAAAAGTGTGTAAGCCATCGTGAGCAACAGCGACTTTTCACAGGATGTCTAAAAATCTTGGTCTTACAGATATTTGGAGACTTTTGAACCCATCTGGTAGGGATTATTAAATGTTTTCATCAGTGCAAAAAATGTATTATAGAATATATTTATTTCATATATATATATATATATATATATATATATATATATATATATATTCCTTATTCATCAAAAAATCCAAAGCACGAGAACTATAGGAATATTAAAAGGGCAGAGGCAGAGCTGAAATGCCGAATGTCGTCTGATGGCCTCAGAGACTTGACACGATTGAAATACAGATATAATACTATTTTGTCGCAGAAAGTGGAGTTTTGGCTATTCAGGTCAAGACAGTCATAATTTGAGTCAGGGTACCAAGCAGGAAAACTTCTGGCTAGATATATAAAACAGAGAGAGTCTACCATTTTCTACCATTCCCTCAGTGATATCTGCTGGTGGTGAAATTTTTAACTCAGCCATTGATATTAATAATGCCTTTTAATAATTCTATCTTGATCTTTATACATCCACATCTTCGGCTACTGATGAAGATATTAGAAACTTTGTGGAACCATTAGAACTTCCTAAATTGAGGACTGAGCAAAAAAACTCTCTTGATTCTGAGATAAACTTGGAGGAGCTTGATGAGGTAATTAAGGCCTTACCTACAGGCAAGGCTCCGGAGCCAGATGGTTTTGCCACTGAGTTATTTAGATCTGATGCTACAGAACTGGCTCCACTTTTGTTAGAAGTTTATTCAGAATTATTAACGAATGGAAAGCTTCTGCCAACCATGACACAAGCCCGGATTAGTCTGATTCTTAAAAAGGACAAAGATCCAAGCTAGAGTAAAAGTTACCGTCCAATTTCCCTGATCCATCTAGATGTAAAAAATTTGGCTAATCGATTAAGTAAAGTTATGACATCTCTTAAACATATTGATCAAGTGGGGTTTATTTGGGGCCATTGCTCTTCTGATAACATTTGGCGTTTCATCAATATCATGTGGTCAGTAGTGAATGATCAGACTCTGGTCACTGCCATCTCACTTGATGCCGAAAAGGAATTTGATATGGTAGAATAGGATTATCTTTTTAAGATTTTGGAAATTAATTGGTTTGGAGTACTTTTATTGGATGGATTAAGTTACTTTATAGACAACCTGTAGCAGCGGTACAAACAAATGGATTAATTCCAGGTTATTTTACTCTGGATAGGGGCACGTGGCAGGGCTACCCTCTTTCCTCATTATTGTTCTGTCTTGCCCTGGAACCAATAGCAACCGCAATAAGAAAGGAGGATGATTTTCTAGGGGTGGTGGCGGGAGGTATGGCGCATAAGCTTTTGCTTTACACAGATTATATTTTATTATTTGTCTCTGACCCTTCTAGATCTATGCCTTGCCTCCACAGAATTATTCATACCTTTTCCAAGCTCTCAGGATACAAAGTCAATTGGTCTAAATCCGAAGCTTTGGATTTGACAGCATACTATCCTGTAAGGGCCTTCCAGCCGTGCACCTTCCAGTGGCCCAAACAGGGCATTAAGTACAGTATATGGGTATTTTATTCCCAGCAAATTTGTGTGATTTAGTTAAGAGTTAATTTTGACCCTTAAATTAAAAGATTTTCGAGCAATGTGGACTGATGGGCTTCATTACATTTATCGATGATTGGGAAGGTTAATGTCATTAAAATAACTGTATTCCAAAATTCAACTACCTGCTACACTCTCTCCTTGTAGATGTCCACCTCTCGTATTTCAAGCAATTTGATAGCATAGCGAAATCCTCGTCATTTGGAATAGTAAACGTCCCAGACGTTTCATTTCAACAAATTACATAGGCCGATTGACAAAGGTGGGCTAGGCCTACCCAAGATTTTGATTTATTATTATGCATTCGCTCTCAGGCGTTTGGTTCATTGGTCGCTTCCACCTGAAAGAGCCCCTCCCTGGTTTTCTATTGAACAGGAAGTCTTTGCCCCTATTTCGACATTGCTAAGCATTTCTATCAAACTAACCAGAGAAGTCACACCCCCATTATCTTACATTTGCATGTGATTTGGACAAGAGTGGCCAGGGTATTCAAATTGGACATTTGTTTAAATGTTGCCTCAAACATATGGCTGAACCCAAAATGATGTATAACAAGTCCCCTTTCTGTTGGTCAGAGTGGATTGTGAGGGGGGTTGCTACACTCGGCGACTTGTATGAGAGCAGAGTGTTGATATCTTTTGAGAATTTGGGTGATCATTTTGGGATTCACAGATCTCAGTTTCATAGGTATTTGCAGCTACGCCATGAGGCATCAGTGTATTACTCCCTGCGGGATGGAGCTTTAACTACTATTAAGAGATTATGGGAGAAAGATTTGAATTTAGTATTGGAGGATGGAGTGTGGACTAAGACTATGAAAAATGTCATGTCTGCATCTAGAGATGGAAGGGTTTGTTTTATGCAATTTTAGATTTTACAAAGATTTTATTGGACCCCTCTAGATTATATAGGCTGGTCTTAAAGACACACCCACCTGCTGGCGATGCCAATCAGAATTGGAGACACAACCCATGTTTTTTGGGGATGTGTTAAGATCCAAGATTTTTGGTTAAAGGTTCAGAAATTTTTGTGTGACACTCTGGGCACTCATATTTTACTTTGCCCCAGACTTTGTATTTTGGGCAGTGGGGAAGTTATAAATTTGGGGGACAAATATATAACAAATTGGGTTCTGGCTGGGTTGATTATTGGCAGACAAATTATTTTAAAATGTTGGAAGTCAGACAGAGCACCACCATTTCCAGAGTGGTGTGTGGAGATGGGGAGGGTGGCGCTATTGAGAAGATTATAGATAGAAGGCTGGGGCTGGAGGACTTGTTTTTCAGGAAGTGGGGTAGGTATTTGATGGTTTGGGGGGACTCTCGGGGAAGGGTTGAGGAGAGAGACGTTTAGTTCAACAATGTATGTTTATTATATATTTTATAATTTTTTTATTTTATTGTTTGTGTGTGTGTGTATTATTTTATGTGACCACAGGGGTGTTCTTTTTATGGTAGGGTGGGGTTGGTGTTTGGGGAGGGATATTAATGAGGGTTAAAAGTTCAATGTTGATTCGGTGTATGTGTTGTGTTTTTCTCTGTTGTGCTATTTTCTTCGAATCAATAAAAAAATGTAACTTACAAAAAAAAATACAAAATTTGAACTTAAGGTATTATGCCATATATAAACTTAAAATGTTCTTCAATGACATTGAACTGTATAATAACTTAAAATGGTTCTCCTATGGCATCATATGAAAACTGACCTTTTTGGCATTGTTTTGGATCCTTGATTTTAAGGAGTTTAAATGTGATGGATTTGGTTTTTAAGCATGTAAGTTTGAAGTGAGGGCATAAAACACAAATGTAATTGCTCCAAACATGATCTTTCTCTGTCTTATTCAAACACACATCTGTGTATCTCTCTCTCTCTTAATATAAACTACCAACAGCACCTGGACACCCCAAAGGCATTCAGTTCCCACAGTCCAGATGTGTGTGAGTAAGCTCAAATAGATCAGCAGAATTTATGGGCTATGCTGATGGGGGATAGGGGGGAATGTTTGTTTCGTTGCTTGACAACACCAGTGTAAATAGATCTGTGAAGCAAGGATGCACTTTTTGAGAAAAGTGTTTCAGGGTGTAAACACATTTAGATTGTTACTGGCCAATATGCTAAATACTGTAAGTACCTTACAGTACCATTTAAAAAACATACATGGTACATGAATAAAACACAATTACTTATGATGGAAAGCCATACATTACTTGAAGTAGCTCGATCCAACTCTGTCAGGCAGCCATGCTTAAACATGTCTTTTTAAAACCTAAATGTAAAAGTAAATGTTATTTCAAGTGAACATCAGAATATTTGAAAGTCTGAGTAATTTCTCAGTGAGACGTCTGGGCCATCACGCATAAAGACATCACACTGTATTTATTAGAGCGAATGGAGGAAAGACTGACAGCTCAGCAGAGAAGTGGCCCATCACTTTGGTCTGGGAGTCTAAACCACCTGCCAACACCAATATTCATGAAACACTTTCCAGTATATTGCCATGCTTGAAGCTCTTTTTCTCTCCCTCTCCTACGTACCACCCATCCTTTCAAATGATCTGGGTGATTACTCAATATTTCTCTACTGGTAAGCATTACTGTATTTGAATGTGGCCAAAAATGTTTTTGTAAGCTAGCAGGGCATATTTAATTCTATTGTGCAATGCAAAATCTGTAAAAACGACTCCCTCCGTGACCATTTAGCATCAAGATGATTTGAGCTCCACTGTATTTATGTGATTCTCCCTTAAAAGTAAGTCAGAGTTGGATATATGAAAGTTCAAAGGTTTTATTGCAGGCCTCTATTGTCAAGAATCCACACATATGCTATCATGCTTAAAAACAATACACAGAAATGTTATAAACATTACATAAGGCATGCATTAAGCCACAGTCATTGTTATAATGACGACAGATCTCATTGGGGGCCGTTCAGACCAAAGGTGTTCTTGCACAAAAAAAAATTAGATGCATGTTATTTTAAATGTTCAAGTGTTCAATACAAGTTAAACTCAATCGATAGCATTTGCGACATGGGGGGGGGGGGGGGGGGGGGGGGGGGTAAATGAGCACTTGCAGTCAAAATATATGGGGCCAAATTCACTGGTGTGTGAATATTTTTCACACTCAAATATTAAAGCTCACTCAATGTGTGAATCTGGCGTAATGCATCTCAGCACTCACAGATGTGTACATCCATTGACATTCAGTCTAATTTTCAGTTCATGCAACACCACTATTATTTCATAGAATATCTCGGCCTCTGAGTGGACTATTTAATCTGTAAAGTTGTTTAAATCATCGTTTTTACAGTGTTTTTACATTTTCATGACAATGAAGTTGTAAAATTGGATATAACTTTATGCAGGTTAGTAAGGTTAGTAAGCAATGTTCCATCCATCCATCTATCGTCAACCGCTTATCCGAAGTCGGGTCGTGGGGACAGCAGCTCCAGCAGGGGACCCCAAACTTCCCTATCCCGAGCCACATTAACCAGCTCTGACTGGGGGACCCCGAGGCGTTCCCAGGCCAGTGTGGAGATGTAATCTCTTCACCTAGTCCTGGGTCTTCCCCGAAGCCTCCTCCCAGCTGGCCGTGCCTGAAACACCTCCCTAGGGAGGCGCCCAGGGGGCATCCTTACCAGATGCCCAAACCACCTCAACTGACTCCTTTCCACGCAAAGGAGCAGTGGCTCTACTCTGAGCTCCTCGCGGATGACTGAGCTCTTCACCCTATCTCTAAGGGAGAAGCCCGCCACCCTTCTGAGGAAACCCATTTCGGCCGCTTGTACTCGCGACCAAGTTCTTTCGGTCATGACCCAACCTTCATAACCATAGGTGAAGATAGGAACAAAGATTGACCGGTAGATCAAGAGCTTTGCCTTCCGGCTCAGCTCTCTTTTCATGACAACGGTGCGATAGAGCGAATGCAATACCGCCCCCGCTGCCCCGATTCTCCGGCCAACCTCTCGCTCCATTGTCCCCTCACTCGTGAACAAGACCCCGAGGTACTTGAACTCCTTCACTTGGGGCAATACCTCCTTCCCTACCCGGAGTACACACTCCATCGGTTTCCTGCTGAGAACCATGGCCTCAGATTTAGAGGTGCTAATCCTCATCCCAGCCGCTTCACACTCGACTGCCAAGCGGTCCAGTGAGAGCTGGAGGTCACAGACCGATGATGACATGAAGACCACATCATCTGCAAAAAGCAGAGATGAGATCCCCAGCTCACCGAACCGCACACCTTCCCCACCCCGACAACGTCTCGTTATCCTGTCCATGAATATCACAAACAGGATTGGTGATAGTGCAGCCTTGGCGGAGACCAACCCCCACATGGAACGAACTCGACTTCGTGCCAAGGACCCGGACACAGCTCTCGCTTCGGACGTACAGGGATTGGATTGCCCTAAGAAGGGACCCCCCCACCCCATACTCCCGAAGCACCTCCCACAGTCTCTCCCGGGGGACCCGGTCATACGCCTTCTCCAGATCCACAAAACACATGTAGACCGGATGGGCATACTCCCAGGCCCCCTCCAGAATCCTTGCGAGAGTAAAGATTATTACAGTAAAATCATGTTAACACACAGATTGTTTCTTCTATACTTTTGACGGTTAATTTCTTTTGAGTATTTCAAAATTTACAGTCCCATTCACATCCTTTTTTTTTACATAAAAGGAAGGACGAGTCTAAATAAATATTTGTGTTAATCAACATTATGGCACAATTGTTGTCAATTGAGCTTAACTTGTATTGAACTCCGAATATTCCTTTAATTTTTAAGGTTCCTTAATTTTTTAAGGTTTTACATGTCGAGCAATAACATGGGTGGAAGAATTATCCAGTGGCCAACTAGCAATCACCTAGAACACCCTAGCAACCACGCTAACGATCGCTAAGAATACCTTAGGAACCTCATAGGAACCTAGGAAACCACCAAGAACATTCTAACATCTTGATATCGAGTTTTGCAAGGGCAGGCACAGCTCACATTTCTTTCAAAAAATATAAAAATCTAGTTAGTCGTAATAACCCCATGCGATATTAGTTATGCAATCTGCATTAGCTGTTTAATATGGCTTAATTACTCTCTCGCTCTCACACGTTTTCCACTGTTTCTGGCAGAATGAAATATGACATTTTAAAACATCCAAAGTCTGTATAAAATCCACGTGTGAGAGTCATTTACAGGGAATGTGAGAACTACGTTTCCCAGTGCACAATGAGTCCTTCGGTTCACCGACTGGACTTTGTAGTTTTCCGAAATATTCAGAGTTCCGATCCGTTTCCTCTCATAAAGATGGCACGGCCCAGATCCATTCTCAGAATCCCTCACATCGAGGTTCTGTCCTGGAACAATCTCACACATATCGGTCACGTGGAGTTCCAGAACTTTCTCTAACCTTTTCCATTATGTGGGTGAGTAAATCATGATAACATTTTTCATTTTTGGGTGAACTATTCCTTTAAGACATTTAGTTCTGGAGTGCCTAGTGTACCAGACCACAGTAACTGGATCAATCTTGTCTCCGAGGAGACAGACAAACCACCTCCAACATACTGAACAGTCCTGACCAGTGACCACATCCCCCCCAACCCCCTTCAAAATATGGCGTGATGGATGGAAAGCCAGGATGATGCCAGTTTTTCCTTTATTCCTCCATCTCTCCGCTCTGTGTCTTTCTCCCCTCCCCTTCTTATAAAGTCCTGCTGAAGATAAACAGTTTCCTGTCTGAAGACCACTCCTCAATGTACACGTGGAATTCTCCCCATCTCGTCATTCTCCCTCCATCCCTTTCACTTTTTTCCCCATCTTGTATTACGTTCCCTGCCCCCCCTTCCCTCCCGTTCTGGATTGCATCTAACCCTTTTAATGTATTTCTCCATTTCACTTTCATTTGTCCACTCTCTCATTCATCCACTCTCTCAGTGTCACCCAAGCCCATTCAATTTAGCCATGTTGAATTCATCTCCAATTTAGTTCCATTTACATACAGGCCTAAACGTCCAGTCAAAAGTTTAGACACTCTGGATTGTGAAGGAAAAGCAGCCAACAAGAGTCCAACATACATGAGAACTCCGTCAATAATGCTTCAATAAAGCTGCGTACACACTGCCAGCGACTTTGTCGCTGCAGGTCGCCAGTAGCTGGCTGTGAAGTCGCTAGTGGGCGTTCCCACTACTGGTTGCCTAGTAACGTTTAGAAATGACATTCACGGATGTCATTCCATTGCTGTTGAGAGCGAATCAGTTATCTTGCCGCTAAAAACTAAAATTTTGGAGGGAAAATACTAAATATAAATGGAATCAGTACATAAAATGCTTTTATCAAAGATGAATGAGAAACAAGGCGTTGCTCTTCGCCATAGCAGCTGTTTATCTGCGGCGAAAATGCAAACGCCGGTCTGTCTGGGTCCATAAAACCATTCAATCTCGGAGTCAGACACCTTTCCACGCAGTATTTTTCTTTAAAATGTCCTTGTACGTGGGCAGAGATATATCATAGAGCACTGGAAAATTGCTAACAGCAAGAATTAGCCTTTCATCCATCTTTCCGTTACTGCAGGAGCTGAGGATCACGTGAGCTCTCCCGTCTTCTCTCCTATTGGCTGTCGCTTCCGTAAGTCGCTCTTCATTTGAATAAAGTTGAACTTGTCTCAACATTGTCGCGTCGCTGGACAAGCCCACATCTAGTCGCCAACGGTCGCGACAGCTCGTGTCGCCGGAAGTCGCTGTGCTCTCATTGAAAATGAATGGGATGGTGTCGCTGTCTCGCGCGGTATCACTGGCAGTGTGTACGCAGCTTAACAGTAGTTGAGATTGTCAAAAGTGATACATTTTTTTATTTAATTTTTTTACAAAATAACAGTATTCATTCATTACACTCAATAAAACATGCAATGTACTGAGGTCATGTGATGGCAAAAATTGTGCATGTTTGAATTTTTTTGGTATTGCATAGGCCAATTCATTCTAGCTGGCACAGCATTAAAAAAAACTATAATTTAATATACTGTACATACTTCACAGTATGCAGTGCGCAGTGCACTAGTATTGCATTCTGAACTGTTTCCCAGTCTGTGGCTTGCTGACACCAATTTTACTGTAATTGCTGTAAGTTGTCCTATTTCTGAGTGAAAAAACAAATGGATTCCTGTGGGAGTAATTCAGGATTATGGCATACAGATGACCCATTTACACTAATGACTGTTTATTCACTACACATTCAAACCTATAGGAAACAACCTCTATAGGACGCGTGTCTTTTTTCCATGCAGATTGTTTTTCTCAACAACATGCAACAGGTCAGCGGGGTTGGGTAGAAACTAGCTAAAAGCAACAGTTACTAACTTAATTACATTTTTCAGTAACGTCACAATAGTTCAGATATTTTCACAATAGTGAACTTTTTCCAATGACATCACACGCAGCAATGTAAACAAACGCCCTCGCCTAAACTGTCGTCTCTCTCAGGAGCTTAGGAAGTCCAAATCATTTTAATGAATCGGTTCGTTCAGGACAGTTCATATATAAAAAAATATTTTTTTAAGTGATTTACCGATTCACTAATATGTAGCATTGGGGGAGTCAAATTCATTTTTGAGAATTGGTTCATGACAATGAACTAGTTTTAAGAAAAGTGATTCACTGATATGTAACATTGGGGAGTCCAATTCATTTGAATGAATTGGTTCGTTCGGATGGTTCATGAACTAGTTTTAAGAAAAGTGATTCAATGATTCACTGTTATTTAGCGTTGGGGATTCCAATTAATTTTAGAGAATCTGTTCAGATGGTTCATGTTAATGATTCACTGATTCACTGATATACGCATCGGGGAGTCCAATTTATTTGAATGAATTGGTTTGTTCAGATGGTTCATGTAAATGAACTAGATTTTAGAAAAGTGATTCACCAATTCACTGATATGTAGCATTGGTAAATCCAATTCATTTTAGCGAATTGATCCTTTTGGATGTTTAATGAAAAATAACTAGTTTTAAGAAAAGTGATTCACTGATATGTAGCATTGGGGAGTCGTTCGTTCGGACGGTTCATGAACTAGTTTTAAGAAAAGTGATTCACTGATTCACTGTTATTTAGTGTTGGGGATTCCAATTAATTTGAGAGAATCTGTTCAGATGGTTCATGTTAATGAACTGGTTTTAAGAAAAGTGATTCACTGATATATGCATTGGGGTGTCCAATTTATTTGAATGAATTGGTTTGTTCAGACGGTTCATGTAAATGAACTAGATTTTAGAAAAGTGATTCTCTGATTCACTGATATGTAGCGTTGAGGGAGTCCAATTCGTTTTGAGGAATCGTTTCGTTCAGACAGTTAATGTAAAATAACAATTTTTTAAAAAGTGATTCACCGATTCACTAATATGTAGCATTGGGGGAGTCAACTTCATTTTTGAGAATTGGTTCATGACAATGAACTAGTTTTAAAAAAGTGATTAATTGATTCACTGATAAGTAGCATTGTGGAGTCCAATTCATTTTAATGAATTGTTCGTTCAGACAGTTCGTGTAAATGAACTATTTAAAAAAGTGATTCACCAATATGTAGCATTGGTAAATCCAATTCATTTTAGCGAATTGATCCTTTCGGATGTTTAATGAAAAAGACCTAGTTTTAAGAAAAGTGATTCACTGATATACGCATTGGGGAGTTCAATTCATTGAATGAATTGGTTCGTTCGGACGGTTCATGAACTAGTTTTAAGAAAAGTGATTCAATGATTCACTGTTATTTAGCATTGGGGATTCCAATTAATTTTAGAGAATCTGTTCATATGGTTCATGTTAATGATTCACTGATATATGCATTGGGGAGTCCAATTTATTTGAATGAATTGGTTTGTTCAGACGGTTCATGTAAATGAACTAGATTTTAGAAAAGTGATTCTCTGATTCACTGATATGTAGCGTTGAGGGAGTCCAATTCGTTTTGAGGAATCGTTTCATTCAGACAGTTAATGTAAATTAACAATTTTTTTAAAAGTGATTCACCGATTCACTGATATGTAGCATAATAGAGTCTGGATTATACTCACGGTGGTGCAGTGGTTAGCACTGTCGCCTCACAGCAAGAAGGTTGTGGGTTCAAACCCCAGTTGCCCTGGCCTGTCTGTGTGGAAATTGCATGTTGTCTGCATGGGTTCTCTCCGGGTGCTCTGGCTTCCTCCCACCATCCAAAAGACATGCAGGCTAGGTTAATTGATGTCTCCAAAAATTGTCCTAGGTGTGGATGTGAGAGTGAGCGGTTGTATGTCTATGTGTGGCCCTGCGATATACTGGTGACCTGTCCAGGGTGTACCCCGCCTTTCGCCCATTGTTAGCTGGGATAGGCTCCAGCCCCCCCCCCCGCGACCCTGTACACAGGATAAGTGGTTGACGATCGATCGATGGATGGATAGATGGTTCATGTAAATGAACTAGATTTAAGAAAAGTGATTCTGTACTTCACTGATATGTAGCGTTGAGGGAGTCCAATTCATTTTAATGAATCATTTTGTTCAGACAGTTAATGTAAATGAACCATTTCAAAAAATAACATTGAAATAATTAACTAGTTTTAAGAATGTGATTCTCTGATTCTCTATAATAGCATTGAGGAGACCAGTTCATTTTAATGAATCGTTTAGTTTGAACGATTCATGTAAATCGGCTGGTTAAAATAAGCTATTCAGTGAAATGTAGCATTGGGGAGTCCACTAGATTTTAATGAATCGGTTAGTTCGGATGGTTCATGTAAATGAACCGGTTAAAATCACATATACTGTACGCAGCTTTGGGAAGTCGTTCATTTTAGAAAATTGCTAGTGAAGTGAATTCCTGCTGTTTGTCACCATGTTTTCGACTCAGTTACATAAAATAGGGGGTGTTGTAGTTTGAATTATTCTGAATCAGAACTGTATGTGGCTACATTTTATATCATCTGTATTTATGAGAATATATTATTCAATTCTGTCAGCAGAACTTCTGATAGCAGAATATAAGATTTAGAATATTTATCTTCCTTAAATAGCTTCAATGTCGACAGCCATTTTTGTTAGAAGCTTGTATCTAAATAAGAGCCTGAGTAGTTTAGCGGAGTAATTTGTAGCTTGGCAAATGATATTTTTAAAGTAGTTGAGTTTTCTCAACCCTTAGAGACCTTTGTCCTCCCTTCTGTTTTGCTATTTACTTCCGTATCGATCTACAGCATTTCCAACGGTTGAGTTTTGTTTTCTGAAAGTTGCACGGAGTGTAGTTTTTGTGTATTTTTGGCCAGATTCATCTCGTTCTCGCTCTCTTTGCTGACTAGCAGTGTGACTCAGTCCCTCAATGATGATGAAATTGGTTCGGCTCCACTGGGCCCAAGTTCTGGCAAGAACCAACGAGAAAAAGAGCCAGAAACATGTAAACTTCATCCGCAGTCAGCGCAGAGAACAACATTCACACAACACTGCACAAACAGATCAACACAAAAACATCCGTGCCTAGTGACCAACGACAAGACGAGAGACCCCAAACTCATCTTGAGTTTTGTTTGTTTGTTTTGGATTAACATCTCGACCTTTCAAAATTGGAGATTTATGACAGATCGCCGGATGACATGCTAATATTCTCCCTCCCAGAGGAAAATTCAAGCTGATGTCACCTCATATAAGTGGAACGTTTGTGAAATGTCAGGAATATTGTTATTTATCTGTGTTTTCACAGCATTTCACACTCTTTAAAGGTATAGTTCACCCAAAAATGAAACTTCTCTCATCATTTACTCATGACCCTCATGCCATCCCAGATGTGTATGACTTTCTTCTTTAGAAGAATATCACAGCTCTGTAGGTCAATACAATGCAAGTGAATGGTGGCCAGAACTTTGAAGCTCAAAAAAAGCATATAAAGGCAGCATAAAAGTACGCCATATGACTCATGGTAAAATCCATGTCTTCAGAAGCGATTTAATAGGTGTGGGTGAGAAACAGATCAATATTTGAGTCCTTTTTTTACTATAAATCTCCACTTTCACTCTCTCTTTCTTTGGTTTTTGGCAATTAGCGTTCTTCGAGCATATTGCCAACTACAGTATTATACTATAGTATAAAAAAAATATATATGGTCTTTATCATTTTCTGCATCTGACTGGTTTTTAACTTCCACAACAACTCTCTTTCTCTCGTTTCTCACCACTCTCTATTGCTCAATATCTCAAACAATAAGTAGTCGGCTAATTTTGCACACATGTTGACTCGCAGTCTGTGGATCATTTCTCACCCGGTGAGTCATACGCTAATAGATGATGTGGGCCGTTCTGGCTGCTGGGGTGCTGTGTGACCCCAGTTTGTGATTTTATGAAGGAGACAGAGAACAGATTGGCTTGCCAGAGGTTTGTTTTCAAGCAATATTTGGTTTAAGTCCTACATTGTAATGAAACCCAACGTGATAGATGGAGTTTGCTGGACCAGCTACGGTGTTGACTCATACTCTGGAGAATGTGTAAGGGTCATTGCAAGCAGGAGACGAGGAGGAGTTCGGGGCCCCTGAGGGCCACAGGGACCCAACAACTGGATGGTCCAGCTTAATCTAGAGTCACAACATAATCATAATGGATTTAGATCCAAAGTAGATCTAAATCCAGTCGGACACCGGATAAACTGTCTAGTGCCTCAAAATTACAAAAACAGACTTCGCCTTGTAAAACACACATACATGTCTGTTTTGCTCATTAGTGGAGAAAGCTGTAGGGAAGAAGACTTCAAGCATTAGCTTCTTTTGTGATTATAAAACTTAACATTTCTCTTAACACCCAATCACTGAAATCTCGCATCACTTAATCATTTTTATAAATGTCAAAAAGAAATTCTGGTGTATAATCACGTAATAACCTGTACCGGAAGTCACCGTCAACCAATTGCCCATCTGTGATAGAGTGTGACTGCCTCCTAGCGGCCATAACTCGCAAACACATTTCCAATTCTGACGTCTGAACTAATCGTTGTCATCTCAACTCTGTGGGGTGACATGCCGTACATTTGTCTAAAGTGAAAGCAAATATAGGCAGCTCATTATTAAAAAGATTTGAAGTACTTCAGACACAAACACTCTGGCATGTGTGAATTTCTGTGAGTTTTCCATGATCGGTCCAATTATTTGTCATAACTGGATTAAGAGTTTTTAAAAATAACTTACATTTAGACAGATTTAAGACTGTTTTTTTAAAGACTGATAAAAAAGAAAATCAATATAAAAAGAAGAGGGTTCATACTGTCCCACGTTTCTTTTTTAAACCTGGCTCTACACTTGCAGACTCAAAACAACACGTTTCAGCCGAGGGTGTCACATGCAGACTGATTTGCTGAGATCTTGCTCTTTTCAGTCAGAGGTACGACACACTTTCTGATTAAAATGGTGAAGGGATGACACACATATAACGACTCACCACAACTATCTCTCTCTCTGACAAAATAACAACACAAGTAAAACTGCAATAGACTGATTTGGGGTGTCCTCACAACTGTAGCTTGCTTGTTCTGAAACAGGGGCTAAAATAGTTACAAAGTTGCATTTTTTTTCATGGTTCGGTTGGCTTTCACAAGGATATATTTTAAAATGCGCCAAAACTGTCAAATGTCAAGGTTATTTTTATCCGCCGTTAATTGCTTTTGCATTATTTCTGCAGAATGACAGACGGAATGACGGATTTTAATTAGTGTTTGTGATGATACGCAGCAGAGTGTGATTATAAAAAAAAAAAAAAAAAAAAAAAAAAAAAAAAAGTAGTTCAGATCAGCTTGTCAGTTCTTTTCAGTGACAGACTTTTTCCAAACAAAACCGATGTGTTTTTTCAGTGCTTGAAGCCATTAACTCAGCAGGCAGTACGGATGGTCAAGTGACTGACACCTCCCGCTGAGAGCTGCTAATGGGCGTGGTCTCCCTCTCCCTCTCCCTGGCCGGTGATTATGTTAATGAAGCTAATACCTGAAAATCATTGGAAAAATCAGCTAGTGTAGAGCCAGATAAGTAGAGGTATATACAGTCAATATACTGTGCAGCAAGCAGTGCAAAAGTATTCCCCTTTAAACTTATTTCTAGGCTATTATATTAGTTTGTTTTATAGGCTCAAAGGTTCTTTCAGAGGAAGAAAAATATTAAATATTAGAGACGCATGCTTTTTTTTTTTTTTCTTCTTCTTCTTCTTCTTCTTCTGAATTGCTGTGCTAAGCTATGCACAGCAATACCAGGGACATATTTGAAGTATAAAAAAAAAAAAGTTCATTTCATCGAGTCTTTAATGTCTGCTGGGAAAAACTTGCGTGTTTAAGAAAATATACATAGATGGCCAAAATACAAAAGGACAAAACATGTATTACTATTCTTAACAGTGCTGAATAAAACAAATTATATATATTGCACAAATCATTCTTATCTACCAAACAAGATATTTATATTTTTCAACATAGTAAGAACATATTTACAAGAAGATAATCTGATATGCAAAGTTGTCCCGTCCATCATTCACCTCCTTTTATTCGGAATGACTTGGTTTCCACTGGTTGCAACGGGAATGAGGAGTTTGCGATACTCCAGTGGAAGATATTTCTCTATCAGTAAGTTCACAGGCGTGTTGTCGGTCACAAACCCTTGCCTGAGAAAGATCACATGAAAAAGCATTAATTGAACACCTTAAAAAAAAAAGATAAATCATGAACCTATTAGATGATTATTACCGTCTCATGAGCAGCTCAAAATCTTCAACTTCAATCGTTTTACGTTTGGCGTGTGCAGCGTATGCCTCCAGATCATCTGCTAGACGATCAAAGTATTTCTTAAGACTACGGAAAACAAAAATCACACATTTTGTCATTGAGATGTTGTTAACCCCAAAAAATTTAATATAACATTATTTAACCATCCTAACTAAAGTTGTTCCAACCTGTATGGCTTTTTTGTTTTTTTTAACTCACACAAAGAGATGTTTCAAACAGATAATTTTGTTTTTTCTTCCATACAATGAAAGTGAATGGGGACAGAATGCATCAAGCTTCAGAATTACTATAAAAAAAAACACCATAAACGTAGTCCATACTAATAGTGCACTATATTCCAAGTAGTCTTAAGACAAACACTAGCACAATCATCCTCTCTGGCATACCTCTCAAATCTCATTTTGTAAAAATATAAAAAATAAACGTGTTGCATCAGGTTTAATGACAATGATTCCAATTGGCAATGTTTTTCACATGACTCATAACCAAATGCGATGCAGCCTGTTGGATTATGCATAAGTGTTATTTAGATTTCAACGGAGCCCCTTAGAGGACAGGTCGGGAATTTTTATTCTGAAATGGTTTTGCATTCCCTCGCAATATATTTACCATAGTTTTACTACAGTAACCATATTTTAACAATCATGTTCACAGAGAACCCATAGTAATAATACAGGAAAACAAAACTATGGTAATAAACATCATAATTGTGTGGTTATTATGGGTTTACTACACAAATACCATAGTTTAACTATGGTTACTGTAGTAAAACCATGGCTTTACTATAGTAGTACCCATGAGAGCTCCATGTTTTTGGGCGGAAATATGGTTTTCCTATACTGTAGTAATAAGAAAGGCTGTAGTAACTTTTGTTTTTCTGTGATTTATTTATTTATTTATTTATGTTTTACACTAAAGTAATACTGTAGTACCTGTGATTCCAGGACATTTTATTTATCCACAGAGTTTAATATTGAAGCAAAAAAACACGAGAGGTCATGATGTACAGTATATTTTGGTTACTGAAAGGTCATTTTGACATTCATTTTGAAGCACACAGCACATGCAGATTATATTTTTACTTAAAACTGCATTGTAAAATTCCAGGTTTTCCAGGACGTGTGGGAACTCGAATATGGTAGTAAATATGAAAGGCAAGCAAGCATGTTTTTTGGTGGAAACCCTGGTTTCAATACAGTATACTGGATCCGTATAGAAATCATTGTTTTACTATAGATTAACCATGGGTAATGGTTATACATGGTATTTGTATAGTAAAACCAGAATAACCACAAAATGATGATGTTTCTTATCATAGTTTGTTTCTTTTCCTGTATTATTACTAGGGTTTCACTACAAATATCATGGTTAAAATATGGTTACTGTAGTAAAACCATGGTAGATTTATTGCAAGGGAACGCAAACTATTGTGAGGACATACAAAACTATTTCCGAAAAAACAAAAAAAAAATAATTCCACCCTGTCCTCAAATGGGCTCTGTAGATTTGAGAGCTTCTGCGGAGGGGAAGATTCAGCAAATGACGCCTAAAATGTCGGTATATTACTCACACAAACCTTTCGTATGGCTTCAGAAGTCTGAATATAGCGCTCTAGTCATATGGGACTACTTTTAAGGTGCTTTTTTGTCTTTTTTCCGGAGCTTGACGGCCCCTGATCAATATATGCTTTCGATGTTTGGAAAAAACAGCTTAAACGTTGTTCAACAGAAGAAAGTCATATGGGGGTTGAGTAAATGATTTTTCACTTCACTTTAGACAACAGGTCTTCATTGATAATGTGCCAAATGGTTCACATACATTTCATTTATGGCTGGGAAGACATCACTGGCCACTTTTGTCTTTGCGAAGTGTTTGAACACCCTCATGATGTAACTCTTGGGAAGAACATTGTTGCTTGTCTGACGCTTCTGTCTGGGGGCTCGTTTGGCAACCTGAGGGGCAGGACTGGGATAACAGGGTTTAAATTTGCATTAGGGTGGAAAGGAGACATTGTAAAACGGAAAAACGGGAAGAATGTTGTTGGTTAATCACCCAGCATTCAATTGCTTAAGGACGGTGGGAGTATCCAGAGCACAAGGACTTGTGATCGCTCTCTTCTGTCGAATAAAAGCAGGCGTTTTCATGGAAAGCTCTGGAAGTAAAAGAAATCACAATGCAATAGTAGATGAACGTTTAGACCTAGTGATATACAACTTTTTAATAGTAATGCTTCTATTTAAATGATTCACAAACGTTTCGAAATCACTCAAAGGGAGATGACACATCTATGTAACTTATTTGAAAAAGGAGTTCAAAATGAATTGAGAAATGTTTTAACCAGTTAATTTACATTAACTGTCTGAATGAACCGATTTGCAAGAAAGTCAGACTTCTAAAAACGATTTAAAGCACATGACTTATAAGGAGGTAGGAGTCACCTGCACTACGAGCATCATCGTCATCATCTTCCTCTTCATCTGGAGCAGGCGAGTGAGGTTCAGCGCTCCGATTGTCTGGCTCAGAGTCAATCAAGTCCTCTTCCTCTTCATCTGGAGCAGACGAGTGAGGTTCAGCGCTCCGATTGGCTGCTTCAGGCTCCATCATGATGTCTTCCTGTTCATCTAGAGCAGGTGATTGAGGTTCAGCGCTCTGATTGTCTGGCTCAGAGTCAAGCAAGTCCTCTTCATCTGGAGCAGGCAAGTGAGGTTCAGCGCTCCGATTGTCTGGCTCAGAGTCAAGCAAGTCCTCTTCCTCTTCATCTGGAGCAGGCGAGTGAGGTTCAGCGCTCTGATTGGCTGCTTCAGGCTCTATCATGATGTCTTCCTCTTCATCTGGAGCAGGCGAGTGAGGTTCAGCGCTCTGATTGGCTGCCTCAGGCTCCGTCATATCCTCTTCCTCTGACTGGTTCACCTCCTCTGGGGCATCATCACCTGCATATTCTGGCAAATCTTCCTTAGCCAGACTTGACCCATGTTTCTGTGACCTTCGCTCAGGTGTGTTGACCTCTGCTGCAGGGTAAAGGGGAGGGGACAAAGGGCCATCTTGTGGTTCGATTTCTTCATCGGGAATGTTCTGTAAATTCTCTCTGCTTCCGTTAACAAAATCCAGAAGATCTGAACAGAAACATGTGAGTTTGTATGCACAATATAATATTTTGTGTATTGTTTATTTTCTATATACATTGTCTTATTGGCATTGGTTAAAAAAAAAAAAAAAAAAAACACATTACTCCTGGTAATTAAAGCTACCCAATCCGATTTAACCTTGCACTTGTAAAAATGGCCTTTAAAGTGTCCAATATACATCAGACTTACTCTGTGTAAGAGACTGACAGTGGATTTTACAGATACTGATGACGATAACTAAGGTGGTGGAAAAGGCTGATAACAGATTAATCAGCTAATAATTTATCAAATCAATTGAGAGAATGTTAAAAAAAAAGTTCTTAGCCTTTCATTATCATGACGGGCATATACATGGAGGCTACCAGAGTCCAAAATGAATAAAATCCCAGATGCAATATATTGAAGATTTTACACTTTTTTTCTGAACTCTTATTTTGAAATGACGGAGGCTTGACTTTGTTACAATGCGCTAAATTTAAGTATTTACCAAATTAGGTTTTTTAATAGGCATACATATATTTACCAGATTAAGGATTTTGTATGCAAGTGTGATTAAATTATTTATACACACACACACACACACACACACACAGGTGCCAATAAGAAAAACTCGCTGCATAGGAAACGCCCAGCTTATACAGAGAACAAACCACACACACCGACAGCAGACAGCACAAGATGAGGACGGACACATTCTTGCACTCAAAAACAGCTTTGAGCGCAAATTGACATGCAAGAATCTCAAAATGTGTTTTTCTAAATTTGAAACCATGCTTAACAGATCAACCTAAAAACTGTATGTTTATGATGAAACACAGCCAAAGTGAGACGCTCCAAAAGAATCCGTTTGACGCTTGTGTACATTGAAGCGTTCTTAGAAAAGGCCTTATAATAAATCTCAGAGTGACTGATGAATTCAATTGCAAAATGGATTGCTGTGAACTGTAATGCTTTTTATTTATCTAAAATATATTTGCATTTACTATTTTTAATTATATATACATATATATATTTTGAATCATTGTTATTTGAGGAACTTTATCAGGAAATATTTATACAAGCGGTTAATTTGATTAAACAGTACTGAAGGAGTTACCGTCTATGCCGGGCACTTACTGGCTGCTTTTCTTTATTGTTCGGTCAATCCATTTAAAAAAAATTTGTTTGCCAATTAAATAAATTATGTTGGCACAATTACATTTTTATCTACAAAACTAATTTCAAATATATAGGCATTCGCCTTTTATTAAGATCATAAAAGATCATGAGAAACATTTTAGTCAAGTGACCCCAAACGTTTGAATGGCAGTGTTGGTGTATATGCGCACGCATGCCCACACACACTTATTTTTTATTATCATTATTATTCACATTATAAAAAGTTGAAGATATGATGCATGTGCTGATGGGAATCTTTTCCATATAGTCACATTGCTCCTTTCATGTGTTTGCTTCAATTTAAAACAATTGATTTATCTTATCAAAATAACTAAATTTCCATTAAATTGAGAAAAATATGGATGAATATTGTCAGCCAGTGATTGTTTTTATTTCACCTGTAGAGGCCACCATTATAGTATAGAGCAAAGTTGTTCTAACTGTAGAATCCTCCAGCGCGGTCCACAGAGGAACAAAAGAAAAACTAGATATTGTCACCGGTTAATCGGTAAAACTGATATATTGGTCTAATTCTACACATTATGTTCATGTGGACTGAGGCTAAGACAAGACTATGGCTGCATCTAAATTTGCTTAATTTAGTCTTTGTACTGAATTTGATGAAGAATGTACAGCCGTGGCCAAAAGTATTGGTAGTGAAATAAATGTTTCGCAAAGTTTTCTGCTTCAGTTGTTGTGGTGTTGATTCACATTATTTCTAGATTATTGTGCAGAGTGATCAGATGCATTTTAAATAATTGCAAAAAGCTTCATTGGCCAAACAAATTAACTTTACCACAAAAACCCAAATTTCACTGTTATCTCAAATATCATTATGTTAGCTCAAAATGACCAGCTAACATAATTTCACTAATCATATCAGCAGCACCTGGGAAAGTGTGAACGAGTATTAGTCAGGTGAAATCACTCTATCATTCTGATTGGATTATAACAACAGACTGATTGCTATAAAATGAGGGAAGAAGTGCTTCCAAACAGTGTTCTTGTTTGCAATGGTTACTTCTAAAGAACGACGTGCAGCCATCATTGCCTTGCATCAAAATGGCCTCACATGCAAGGAAATTGCTGCAAAGAATATTGCACCTGAAAGAACCATTTACCGGATCATCAAGAAATTCAAGGAGAGGTTCAACTGCAGTGAAGAAGGCTTCAGGACGTCCCAGAGTGTCCAGTAAGCGCCAGGACCAGCTACGGAATCGTGTCACCACCAGTGCAGAGCTTGCTCAATATTGGCAGCAGGTTGGTGTGAGTGCATCTCCACGCACAGTGAGGCGAAGACTTTTGGACAATGGCCTGGTGTCAAGAGGGACAGCAAAGAAGCCACTTCTCCAAGAAAAACATAAAGGACAGACTGAAATTCTGCAGGAAGTACAAGGATTGGACAGCAGAAGACTGGTGCAAAGTTATTTTCTCTGATGAAGCCCCCTTCCGACTGTTTTGGGACATCTGGAAAATCGATAGTCCAGAGAAGAAAAGGTGAACACTACCATGAGTCCTGTGTCATGCCAACAGTGAAGCATCATGAGACCATCCATGTGTGGGGTTGCTTTTCATCACAGGGAGTGGCTCTCTCACAATTCTACCCAAAAACACTGCCATGAATAAAGAACGATAACAAAACGTCCTGCAAGAGCAACTTCTCCCAAAGATCCAGGAGCAATTTGGTGATGATCCATGCATTTTCCAGCATGATGGAGCACCATGTCACAAGCCAAGAGTGATAATGAAGTGGCTCGGAGATCATTACATTGACATTTCGGATCCGTGCCCAGGCAACTCCCCAGATCTTAATCCCATAGAGAACCTGTGGTCAGTCCTCAAAAGGCGAGTGGACAAGCAGAAGCCCACAAATTGTGATCATCTCGGAGCACTAATAAGTTAAGAATGGATCGCCATCAGTCAGAATTTGGCCCAGAAGCTGATATCCAGCATGCCAGAGTCAATTGCAGAGGTTATGAAGAACAAGGGTCAACACTGTAAATATTGACTTTCCATATATTGAACGTTTTTGCCAATAAAAGGCTTTAAAACTTATGAAATGCGCATCATTGTTTTCCAGTATACCATAGAAACGTGAAAAAATTATCTACAAATACTGAAGCAGCAAACTTTGCAAAACACATAATTTGTCACTGCCAATACTTTTGGCCATGGCTGTATTTCTCGGAACACAGTTGAGGAGTATGCAGAGTCGTCGTATGAATACATTTCCGGACACATACACATACCGGGAATGTGGGCATTATCCTTAGACATGAATATATGATGTAATAAAAACTACATATTCTACTCTGGTTTTGTTAAGCAAGTACAACTTAACCAGATATATATATATATATATAGCACCTACAGTTCTCCGCCATTTTTTTTTTCTTTTTATTTAGCGTTTTGAATGCGATTTCTTCTCAGCTCCCCTGGCATAATGGAAAAGTACAGTGTCCAGTGGATGTGCCCTTCAGAATTTCGCCAGATGCAGTAGGTCATTCGGGTATTTCTGGTCTACTCTTTTATGAACACTGAGGATTCGGATATACTACTCCGTTGACATACTGCTCATGGCATACAATATATTATGGAAGTATGCATATTCGGACGTGGTCTATCATTACTCACCTTTTTCTCTGGGGTTCAATCCAGTGCCAAGACTCTTTGTGACTCTTGAACCTGGTGGAACTCCTAAAACAACACCTCCACCTTCTGAGCGGTGCGCTCTGCGAGTTATTCGCTCTTGATTCATTGATGCATCCATGTCACCTGGAACATTCTCCTCCTCATCTTCCTCTTCTGTTTGGGTCTCTGGTATCTCCACATCCTGTGATTCAGGAAGTGACTCAGTCATCGCCTGAGTGGGAGCAAGTACAATCTCATTTACATAACTCAAAGACATGCCATCTCCTGCCTCTTGGGATGAAGGTACCATCTCCACCTGTTCCACATCCTGTGATGCAGACTCCATGTCATGCTCTTTGTCTTTGGTTAAAAGCTCAGAGACTTCAGGAATATCACCATCCTGAGTTTCTAGGTTTTCTACTCCATTACTCTCGAGATCAAGTTCTCTCTCGAGCTCTGCAGACGGTACCAAGGTGTCGTGTTTCTTGGGCTGCACATAAAGCTCAGTAACATCACCGAGACCGAGAGTTAACTTCTGCCATGAAGAATCTTCTAGAGTTTTTCCATCTTGAAATACAGAGTCACCTAAAGGAGAGAGACCACTTTTGCTTTAGACAGAATATGATTGGAGGACACGTAAATTCTGAGTTCAGGAACAAACCTTGGCTATAGCCCTGCTCAAGACATCTCTGCACAGCCTCGTCAAACGCATCCACAGATGGCAGCTTCCGATTGGACACCTTCCTCTGAAGCCCTGCCCTCTCTGTTCGCTTTTCCACAAATGGGGTCTTCAAGGTCAAATTCAGGCCACTGACAAACATAAACAAGAACCACACTTACAAATTCTGAAAGTGTTAATGGAGTCTTGACTTGTGCTGCAAAATAAACTTCCCAGCATTACTAAATGGGAACAAAAAACAAGTTAGTCTTTACATTTTTATATTTTAAGGTACTTCGGAAGAAACCTGGGCATTGGGATCTATCCTAATCCAAAAGGTTTTACCAAGCTTTGAACATAAAAGTAGATTTACTGGACAGCGTTTCCATAAATTATGAAACTAGCATATACAAAAAAAAAATCTAAATCATTGAGCAAAACACAGCACAATGTAACAAGACGAGCCAAACGTAGCTAATTAAACTATCAGGATTTCTTTAATGACTAAGTAAAATATTGAATGCATGTGAGATGAGATTTTCCACAGGTTTTTAGGCCAGGCCAACTAAAAAAAAATAATGGACTGAGCAACTTTTACCTCTTTGATCCAGCAGAGAAATCCAGATCCTGAGATACATCCTGAGAGACATCAGCCGCCATTTCTGATTTGCCTGTGAACATGTAAAACAGAGTGATTAAATTATGGTTTATCTGCGTTTGTCTGATTTCTGATGCAGAAGAACGAGTTCTGCTGCATATTTGATTGCGTTTATCAAATGTTTTCCTGCAAGTGAGAAATTGTTTGTACTCTTCATGAGGGCATTATTAAGGGCATTTTCACAATAGAAATTGTGTTATGCATCAGAATCTTTTTAGTTTAGTTATAGTACCCAAAAATTTACATTCTCTCAATATTTACACAGATTTGTATGACTTTCTTACTTCTGCAGAACAGTTTTTTAGAAATATATCTCAGCTCTGTAGGTCCACACAATGCAAGTGAATTGTGGCCAGAATTTTGAAGCTGCAAAATGAATATACAGGTGCATCTCCTTCAAGCATTTTTTTGTAATCTTGATGATTACGGCTTACAGCTCATGGAAATCTAAAATCCAGTAGCATGGATTCGATCAGTCTGTGGCACTGCTGATGTGTTATGGAAGCCCAGGTTGCTTTGATAGCGGCCTTCAGCTCGTCTGTATTGTTGGGTCTGGTGTCTCTCATTTTCCTCTTGACAACACCCCAAAGATTCTCTATGGGGTTCAGGTCAGGCGAGTTGGCTGGCCAATCATGCACAGTAATACCATGGTCAGCAAACCAGTTACTAGTAGTTTTGGCACTGTGGGCAGGTGACAAGTCCTGCTAGAAAAGGAAATCAGCATCTCCATAAAGCTTGTCAGCAGATGGAAAGCATAAATTGCTCCAAAATCTCCTGGTAGAAGGCTGCATTGACTCTCGACTTGAGAAAACACAGTGGACCAACACGAGCAGATGACATGGCACCTCAAATCATCACTGACTGTGGAAACTTTACACTGGACTTCAAGCAACTTTGATTCTGTGCCTTTCTACTCTTCCTTCAGACACTGGGACCTTGATTTCCAAATGAAATGCAAAATTGACTTTCATCTGAAAAGAGGACTTTGAACCACTGAGCAATAATTATTTGTAGTAATTCGTGCAAAAGGAGCCCCGACCAAGTATTGAGTGCATAAATGAACATACTTTTCAGACGGTTGAGATATCTGTATTATAAATTCTTTATTCTAATATTTTGAGATACTGGATTTTTTACTTCCATGAGCTGTAAGCCGTATTCAAGATAACAAAAAAAGGCTTGAAATATTTCACTTTATTTGTAATGAATCTAGAATATATCAAAGTTCCACTTTTTGAATTAAATTACGTGAAACTTTTCCATGATATTCTAATTTTTTGAGATGCACCTGTAAAGGCAGCATAAGAGTAATCCAGAAAACTCCAGTGGTTAAATCCATATCTTCTGAATCAATATGATAGGATTAAATGAGAAACAGATATTAAAATCCTTTTTACTATACATTTTCCTCCCTGTCCAAAAGGTGGCGATATGCACAAAGAACGCAAATCGG
The DNA here is from genome assembly GCA_032164185.1 of Moxostoma hubbsi. Lineage (NCBI taxonomy): Eukaryota > Metazoa > Chordata > Actinopteri > Cypriniformes > Catostomidae > Moxostoma > Moxostoma hubbsi. The sequence goes on from JAVLUX010000042.1 coordinate 27,412,999, forward strand.
TAAAAACAGAAGAACTAGGTCCTCTCATGAATGCTAGGGCTGTCACAATTCTAAAATTTGGCTGACGATTAATAGTCAAACAAATTATTGCGATTAATTGTCTCTTTTAGGGCTTTCACGATTAATTGTAATTTAATGTGCATGCGTTCTTAAGCCATTTTTACATATTTTACTTCAAATGAAATAATAAAAGAGAGATATATTTTCCTTTTTAAGACTTGAAAAACTTTATAATTTTAACTTTAGTTTTGGTCAACTTCACATTTACATTGTTGTTGTATTATTTATTTATAAAATAATTAATATTACGCAATAGTAAAATATTTTGTCCTAATTTCATATAATTTTAACGCTCTTTGATTAAACAGACGAGGCCTTATTTCTCGTGAAGCAAAACCATTAAGATTTTGTGTTCATAATTTTATCACTCCACAGAAATTATGTATAGTCTCCTCTGTCATTAACACTGCGTGTATGAACCCGCTATGACCAGGAACATTTGCAATTACACAATCGTTTAAAGTGAAGCCGCAGCGCTTCGCGTTCACTATAAAATTGTATATTTGTTTGATTATATTTTCGCGGGAGTTTAGCGTGAGCCTCTGCTGACGGTGTGCGCGTCGGTGCTCTTCAAACGCACTTCCGGACAGGAGCTGCTCTTGCTGACATCAGCTTTGTGGCTCAGTGATGCTCAGAGTTTAACTGAATGACACATAAACGTGTCTTTGATAGTATTTGTATATTTGCTTAAAATTCCCTTATTTGGGCATTGAAATGTGATTGGAATTTGAAGTGCACAATATCAGTGGTTAGATCAAATAACAGCGGTCAGATAATTATTTAATATTGTGACGGGCCTAATGAACGAGCATAGGAGACCTGCTCAAAGTGGAGATTTATAGTAAAAACAGGCTTAAATTTTGATCTGTTTCACACCCACACCCATCATATTGTTTCTGAAGACATGGATTTAACCATTAACCACTGGATTTGAATGGATTACTTTTATGCTGCCTTTACATGCTTTTAGGAGCTTCAAAGTTCTTTCCATCATTTACTTGGATTGTATGGACCAATTGAGATCTTGGTTTGTGTTCAGCAGAAGACAGAAAGTCACAGACATCTGGGATGACATGTGGCTGACTAAATGATGAGACAATCTTTCAATTTTGGTAAACTATTCCTTTGACAAAATCAAAGGCATCGGAAATGTGTAACAGGTGACAACAGGTCAGCACCTGGCAGTTGCTCCAGCTCTTTCTCAAACAATGATACACTGAAGGCACGCTGTGGTTTCCTGCGGCTCAATCCCCTCACCACATGTGTCAGGGGTTCAGTGTGTAGAGTCAGATCAGACAACTCCACTCCAGACAGACCTTCACTAAGATAATCACAGAGCTCATTAAAACAACCTGTACAGGGAAGATGACTGAATGTATAGGACTGAAGTTGTAAGCACTAACGTTCTATCTCCAGTGCTGGAGGCAGAAGAATCTCCTGCGTTTGGTTCTGAATTTTGCAGTAAAGGCTGACCTGACATCAGCAGTGATGTTTCAGTCTCTGGAACATATGGGTAAACAGGAAAAACATGTTTGCTTCTAGATCAATAACAACACTTCTTTACTATTGTATGTCAACAATACTTTGAAATGATGTTTATCAGTAACTATGTGTTTATCTAAGCAATGTGTGGTTTAGTATGTGCAAAATGAGTTTGGATAATGTATGTAAGCTACCTGTATATATGATTCCCTTGAGCAGGCCACGAGTTGTGATGTCCTCGTCGTACAGTGGGGATGCGGACGCGGCTGGAGGGTTTGTCTTTCCTCCCAGTGACTTTTGCCGTTTAGGGGGAGGGACAGGTGAGTGAGAGGCACTCTAAAATGGAAAAGAATGGTGTTAGTAAAATCTAATTGGAATGTTATTAAATGCATAAAATCACCATTTTAAGACCAAACAAACCTCGTGAAGTTTTTTCTTGAGTTTGTGGCGCAAGGCAACTCCAGGGCTCTCTAGTCCAGGGGTGTTTTTTGACCTCATACTGCGGCGTAGACGGGTCCCACTGAAAAACACAACACACACACCTCTGTCGCACATACTAAAATGAAATATACAATAATACGCTTTCACCTAAGGCATGTACACAAACACATACAGTACTCTGTGTACATAAAATTAACATTTTTAATTACCTTTGTTGTGTCCTGCCATTGTTACCATGCCTGATTAATATTTTCCATATAGTAAACTCATGACCAGAGATATTAACCAGTTCCAATGATTCCTTTAAGTCTTTAGCAGTCACTCTGGGATTCTTCCTTCCCCCCCCAATTAAGCATTCTGCTGTGTGCCCCATCATCTTGGCTGGACGGCCCTTCTAGGGAGAGTAGCTACAGTACCAAATCGTCTCCATTTATAGACAATTTGTCTAACTGTGGACTGATGAATATCTAAGCTCTTCAAGATATCTTTGTAACCCTTTCTAGCTTTAATTCTTGATCGAAGGTCTTCTGAGATCTCATTTTGCTAGGCATGGTCCACAGCAGCAGATGATTCCTGTGACGCACTCAAAATGATTTGAGTGATTTTTATAAGTCAAATTAGCACTAACCCACACCTCCAATCACATTTCGTTAACAGGATGCCAGGTTTGCCAACTCCTGACTCTAATTAACTTTAGTTCAATACTAAAGTAATCACACGTTCAAGCTGGAATAAACCATTATTACTCAAAATATATCATTTTACACACATAAAACATAATATTATGTGTGTAATAGTTCACACATAAGATACACATAATAGGGAAAAATAATATGTAACCTTAACCATTTCTGTAATGTGAAGTGTCATAGTATAGCTATGTAGAAAAATGGAAATTAATCACTTAATTTAATTTGCATGCAGTTTATTTGTATATGTATATTTAGGTATACATTATAGTGTGTGTAGTTTATGTTTATTTAACTATAGAATCAGGCAGAAAGGACATTTTATATGAAGTTTAAAGGTTTTAAGAGAATCTGTTTACCTTCTGGTTACCGGAGATCTGGGTATCTCGGTGTTCAGGACTCTCCTCAACAAAACCCGAGCTGATATATCCTCATCTACCGAATCCATAGTTTCTTATCGAAGTTAATCACAAATAATAATCCGAAAAGGTGCAAAATGTGATCCACATCTAAACTGAATTAAACAACAAAGAAAAACAACGCCAAGTCATCCGTTTGGCCTTTCAGATGAAAGACGCGAGACTCCCGCCTGCTCGTTCAAACAAATCTCGCGTGATTTGAAGAACGTTAATCGTTGCTTTTATGGGATATGTAGTTTTTTAAACTGTAGCAGTGGAGCACGATTGGGTAGCATTGGGTTTGTAGTTAACTCTTTCTTATGTGGAATTTTTTTTTCTGGCGATGTTATTGTTATTTTAAATATGATTGTGTACTTGTGTCGATCTTGTGGCATTGAATAAAAATGCTTCCTATGAGACAACAAAGTTGTTTCCTTGTGGGGGCGCCAGAGGATCAAACGACTGTGATTAGTCCAACGCCAACAGCGCTGAGAAAAGTAACAGGTACCACGTGGCATCGCAGCTCTAATGCGGAATAGTTTGGAACGTTTTTGATATGGTGATTCAGAAAATATGTGCGAGTATAATTAATGCCTGATCTGATGAAAGACTAACGATATTGGCGGTGCCACAAAAAGTGAAAGGTTGGTCTAAAATGTCCGGTGCATAAATTAAATTCACCCTCATTTAAGCCATACCTACACATTTAGACAAGACTGCATTTAGTATATATATATATATATATATATATATATATATATATATATATATATTAAATGTTATATTTCCATTCTGTAGAATTTGTAGAATAGTTTGTTCGTATAAGAGAGAGAGCAGATGGGCAGTTGTAAGCTTTGATAATGAGAAAGAAACACCCCGGAAAACATATGTTGATGAAGACCACTTAATTTCTTCCATTCTTGTCAAGGGGAGTGCAAAAATTTCTTTCATACAAAATGTTAGTTGTATGAAATTTTCTTTCATACAAAATTCTGCCTTGATGTTTTCAAAGAATATAAAAGGCAGGATATGGCTAGATAGACTCAACAACGGTGACTATTAAAAACCCAATTAAGTATACTGTTGGTTATGATAACTGTTATATATTAAAGTGTATATTACTCGTTTTAAAACCATATTATTTGGAATTATTTTTAAGAGCTTTTTTTTGCGAGTCTTTAGACACCTTGCAGCAGTTGCTCATTTGCATAGGAGACACGTTAGAACAATCATGGCGTCGTAAGCGTTAACGTCACATGCTCTGTTGCCAGTTACATACGCTGTTTCCGTAAAGTCATGTAGTGCAAGTTCTGTCGATGACTGTTTATATAGATCAGTGCTACACCCGCGCAAAATATCTAACAGCAAAGACTACACCCCACTGATCTATATATATAGAACGTAAAAAAATAAAAAACAATATTTGATATGGGGTGTAGTCTTTGCTAGATATTTTAATACTAGATGTCAAATATTGTTTTTTTTTATTTTTTTTTATTTTTTTTACGTTCTGCTCTCTAGAAGTAGAGAGATCCTAATTCAAGGCACACTGTAAATTCTAAATTAACAAATAAACAAATATATACATGATTAGAAACTGATTTGATTAACAATGTTTTAATAAAATTAATGTATAAATAATTTACTAATGTAAATTCACCTCTGACTAATGGATTTGCCACTGGGTTAAAGGGAAAGTTCACCTAAAAATGAAAATTGTCTCATCATTTACTCACCCTCATGCCATCCCAGATGTGTATGACTTTCTTTCTTCTGCTGAACACAAAGTTTTTTGGGGGAAAATATTTCAGTTCTGTAGCTCCATACAATGCAATGAATGGGTCCAAAACTTTGAAGTTCCTAAAAGCACATAAAGGCAGCATAAAAGTAATCCATAGGACTCCAGTGGTTTAATCCATGTCTTCAGAAGCGATATGATAGGTGTGGGTGGGATAAAGATCAATATTTAAGTCTTAATTTATTATAAATTCTCCTCCCTGCCCAGTAGGTGGTGATATTTGTAACAGTGGCCAGCTGATAGATAGCTGTGTAATGTGTATAAACCTCACTCTCCTGACCTCAAGAGGTGAACTAGAGGCTGTAGCCTTTAGCCTCCTTATTAGCGCAACCGCCTCCCCTGCCGGAGACGCCAGTTCGAGTCCAGTACAGAGCGGGTAGAACAGGAGCGTCCACATATGCATGAAGACTTTGATTCGTCAGAAACAAAAGATGAATGTGAAATTAAAAAAAGACTTAAATATTGATCTGTTTCTCACCCACACCTATCATACTGCTTCTGAAGACATGGATTTGACCACTTGAGTCATATGGAGTACTTTTATGCTGCTTTTATGTGCTTTTTTGAGCTTCAAAGTTCTGGGCACCGTACACTGGCATTTTATGGACCTACAGAGCTGAGATATTCTTCTAAAAATCTTTTCTTGTGTTCAGCAGAAAATAATGAGAGCGATTTAATTTTTTGGTGAACTGTCCCTTTAAGACTGAATAGAAATGAGATGACTAATGATACAATTTTTGTATAGAATTAATGCTAGTACACAGTTATAGCTTTATCTTAGAAATGGGTCTCTCAAGTTTTCATGCAAGTAGTTTCATAATGCACACACACACACACACACACACACACACACACACACACTTCCACTCAAAGTAATACATTCAGACAAAAAATATAAAATTTTTCACCCTCTATTTTTAATTGGCACAGTTAACACATACAAAGTATTCAGTGCACCAAAACACAAGCGTAACAAACGCAACACAAACAAAAAAGTGCAAAACATTTGGCAGACCCACCAAATGTGACAAAAAATGTTTAATTCACTAAGCAAAGCAGAGAAAAGAAACCAGGACATTTTTATTAATCAAAATTTAAAAATAGACTCTAACAATGTTTTGGTAGTTCACTCTTATTTATAGACTTATAGTACGTATAGCGATGCGTGTGTAGAATTATATTTATAGTTCTCTGATTTGGGAATGGTGTTTTGTAGCCCAAAAGAGCAGTAACGGGCCGAGGACAATTGATTCTTGTCACTCATAGGCAACATATCATCTCTCTTGTGTTACAGAGACAGCTGTGTGTGTATGTGAATGCCATAAGGTGATAGCGGCAGCGTATATCAAAGCTCAAAATGTTGAAATGTTATAAATGTTTTGCAATCGTTTTGTTCTCAAATAGAGACGTAGCACTTGTGTGTTCACACAGAAGGACGGAAGACAGACATAATGATGTTTTCCTCTTGAAGATGGTGAGATGTTCTCTGCTTTTCAAAACATCCTCTGATTTATTACACGTTTTTATATTTACAGATTCATCAACAACTAGTCAGTTATTAGTCTGCTCAGTTCATTCAACCTAAAATATTATAACTCATCAATAAGCGCTTTGTAACATACTGTAATAAAAGCTTTCAGCATCAAATAGCAGTTTTGTGATGTGAAAAAAAATACGTTTTTATATTGATGATGCTTACTGTTGTGAGTTGTGAGCATGCTCTGGGCTTCAAACCTACCTAGACTCAGTTCAAATAAAATACAATATCCAAAAACCTCTCCTGGACCCAAAATGACTGTGTGAGAGAATTGCAAAATCTAAAAAGAAAAGTTACAATTATTTATGTGCCTCAAGGAGTGGTGAGTAGTCGTGGAAGATGATGAAATTCAAAATATAATCTCTTCATGACAGACGTTACAGCTCAAATACAAACAGACTTCTCTCCAGTAAACCACAGTAATTCAAATAAAACGGGGGGAAACAATCAGATTAATCAAAAGCCTAAAGCATACAGACTAGTTCAAGTTAACATGATGCATGTTAAATGTCTATTTAACCTGTACATTTGGCTCAGAGTACATTGAAACCATAAGGTGTAACCCCGACACTTCATATGGACCCTTGTTCTCAAGGTTACTGAAACTCGTCTGGGAACTCCACAGGGTAAAACCATAGAAACATTAACAAAACAACAGTCACAATAAATACATACTCATATTAACAGGACATTATCATATTCATGTATGTATATATCATGTGTTCGCAGAAATAGCCTGTACCCCACGTAACAAAAAATGAACAGCGCTTGCTTGAATGTGTCGAGCGACTATTGGACGGTTAAGGAAAAGCAGGAAGTGTTTGGGTGAATGTGAGGGGACATAACGGCACCACAAATGACGTGTAAGGGAAAAAACGTGTTAGAATAGATGGCAAACAAACAGACAGGTAACAGATGAAGGTTTTAGTGATTGCACTGGAGGGGCGGAGGCTGATGAGGTGTCAGGGCGGGCAGACATGCTATTAGTCAGTGAAGCCCCACCTCTGATTTGTGACACAGCCATATGAGCAACCAATGGCTCGCAGGTGTTATCTTCAGAAGGTGGAGTCAAAGGGTCTAAAGGGGTGTGGCCTGATAGAGGAGCCATTTGTACGGAATTCCAAAACAAGTGGCATCAAAGAATTTGAAAGCGTTCCAATTTCAAGCTTGGTGCACCTACGTTCACCTACGAATTCTGATGACGAGAAGACATGTGACCAATAGATGATTGAAAGGCCAAAATTTGGCTTCTTAATTCAATGCAAAGAATACATATTTCAAAGCTGCATGTTTTTATTTTGACATTATGAATATAACATTATATGCAATTTTTTTTTTTTTTTTTTTTGCATAGTTATTAAAACCAGACGCCGTGGAGCGTTACATCATATCCTGTACATTTCATTGTCATCATTTTGCCCACTCAAAGCCTAGTTTGACTTAAAGGGAAAGGCCACCCAAAAAATGTAAATTCTCTCATCATTTACTCACCCTCATACACATCCCAGATGTGTACGACTTTCTTTCTTCTGCTGAAAACAACCTGAGATTTTTAAAAGAGTTTCTCAGCCTTTTAGGTCCATACAATGCAAGTGAATAATCACCAAAACTTTGAAGCTCTAAAAAGCACATAAAGGCAGCCTAAAAGTGCGTTTTAAGACTCCAGTGTTCAAGTCCATGTCTTCTAAAGCGACCTAATCATTTTTGGGTGAGAACAGACCAAAATATCACACATTTTTCACACAATAAGTCTTGACATCTGCAGTCGCCTTGACGATCATGATTTCAAGTTTAATTACACTTCCTAGTGCCAATAGAGCTTGAAAACATGACTGTGCCTAGAGACTGCAGTGGTACGGTGTATAGTGAAATGGGAGTTACATTTTGGTCTGTTCTCACCCAAAACAGATTAGATCGCTTCAGAACACCACTGGAGTCTAAAAATGACTTTTATGCTGCCTTTTTATGCTTTATGGAGCTTCAAAGTTCTGGACCAGATTCACTTGCATTGGAATTTCCATATTGTTACTTTGAAACATGCAATTGAACGGCACTTGAGGTCCAACATCTAACTCGGAAACTCTGGACCAACTCATAATTCATACATGTCAGCCCGCAAAGCGGTCAAACATTTAATGTTTAATGATTTAACGATTAAAACGATCACTTTTAAACTAATTAAATGCACCAAGTTACATGATATACAAACGTTTTGCAAATGTTTATGAAACAGTTGTGTAAAACACGCTAAATGACCCTCTCTGCTGATGATCGTACACCTGTGAACCAATGCCAACATCGCCATTTTATTATTTTATTTGTAAGTTATCTTCCGAGCAGCAGCCAACAAAACACTTTACGATCGGAATTCGGGATGTCAAGTCGGAATATTCCACATCTGACTTTGGATGGAATGCAGCATAAATGTATATGAGATCTGAAATGACATTCTGTGTCTGAAATTTCCTAGTATCCGTAAACTCAGCTCCTTTTACCGACCACATCCCTTGGATTTTAAGGGTATTTTAGTTTGGGATAGGGTAGGGAATAGGAAACAAGACTAGTACAAGCAGCTAAAGACACAAACACACACATACACTCATTCAAACAGGCCTAAAGAAAAATATCGCTGTAAACTCTGCAAGCTCAGCAGCCATTGAGAGCCTCAAAGCAAAAAAATCAAATAAAATGATATATGCAGATCATATTCAGCTCATTATAAAATAACAGACAGGTAATAAATCTAACGTCATAATATTTCAAATTTTTCAGATTTTTGCTGTTAAAGTTCCTCTCTACAGCAGGAGAATTATAAAGGCAAAGAGGTCCATGTAACAACCTCTCTCTCTCTCTCTCTCTCTCTCTCTCTCTCTCTCTCTCTCTCTCTCTCTTCTTTCACTGTTCCTGTCTTTAGTTTGCTCTCTTTATATGTCTGTCTCTCATCTGTCTCACTCTAGGGCGGGTCATGGAGTGGCGGCGGTAGATTTTCCCACATGTGGCTGCTGTTTGCCCTGCATCATTGAGTCCTCCTTCCATACCTTACGAATCTGCAGTCATGCAAACAAACAAACAAACAAACAAACAGATGATAAAAGAGAAACAAAAGAAAACAAAAACATGTTAGATTTGAAGTGATGACTCCTATGAAATCTTAAAGGGAAAGTTTACCAATTGAAAAAGATGCATTTTCATATGAAAACATATGAGTGTGGACGTGGTCTTAAGAGTTGGCATGCGGTACGAGCGGTGAGGGGACTAGCCCAAGTAAGAGTCAGAAACAAGTGTGGGTTATCTTTTGAACTATAGGTGGCGCCGTCTCCAAACTGCTCAGGTTTACTCAGGACAAGATATCGATGATGCAATATACCAATAACCAAAAAACAGAGAGAAGAAACTCTTCAATAGACGGTTCTATGTTAACCCTAAAACACAACATGCACCACAAGATACTTACTCTTTTGTTTCTTATTGGGGGTATGAGAAAGAGTTTCTAACCCAATCTTGTTATCATTTATCATAGCTGGGTCTGTTTTGAGTATGTGGGTCACATGACTTGGTTCAAATGGTCTGTTATCGTTAAATCGGCCTGAACTAAAACCAAGATTGCTGCTCGTGGTGTAGGACGTGCTGACTTTTTGATCATTAATTATATATTAATCTTATTATATATTAAAACCCCAATAAAACGTCTAATATTAATTGTGAACATTGTCTAAAGATGCTGAAGAAGAAAATTAATCAATATTTTGTTCATGCTGTTATTTAGCACATTTTTAAGCGTGAGAATCCCGAGATCTGTTGCCTGATTAAGGGTAGAAAAAGTGTTAATCCACAATATTACACATCCAAATATATTTCACTTACATGCAACCTTAAAGCTAAACTTTTCTCAGTTTTGTCACACACACACGCACACACACACACACACACTCTCTCTCACACACACATACACACACTCTCATACACTTTCACAACACACACACTCTCTCTCACACACACATACACACACACTCTCATACACTTTCACAACACACACACACACTCTCTCACACACTTTCACAACACACAAACACACACTCTCTCTCTCACACACACACACACACACACAAACACACTCTCTCTCACACACACACACAAACACGTTGGTCTACCTATCATTATGAGGACTTTCCATAGACATAATGATTTTTATACTGTATGAACTATAGATTTATCCCCTAACCCTCACAAAAAACTTTCTGCATTTTTGTATTTTCCAAAAAACATAATTTAGTATGATTTCTAAGTCATTTAAATTATGGGGATACTAGAAATGTCCTCTTAAACAACATTTATATCATAATACCCTTGTAATTACCAGTTTGTAACCTCGTAAACCACTTAAACCTGCCCACACACACACACACACACACACACGCGTGCACACACACACACACAAACACACACACACAAACGCACACAAGCGCACACACACGCGCACACGCACACAAACACACACACAAACGCGCACACACACAAATGCACACAAGCGCGCACACACACGCTCACACACAAACACACACACAAACACACACACACGTATGATATGTTATAAAATAAGAGTTTTTTTGCATTAAATAAAACTGACTTTTCACTTTTTTTGTACCTTAATAGGGCAACGTATCCTGGAAGATACAACACAAAATATATCAAATATATAAGAAATTCCTTTTTGATAATTCCTTTAAGTGAAAGTAAACTGGCTAATTTTAATGAATTTAATAACGGGCAGAAGGCGGCAAATGTCGCAATTTTATTTTTCACATTTTCACTTTGTCAATAACAAAATAGCGCGAAAGGTGGATGGAAACTAGGCTGGTGATTCATTTCTAGCCTTAAAAATGGCCCTTGCTTGACAATTGCAAGTGTAAAAAGCCCATTTGAAACACAGAGACATTGTATGAATATGCTCACATGAGTTACAATTACAAAATGGGTTGGATAATGAATATAAACACATCATTTTTTGTAGAATGGCATTTTAGATACAATATATGTAATTCTATTGTCTGGGTATAATTCAAATCTTCTACGGCCTATGACACAATCAAACATGCGCTTATGCAGGAAAAGAACAGCCAAAAAAATTCTGTTGTTTCCTGAATCAAAACATGCAAACCAAATCTATTTTTGCCAAAAATCTAGATTCTTTTTTGTTGGGATCTAGTCAGGCAAACAATCTGTGATGCTACAGGGGTGGTATGGAAAATGTCATGTCATTTTGCCGAAAATTATACCTTAAAGGTGATGCAAGTTCATGCAATTTTAACTGGAATAAAATTCCTTATATTACTGATTCCAACACTCCACTCCATCAATCACACACACACACACACACGTGCGGTTTTAAACTCCAACCGTTGCAATGAAGAAATCTAAAGTCAGCACAAATGTGACTGGTAGTCAAACACATTACAAGCCATCTTAAAACGGCGGACAAGCGAGCTTGATTCAAGATCTTGTCACTCTCGATGTGAATCATATGATACACACACTGTTAAAATGCTAGTGCTTGTTCTCACCCTCCGAAAGATAAACCCTTCTCCAGGAAAACAGCTCTGCGGAGAAACGTTTTGAACATTTCTACATTTTCGGTATCATGACAACATGGCAACTCTGCTGTCTAGTATAAAGTCATTTAACGATTTATATGATTATTGTGTGTTTTTCCATTGTTCTTATATCTATCTATACTAACTGTAAGTGTTGACTATTAACAATGAATGTGCAAGCAAATAATCTCCAGCTACAGGAGCATAACGCCTGTATCTATCTCTATCTATCCATTTTTACAGCAAATAATGTTGATTACCACAAAAAATAAATATGACCCGTCCGTCTGTTATGCTGAGTTTACACTACACTACCGACAGTTTTGAGGAGATCGCCGACAAAAGCCTGAAATCGTAGGCAAATCAGAGCTCGCTCCCGTGAGCGACGAACGCAATGTGTGAATTATCAAATACGCGATCTGAGAGAAGCGCCGACGCATCGCCGATGTCAGCGAGATATCTAGAATGTTAAATATCTGAACCTGTCGGCGATTCCAAATCGTGCAGTGTGAAATATGTTTTGACTGAATACAACTGCAACGTTGACCTACAGCCAATGAGAGAGCAAGAAACGGGGCACGGGAAGATTCAGTGGGAGGAGTCCTGATGTACCTGCAACAGAACATCAACTAGCATGGCTGCGGTGTCAAGAAACTCTCATTGGACCGAAGAAATGGAGGAAATATTAGTGGAACATTGGCAGGAGTTGGAGAGAAATCGCCAATTATCCTGGACAGTCCGGTCAGCAAATGGGTCGATATTTCAGTACGAGTTACTTTTTCGTAGTGTAACCAATAAAATATATGATTAAAAACATACACTTCATATTCTGAAATGCATAACATATGATCATACATTTGTTTTCGTATCTCGTATCACTTCTCACGTGCACTCTCTGTTGTGAAACGTAATCTGGAGTCCAGGCAGCGTCATCGGGGATTCGTCAGTAGTGAAATGTTTTGTAACGTGTTCACCCCCGTCGCCGATTCCTCGTGTAATTTGAAAACGTTACGACTTCCATGACAAGACAGACAGTTGTGTAATATGAACGGTACCACGATCCGACGTATTTGAAAGTCGTGTAGTGTGTAGGAAGCATTATAAAAAAAGAAAAGCAAAAATCGTGGTTACAATGCGCAACAATTGAAGTAAATGGGGCCAGTCCATAAACATGAAAATAAACACTTTTTTAAAAGTATAGCCACAAGACACAAACATTATGTGTGTTAATATGATTTTAGTCTGATAAAATCACTTACTTACCATATCTGTGTAGTTATATCCAATTTTACAACTTCAATGCCATGACGTCGCAACACCCGTAAACCCTGTAAGTGGTTTTATCACCCTAAAATCATGTTAACATGAATATTGTTTACGTATTGTGGCTATACGTTTAAAACAGTTAGCATTTTAACGTTTATGGACTGGCCCCATTCACTTCCACTGTAAGTGCCTTAATGTAACCGCAACTATTGCTATTATATATTTTTTTCTCCCAAATTTGGAATGCCCAGTTCACAATGCGCTCAAAGTCCTCGTGGTGGCGTAGTGACTCAATTCGGGTGTTGGCTGAGGATGAACCTCAGTTGCCTCCACGTCTGAGACCGTCAATCCGCGCATTTTATCACGTGGCTTGCTGAGCGTGTTACCGCGGAGACACAGCGTGTGTGGAGGCATCACGCTATTCTCCGTGATCCACACACAACACACCACGCGCCCCACCGAGAGCGAGAAACACATTATAGCGATCACGAGGAGTTTACCCCATGTGACTCTACCCTCCCTAGCAACAGGGCCAATGTGGTTGCTTAGGAGACCTGGCTGGAGTCACTCAGCACACCCTGGATTCGAACCCACGACTCCAGGGGTGCTAGTCAGCGTCAATACACGCTGAGCTACCCAGGCCTCCCAATTATTTTGCATTGTATTTTTTGCAGTAATCAATATTACGCCACAAATGCTGTCGATTGAGATTAATTTATATTGAACCCGGAATATTCCTTTAAAGGTAAGTTAATTTACAATTACCTCACATAACATGAAAACAGTACAAAAACTTGCATATTTCACCTCATATATGTCTTATGTTTAAGTTTACATTTGGTTTGAGTGACCTAGCCTGCATAAGACACTACTGCCTAGTGCTGTTCACCATATTAAACTATTCTGGACTGTATCTACATTAAAAATGTACTAAAACTTACAATCATTTAGTCCAGAGTTTCACAAGAAGGCTGACCACTTGATCAAAAAAAAAAAGTAATATAACATAATTGACGACTCCTTTAGTGTCCATCCAGAAATACACAATTGGTTATAAAGCCCTATCAGGGTGTAAAGCACTGTCATATGTAGGTTATAGCACCTTTGGAGTTTGAGTCTAGAAAGACTTCGACGTAGGATGTGGGTACGTAACCCTCCTCTTCCTCATTTCTCCGAACACGCGTCCAGCCGTCACCTTTGTCTTCCTCTATAACATACAAGAGCTCACCCTCCGTCACTGCGATAGTGCCTTCATTATGACCTACAGATGGAAAGAATGCATGAAAAAACAGATATATATATATATATAGTTATATATTATTAATGAGATGTTCTCAATTCTTGGGATGTTTTGTTGTTCACATAAAACGGCAGAGCATCCAATCAAACTCTAAGATGCAGTAAGTAGAGTGTTTGAAATCACCTTTGAACCCTTAAAAGGTAGCACCCTACATAGACAGCAAGGCAGAGTTTGAAACAGAGCCCATATTTTGTACCGTAAATGGCACACATGCCTGTATACCTTCAAATGGGTAGAGGGCTTTGCAGGTGCCGATGGTCGATAGAATTTCTTCATCCGCATCGTCAAATTCATCAAACTCCGGCGGTTCCGGTTGGGCTTTAGTCTGGACCTCAGAACTCTGCTCATCTGTATAACTGCCATCCGGACTGCTCCATCACACACACATACACACACGTAGAGAATAACTATAGCAACTGTTTGACGTCTTAGCACATTCAAGTGGTTATAAACTGAAGAGTATTTCTTTTGATATATTGTGAGGGCCTAACTATCAGAAAATGCCCATACAAACATCATAAAAATTACTTAGTAGTAAAAATCTCCCTTTCTAAGAGTATTCAGTAAATTACTTTTTACCATGCCGTGTTTGTGTATGTATACGTGTTTGTGTGTGTACCTCTCTCTATCCTGTGCGCAGTTGTTGTTAGTGGGTGGCGTGCTGTTTTGAGTCTCATATAAGACGCTCGTCCTTTGCTGCAGGTCACTTTTTACTGGCATCCTTCCTTCCACCTCTGCTAACCAGCCCTAAAAAACACACACAAACACACACACACACACACACACACACACACACACACACACACACACACACACACACACACACACACACACACACTTCCACTTAACTGAACTGATCTGCTAATATAGTCCTAAGATATGTTGCTTACAAATGACTCTCACCTCAAATTTCTGTGACTCTGCCTGCAGTTTCTCTATGTTTTGGGCGATCTCTGCTAACCGAGGGTCCACGCTGTTGGGATCCCCCATCTGTGGGTTCTTCACGTACACCTCCTTCATTTTAGTTAAAGCGTCTCTGCGGAGAATAAACATACATGGAAAAACGTTTCCTCCAAAAATCCTATCAAACCCTGCCTAAAGAAACTGGATTCATATGGGATCTTCTATCAAAATTTGGATTATGCTGAAATTACATACTGAAAATATCCTTTAAAGGGGTCATGTCGTGAGGAATCACATTTTCCTTGATATTTAGACATATAAGAGAACTCAAACTTAATTCCCAGTGCAATAAAAGCATTTATTAAAACCAAGCTGCTAAAATGCCTACGTCACTAGGGGTCTCATTAATTCATGACCGTCTCTACAGCAGAAAAACATCAATGCCTACTTTACATCATCACACACTTGGCCCCGCCCACTGGTGCCCACTCTCTCTCTCTCTCAGTTCATAAACAGAGAGAGAGAGCAAGACAGACACGCCTAGTGTGACCTATTAACTATTCCTCAACACCAAAGGGGACCCATCTGGCTATTTGAATGATTGTTATATATAAAAATGCACTATACAGACGTCTTTGACCGTTGTAATGTATCTTGCACTGCTTTTAAAATGCACGGCATCAAGTTATTAAGTTAACTCTGAAAAGGTGATGCCATTCACTTTCATTCAGCTGCTGCATCCTGGACACTTTTTTTGCGCCCATCTAAGCTATTTTTAATTGTTTGTGTATCTAAACATGCACTAGATGGATGTTTTGGACCATATAGATGCATTTCCGGTGATGTACACTTTAGTGCAGGATGATACTTTATGTGTGTGCATCTTGTTTATGTGCTTTATTTTTGGCTCATATCAACGTGGATTGCTTGTGAACCAGTCATAATACGATTCAAGCTTTGCAAAGCAACTGTTATTAAAGGATGGGGCAGTTAAAAACATTACTGGACCTGATCACAAAACCGTAAGTAAACAGTTTCATTCAAGAATATATGTCATGACTGTTTGATAGTTTATGGTGCTGCTGTGCTTGAGTGAACAGTTATATATATTCGGATACAATGTGTTGGATGTGCGTTATGTGTAAAGCCTGAAATTTAGTTTTATAATGTTGTGGACCTTTCTATTTCTATTGAGTTTGAAATATGGCTGTATATGAGGGGCTGCACGATGTTAGCTAATCATAACAGTAGGTGATGTATATGTATATATATATATATATATATATATATATATATATATATATATATATATATATATATTAGTCTATCATATTTTTTGGTCCTCCCTTACTATGCATAAAAAAAGCTGATGTGGTGGATAACAAGGGACTTCATCTGTGAACAAGCCCAAAATTCACCAAGGACCCTTATTTTGAAATAGAGACTTGGTTCCATTACAATTATCTTTATTTAAGTATTTACCAAATTAAGCTTTTTATAGCCTATATATTCACCAGATGAAGGATGTTGTATATAAATATATATATATGAATATCTTGTAAATAACAATAAAATATGTATATATTTATTTCCATCAGATGAGGTTTTTTATTGTTATTTACAAAATATGAAGTTGGAAACTCAATGCAGTCTTCTTTTTTATTTTTGCTCTTATGGAAAGAAATTGGTACTTTTATTCAGAAAAGTGGCATTCAACTGATCACAATGTATAGTCAGGATATTAATAACCTGAAAAATGACTATTATAATTTGGAAAAAAAAACAAAATACTTAAAAGAGTTCCCATCAAAAAATCCTCCACATGCAGCAATTTGCAGATCTTTGGCATTCTAGCTGTCAGTTTGTCCAGATACTCAGATGACCTTTCACCCCACACTTCCTGTAGCACTTGACCTTTCACCCCACACTTCCTGTAGCACTTGTCATAGATGTGACTGTCTTGTCGGGCACTTCTCACGCACCTCACAGTCTAACTGATCCCACAAAAGCTCAATGGGGTTCAGATCCGTAACACTCTTTTCCAATTATCTGTTGTCCAATGACTGTGTTTCTTTGCCTATTCTAACCATTTCTTTTTGTTTTTCTGTTTCAAAAGTGTCTTTTTCTTTGCAATTTTTCCCATAAGGCCTCCTGAGTCTTCTCTTTACTGTTGTACATGAAACTGGTGTTGAGCGGGTAGAATTCAATGAAGCTGTCAGCGGAGGACATGTGAGGCGTCTATTTCTCAAACTAGAGACTCTGATGTACTTATCCTCTTGTTTAGTTTTACATCTGGTCTTACACATCTCTTTCTGTCCTTGTTAGAGACAGTTGTCTTTTGTCTTTGAACACTGTAGTTACACCTTTCTATGAAATCTTCAGATTTTGGCAATTTCAAGCATTGTATAGCCTTCATTCCTCAAAACAATGATTGACTGATGAGTTTCTAGAGAAAGCTGTTTCTATTTTGCCATTTTTGGCCTAATATTGACCGTAAGACATGCCAGTCTATTGCATACTGTGGCAACTCAAAAACAAACACAAAGACAATGTTAAGCTTAATTTAACGAACCAAATAGCTTTCATGACAAGTGATTTTCTAGTACCAAATTATCAATTTAGCATGATTACTCAAGGATAAGGTGTTGGCTGCTGGAATTGGGGCCTGTCTTGATTTGATCCAAAATGACTTTTTTCAAATAGTGCTGATGCTTTTTTTTCACATCATTAATATCCTGACTATACATTGTGATCAGTTGAATGAAACTTTGGTGAATAAAAGTACCAATTCCTTTCCATAAGAGCAAAATCTGTGCATTATTCCAAACTTTTAGCCACCAGTGTATGTACTGACATGAAGATAAAAATACGGAGGAATATTGTCAATGATAAAACAATTCAGCACACCAAATCGCCACGAGATGTCAGTGAGGCTGCTGTTATACTGGAGAATCAAGCCGTTCTAACTGTAGAAGAACACCAATAACTGATCGTTCCAAAAAGCAACTATTGGCACTGATTAATCGGTTAAAGTTTTAATGTATAATGTCCCAATACCTCTGGTCCATCTCTTTCTGTATGTCTTTATTGATGTCGTCTATCTTCGCCTGAAGCTTCTTCCGTCTCTGTTCTGGAGGAAGATTACTGAAGTCTTCAGGATTCGAACCCTGAGATAAAGAGAGGGGTAAATAGTCAAACCATGTATATCTGCATTAACCTTAAATAAACGGTCTTTGTTTATTACTACATTTGTATAAACAGGACGAGTCAAACCAGGCACATCCACACTAAATGTCCACTATCAGCAATCTTCGGTTGACTTTCATCTAGTTTGATCATTTTGATTTTGAAAATAAGCCAATCAGCTTTCTGACCTGGGAATACTGAATATTATGAATAGCAAACCAAACGTCCTAATTAAGTCTCTAAGATCATTTAACTGGTCCTATTTAGTCCAATATCAACAAAACCCTGTTTAAACAATTTTCATAGAAGCGTTATCTTATTCTGTTTGATTTATACTGATCTGAGAGCATTTGTTAGGGGCTGGCATGTCCTTAATTGCCCTCTTTCTCTCTCTAATAACCTGTTTCCTATCTGAATTCATGTATTGATCCTATAAACAATTTAGCCACTGTCTTTGTTTCCACCACTTTAATTCTCTCAGACAGGAAGCATGTGTTGAGCTGTTATTCAGTGTTCTGCCAAATGGTTCTGTAGACGGTTATGATTCGACTTAAAAACTTGGACTCATCAGGTTGATGTCTGTATCCTTCATTAAAACAAATATCTCAATAAGAGGTCAAAATGTAAAAGGTCATCAGGAAGGCTAACATTAACCACTTCATGCATGTCACATCACTGTCATGCAATAACAAGCAACCAGATTTGTTGAGCATGCATTGCATTGTCACTTAAAAATGTATTTTAATCAAATCACAAACACACTTCAGGCATATGGACAAACCAACACTCCTTCCATTAAATATTTAAATCAGTCAAGATATATTCACAACATACATGCAACATGATTTTTGTACTCACCTTCTTCAAAACGAAGATAATAAATTAAATGTTAATTAATGATCGTTTTATTCTTTCAAAAATGTTTTTTTTATTACAAAAAAAGTTTTAAATAATCAATATGGATGTAAATCAATTTGTAATCAACCAAATCAATAATCTGGAAGAACATATATTACATAATAATAATACACAGATGTAATGAAGGTTTTATTTTAAAATCGAATCATACTTGACTATCACTGGAGGCATGCACTAAGCAATCACTTGTAAACATATTAGGGAGGGGCTAAGAGTAAGGCACTCTCTGATTGGTTAAGATATTTGACATATTCTAATCAATGATAATTCTTAAAGGGACAGTTCACCCAATAATGAAAATTCATTCATCGTTTACTCACCCCATGTTAGTTTAACCCTTTATGACTTACTTTCTTTTTCTAAACACAAAGGGAGAAATTGTGGGAAAAAATATATCAAAGTGCTCAGTGATTTCATTAAATGGCAGTTTTTTATGGTGACCACTACTTCAAGCTTAAACCCCCCCCCCCACAAAAGTATAATTCAGAAGTCTAATAAAATATTCCATGAGACTCATGATTGTTATTAAAGTATATGATGAGGTTTGGTGAGAAACAAACAAAATCTAATGTACTATTAAGATAAAATATTCACTGACCGTTGATCTCCAGTGCACGTTTATGACAGGGCACCAGAGCAACAGTTCATGAATTCCCCTCATGACATTGGGGCGTTCAAGCATAAACTTGTTTTGTTTAGCTAAAAACAGGTCCTCCACAGTCATAGCAACAACAGAACACAACACAGCTGCACACAAAACAGAGAACAGATCATACTAAACATGTATGAAGAGTTTGTAGTTGAAGAATTGATGCATTTCTATGCCCAGCCTTATTTTTTGAACGGAGTACTCAGAAATAATACAGAAACATAGAGGAGGCTACAGCCACACCGTGTTCTAACCTGATGGCAACCGAGATGCGATTAAAGGTATAAAATATAAAAACTCAGTTCGCTGTGAACTGGCACCAGCTAAAACAAATTGTTAAAAAATAAGGCTGGGCATAGAAATGCATCAATTCTTCGACTACTTCGACTACTAACTATTCAGACATGTTTAGTAAGTTCTGTTTTGTGTGCAGTTGTGTTGTGTTCTGTTGTCGCTATCGCTATTAAGGACCTGTTTTTATATAAACAAAACAAGTTTCCGCTTGAACGGCTGCATGAACTGTTGCTCTGGTGCCCTATCATGAACGTGCACAAAATAATACTACACAATACTAAATAATACATTATATTTCAGTTTGTTTCTCACCAAACCTCATCGTATGCTTTATAACAATCATGAGTCTATTGAAATAATTTATTAGACTTCTGAATTATACTTATGCTTTCTTTTGAAGCTTGAAGAGGTGGTCACCATGAACTGCCATTGTATGACATCACTGAGCACAAAATGTTTTCACAATTTCTCCCTTTGTGTTAAGAAAAAGAAAGTCATATGGGGTTATAACAACACAGGGGTGAGTAAACAATAAATGAATTTACATTTTTGGGTGAACTGTCCCTTTAAGTTAATAGTCCAGCATAAAAAAATTAAAAATCAACCTTGATAAACATGAAAAAAATCACCACATTTCATATTATGCCATGTATTTGGTTAGGAATTAAAATATGAAATTGTTTAAAATGCAAGGGACCAAATCGGGGCCAACTGGACATGATAGATGGACAAATAAACCAACACGAGGACAAAAAAACGTGTGTCAGATCACCTCGATAAGGTTCCGCACGTGGGCATTGAGTGAGAGCTACACAGAGGAACGGTCAAGACAGTCACCACGGCAATGAGACAAAACAAAAACAAACATCAACAAAAACACAAATGAGACAACAACATGGTTTTGAACTTAAAAATCACACAAACAGGTCAAATTATATTTTAAAAAAGGACGACAAAAGCTTGTATATTTAAATAATCAATAAAAGGGGTAAACACAAAGGAACACCAAGCGATGTTAAGGACCATGTGTTACTACGACGACGAACATGCTAGGGTCATGCCGCTATACAGACGTGCTACTGAGGTCATGCTTACCAGTTTGAGAGAGAGCTTCTCGGACGAATGCAATAGAGAGAGCGATCAATGGGAAAGAAACAAGAGAGAAGATATCAGAGGTGGCAACAACAGACTGCAGTACACTTGAAACACACACGTGCAGGTTGGTTTAGATGTTTTATGGTGTCACTGATGAAGCTCACTACATCAAGTTTAATTCATATCAGAAGGGTTTTCGAAAACATAATTGTGCATGATATCTTATTTTTGGCAAATAAACACACATTAGCTTATGTAGAGGCCCACCTCATACATTCGGTCACTTAGAGACTCAGTATCTGGTCTACAAGAGTCTTTAAGATATTCCAGAATGTTTTGTACTGTTATTTTGTTATATTTGTATATTTTTTCCCCCACATTATTTTTTGTTTATTTATTTTGCTAATACAAGGAGACCCCTGCCTAATTGTGGGGGACAACAAATCCCAGTGACAACAGTCATTCATTCATTTTATGAGGGAAGATACGTTAGCTACAACTAAAAAAACATGCCAAAAACATATTGTGTAGTATTATGGACCCCAAACAAAGCCGAAAACGCTGAATAAGCTAGAAAAAAAGAAGCCGTGGAAGCAAACAATTGGTAGAAATGAACAAACCCTTCATCTAAAAATGTCAAATGTCTGCAGCAGACTTATTATTACAGGTAAAAATAGACCAAATAAACAAATAGATGAATAAATGTCACAAAGTCATGCTGAAATGCTAAAATCCTCCAAGCATCCTTCTATGAACCTGATGGGGAGCCCATCATTAGCTGGTATTACCCCATGGATGGTCTTAACGATCAGGTCCCTGCTGGGTCAAATTGACCTGTTTTTTATCTTCAATTATCTTCAAATATCTGTAATTAAGGCTCTGTTTGCTCTCTCGCTCTACGTTTGGTCTTAAACCGTTCCTCTAGGTGGCAGCAAACACTGGATTTTATGTTTTTTGAGTTCAACGTGTTTTGTGAGTTCACCCATAGATATGCAGTCTTTATGGGAAGCCACGCCCTTCACCCATGTTTTGTGGAATATCTTGGCCTCTGAATGGACTACAAACTTGTTCTTGGTGTCAATTGAAAGCTAGCAATGTTGTATAACATTTCGTCACCAATAGTAAGGAACATATATAAATGATGATTTGTTTATATTATTCGTTTTTGCTAAATATTTTTTTCTGGACATTTGAGATATAACAGTAGATTATTTACCATGACAAGCTGAGAGACAAGTAAAAATAGACTATTTTTTTGTACAAAACAACGATTCAAATTGACGTGTGAGTCCATCCAAGGGTTAAGCTGCAAAGTTTCTAATGTAGTTTTCTATTAGCAAGAAAAAAAAATATCTATGTTTTTTTTAAATAGCCAAATCTATCGGATACTGTACAGCTTTTCTACTTGTTTTCCTCCTTTTTCTGAATTAATGGGTAACTATGGTAAACAGGTTTAGTTTTTCCAACACTTTTGCCGACTGTATCTAGTCTGTGGCTTTGACCGTTTTTCATTTTAATGCAGTGAACTTCAGCAGGTTTTACTAATGAAATAATTATTCTAGAGGGTCACATGTGCATGACATCATCAGACTAAAGCAAAATGTCAGCCAACAAACAGTAAAACAGGGATGGGTTTACAGGAAAAGACAGAAGGACCAGTATAGGAGAGATACAGGGCAGGAATAGAAAATAAAAACAGAAAAAAACTCAAATGAAACCATTCTGATTTGATCATTATTGGGTAACCCTGCATATTATATCAAAAGAGCTCATGTTTAGGTAACGTGTGTATAAAGAGCTTTAAATGGCTGATCTAAGGTCAGTTATTTGTGTGTAATATTTTCAAAAACAAAATTGTATATATATATATATATATATATATATAGTTGGAATAAATATAAAATAATAATAATAAATATATAAAACCAAATAATAATACAAGTTAAATTAAAATCATAAAATGTAAAATGTAAAAATGTGATGAAAATGTTATAATGAATATAACTACTGTGAGGCTTTGTAATGAAGATACAACCTTCTAATGAGACGATATGAGGGACTTCATATATTAGGATGCTCAAACTACGGTGCTAATATACATTAACTATTGGTTTTTGATACCTAAAGATTCTGTACTCTGACAAATGCATACATGTACGACAGGACACAGTATTTGACATGTCACATGCTTTTTACACTCTCTGACTGACACATGAATACGCCAACAGGATGTAGAATTCATTGTGCAACAGATATTGCTTGTAAAGTGATGTATGTCCAGAAATAAACATCCATTACATATCAAAGCAGCAAAATGACATTTTGTTTGTAATGGCAACAAAAGGGGTAAATTCTTAATGTACTTCGCATATGATAAAGTGTTACGAGCACAGGAAGCTGATTGTGAACGCGCTAGGCTTGCATTCAGAGGTCGCACTCGTGACACTTTAAGAATTAACCCCTCCCACAAAAGCTGATTTGCTGCCAGAGCACAGGGACGGAGTCAAGCTGCTTAAGGTGCATAAGGGAGGTGGGGTCACAAGCCAAGATTGATGATGATGTCATTTTTTTCAACTACAGATGTATTTTATAGTAACTATCAGACGCTAACCTCATTCAAGGAAATCGTTAAAAAAGATAAGCTTAATTAAGCTTAATGAAGATTTTCAGCGTCTTTATATGTTTCAAATATCAATGTCTTTTAATATTTTGTGAAACAGCCACTAAATGAGGTTACGTCTGTTAACACTGTATTTTAGCTAAACACTTATTCAAGTACACTCTCTCTCTCTCACACACAAACACACACACACACACTTCCTCTCACACACTTACGACATATTGCCTGGCCTCGAAAGCATACGTAGGCCGGCCGAGAGTCCTCTTCATAAGTTCTTTATTATAATAGAGAGACTGGGCAGACTGCAGCAAAGAATAAACTCTAATTACACACACACACACACACACACACACACACACACACACACACACACTGAACAACTATAAAAACAGCCAATGCTACATTCAAGCTCCAAACGTCAACAAACACACAAATATGCAAAATAACATACTTACATTTACACACACAATCACACATTTACACACACAATCACACATTTACACACATAATCACACACAAACACACAATCACACACAAACACACAAACCAAGCTCTTACAAAAAGACAAGCACACACATACATACATTTAACAATCACACATTTAAAGAACTTTTAAGGACATAGAATTCCTCAAGACTTGGTGTGGCAAGTGTAAGGAATTATACGATTCAGGTTCCGATTCCTTTTCATGATTCCGGTACTTTAACGGTTCCATTAACAATTCTGTTAGTACTTTTGAGGAAGAACTATTTGAAAATAAGAAATGCAATTCTTATTGGATCTACTGTCCTCAGCAGCTGGTTACAAAATGATGAATGAACCAACTCATTGGAGTCATTCATTCGGGAATCTAACTACACTGGTTGCGCTGTATGCTTCGCACAGTAGATTCCAAAGAACCGACTAACTGGAACCATTTGTTTGGGAATTGTGCTGCACTGGTTGTACTTTATGTTTTGCTCTGTAGATTCATAAGAACCAACTCATAAGATTAATTAATTCGGGAATCGAACTGCACTGGTCACGCTGTATGATTTGCTCTGTAGATTCATAAGAACCGATTCATCAGAGTCATGCATTTGGGAATCATGCTACACTGGTTGCACTTTTTGCTTTGCACTGTAGATTCAAAAGAACCGTATCATTGGAATCATTCCTTCAGGAATCGGACTACACTGGTCACACTCTATGTTTCGCATTTTAGATTCAAAAGAACAGACTCATAAGAGTCATTAATTTGGGAATTGGGCTACTCTGGTCACGCTGTATGTTTTGCGCTGTAGATTCAAAAGAACCGACTTATTGAAATCATTCATTCAGGAATCGTGCTACACTGGTCGCGCTGTATGTTTCACATTTTAGATTTAAAAGAACCAACCCATAAGAGTCATTAATTCAGGAATCAGACTACACTGGTCAAGCTGTTTGTTTTGAAGTGTAGATTCAAAAGATCTGACTCATTGGAGTCATTTGTTCAGGAATCAGACTACACTGGTCACACAGTACATTTTGCATTTTAGATTCAAAAGAACC
This sequence comes from Moxostoma hubbsi, assembly GCA_032164185.1. Classification (NCBI taxonomy): domain Eukaryota; kingdom Metazoa; phylum Chordata; class Actinopteri; order Cypriniformes; family Catostomidae; genus Moxostoma; species Moxostoma hubbsi. The sequence goes on from JAVLUX010000042.1 coordinate 27,438,759, forward strand.
GACTCAAGAGTCATTCATTCGGGAATTGGACTACACTGGTCGAACTGTATGTTTCACACTGTAGATTAAAAGGTACCGACTCATAAGAATCATTCATTCAGCAATGCGCTGTGTGTTTCGCGCTGCTGATTCAATAGGCGGCTTTGCAAAGCCACTGAATGGTAGAGCAGGAAACACTGTCAGGCTCAGTTCAGAATTTCATCCTACTGTACTACCATAAATACAAAGGAAGAAATAGTAAGAACTGTTAATAGAACCGAAAGTCATCACATTTCCATTCTAAGTTTATGATATGCTCTTGAAGAACATTAGGCATTAGTGAAAGTGCAGTGTGTAGAGGTAACACTGTATCTCCTAAAAACAGTCAAAAAACATTCATTAAACACATCAAACTTCTTTAAAAATGATGCTCTAATACTTTAAGTCACAGTTGTAAACGTAACACATACAGGATACACAACTATACAAAGCGTAGGAGCACAAATGGAGAGGATGAAAGTGTATAACATTTTAGCCTATTAATGTTTCTATCACTCCATTGTTTTTAACTCTTTGCACCCATAACATCTCCGCTCTCCTTTTCTTTCTTCTCTAGGACCTCATTTTTGCCACTAACTCCACACAATATCAGTCCAACCAAACATCACTCTTGAGCGTGTGTATTTTGAAAAAGGAAGGAACAATTCAGACTCATCAGCATGTTCAGAGGACAAATATAACATGTCCTTGCATTACCTGTTTGATGAAGAAACAACCCAAAATAGGAAATGAAAGATATGTTTTACTGACAATTGATTCTTGTATCTAGCTGTGAATCTGAGAGAAACAGGCCTGAGGTTTGCACAGGCACATGGGAACCAGGGCTTTTCTCTGATAGCTGCTGTTTTTTTACTTCTGTTATCTTTACCGAGTCATTCAAACTGCCAAATCTTTGCTCACACACACGGAAACATGTGGATGCCCTTCCTGAAGGGAAGGTGAATGTGGTTGGACTTTATCAAAAGGTTACGTGTTTGTGTGCATGTATAAATAGAAGTATATTCATCGCAATGTGTGTCTGTGCGTGTAATCGCATTAATCAGGACAAAACTGTTCTGTTTGAGCACCCTTTTTTTTTTATCTTTCTCTGCACGTGGGACATGTCCCCTAACCGGCGCCCCTGTGTGTATGTGCAGTATTTAAATAGGTGAGACGGTGGAATCATGGTAAACGCAAACAACAAAAAGCAAAAGAGAGAAAGAC
>JAVLUX010000042.1:27445000-27450000 GCA_032164185.1 Moxostoma hubbsi
ATGGCGGCAAACGAATAACAGCATCGAAAACTACTACAATAAAAATACACAACTAACTACATAAATACAAGCAACCTACACACAAATGAAAACTAATATCAAAATAAACAGCGCAAACGGATAAAAAGAAATTACAGAAACACAAGTAACAATCATTCTTATGAGCTTTTCTGCATTTAGCCATCTCTAAATTAGTCTTCATGTTACAATTTTGATGTTTTTTTTAATTTCCGAATTGTGTTTTTTCACATTTTATCACATTTTTGTGTGTGTTTTACCTTGTTTTTCTTAATGAAAGGCCAGAGTGTTTTGCTCTTGCTCTTGCTCGATCGTTCACTCTTGATGTCCGAGCGCGAGTTAGTAAGGCTGGTCTCAGACATCGTCCTCTTCATCGCCTGACCGTAGTCTTCAAACTCCACATCGCCTGGAGGCTCGAAGCCAGACTTATACGACTCTATCACCTGAGACGTGTCCTGCAGGGGTGACATTGATACAGTCACTTACTCTCACACATACACAAAAACAAACATGCTTTTATTGGTAAATTAATCAGTTATCTGTTTTCTTCCAAAAACGTTGTTATATAGGCATAATCCAACAATTCTCAACCTCTAGTATATACTCTATATTATATATTTTTGAAAGACAAATATTTCTGCATTTGAGTTGTCAGCAATCGATAAAAGATAGAAAATATGGGGGCCTGGGTAGCGTCAGTGAGTATTGACGCTGATTACCACCCCTGGAGTCGCATGTTCGAATCCAGGGTGAGCTGAGTGACTCCAGACCAAATAAAGACAAATGAGTTCTTGTTTAGCTCAGATACATCAGAAGTACTGGTATGGTGGTAAGTTTTCCAGGCAGAAGAGGGCTAGAATTTAAACCCCCATCTTCACCCTTTCTAAATGTGTAACTTACGGTCTTGGATTCAATGGACCCCGCTGCCTGTGTCATTCCGTCCAGGCATTTCCCGATGATGGGTAGAATCTGTCGGTCCACTTCGGCAAACGTTTTCAGTGAATCACCCACTCGATCTATCCTCTTCTCCTCCATCACCTGGATCTTCTGCTCGCAACACACACAGAAAGAGAAGTAGTTTTTGTGTGTGTGGGGGCAAAGAGAGGAAAACAGAAAGGAAGAGAGAGGTACTGTTCAAAAACATAGTGAGATGTCTACATAGGCGGTATTTTAAGGCATCGTAGGTGCACTTCAGACGCAACGCATGTTTTTTTTGCGGAGAAGGCATTCCCAGAGTATATTGCGATGAGCTCCGTGAAACAAATCCAATAATGTTGTCATGCAAAGCTAGAGAAATGATGATAATAAATGAGCTTATAATTAATTTGATACCTTAAACAGACCAAAACATCACAAGCTGGCATCTATATAACGGTAAGAAAAATTCACATGTGTCATATTTGGTAAGTAAAACCATTTTATTTCAGACGAACAATATAGTTAAGTGCCTAGAGAAGTAAGTCAAAAACAGGATGTAAGTCATCTGATGGTGCATCGCAACATGACACAATTTATGGTTCTGGTCTAAAAAGCATAATTGATTATTACAGGAGTGATTTTGATGCGCTGTGCCACTCACATCTTGATTATTTAATGGCATGTCAAATTAAAAACGCATTGCAACACATGACATTCTGCTCTATTCGTGACACTGTGTCCACCTTTTGTTTTTGAGCAAGGACACAATCGGTGTTAACTGTCCCTAAGAAGGTAGCTGCCTATGTAGGCAGCAACAACAAGGCAGCTCACTTGGTTTTGGAACAGAACCGCAGTTTGTATGTTTGTGCACCTGGAAAATACTGGGGATGATGGTGTAATAATGTTCATTCTGTTCTTGGTTGAATCTCTGCAGGTATGAAGAATATTCACTCTTGCTGTCAGAAGCCATCTGGTGTCTCATCTGAGCCTGCTGTCGTGCCTGAGAGAGACACAGAGATGTATAGGGTCATTTGAAGTACTATAATTGATAATGCAGTCAAGTGAATACAAGTTTATAAAAAGCCACAAAGATTCGCAACCATACACACATATAAGAGTGTCAGTCACATTCAAAATAACACACATCAGTCAGTTCAACTTCCCCTTAATTCACACACAGGCACATAGACAATTGAAATATATATGCACACAGCTCTAACCTCAGACCACACACACCTTTGGCCTCTTTTTACACAGATATCCATTAATAACATACAGCCATGCCAGGAAAGCGATACCAGCGAAGAGTTAATTTATACTACAAGTGAACGCTCCCTCACAAAGACTTAAAAAGGTTATCGGTATAATAAACAATAATACACATTACAGGACACATCTGCATCATAATTCAATATATTGTTATTCACATGAATTATTCAATTATTCAATTATGTAACTGCCATTATGCTTGAAGAGAGAAGTGCTTGACATCGATCCATAAAATTGCAACCACAAATCTAAAAAAGCAGCGAGCGAGAGAGAAAGAGAAAGAGAGAGAGAAAGAGTGAGAGAGAGCAAAAGAGAGTGAGGGATAGAGAGAGATAGAGAGAGAGAGAGAAAGAAAGAGAGAGAGAGTGAGCGAAAGAGAGAGAGTGAGAGATAGAGAGAGAGAGAGAGAAAGAGAGACAGAGAGAGAGTGAGAGAGAGTGAGAGAGTGAGAGATAGAGAGAGAGAGATAGAGAGAGAGAGAGAGAGAGAGAGACAGAGAGAGTGAGCGAAAGAGAGAGAGTGAGAGATAGAGAGTGAGAGAGAGAGAGAGAGAGAGAGGTGGTGTCATGTTAGCCACATCCTGAACTAAAAAATGAAATCAACTTGTTAACTTGTGGTATGGTGTTGCTTTGGATACACTCATACACACATATTATTATTTCTTTAAAAATAGAAAAATTAGGAATATTTAATTAAAATAGTTATATTATAATAAATATTGAATATGCAAATAATTATATAAAAACTGTAAATATATATATATATATAGATATATGTATTTACAGTTCAAATAAACGTTCTTTTGATGAGCTGACATTTATAAATGAGCCAGCAGAACAGAAAGCATCGAGTTTTACACATTTAAATATTCATGCATGGAGCGATGTGACTGGTGGGGCAGCAGCGCAGACAAACTTCAACAAGCCTGTGATTGGGTGGCTGTTCGGTGTGTGGGTGTGGCCATGGCCGGACAGGAAGCAACAGTGTCCCCATACACAGAAACACACACACACACACACACACACACACACACACAGATCTGCCACTGTGCACCTACCTTAAGGTAACATCGCTTCAAGGCATAATACAAAATAAATGTACAACACATACACAAAAAAAGAGTTAGCCTAAATCTACGAAGAGGTTAGTACTTATATCTACAGCTTAAGAGTTAGAGAGATTTGTAAGAGGTACATATCTTACATACAAATCATTCGATAGCACGCAAAACATGGTAAAGTATGTGTCAAAACCGTTTAACAGACAAACACACTGGCTATGTTCAAAATGGATTACATGTGTACTGCATACTGAGCAGTATATCATATATAATGCAAACAATTATTTTGTATTTTATTTTTACATATATAGTATGTGAAACAGAATGCATTACGTGACGATACACATTTCAAACAGGAGTATGCTACATTGTTGTCACATTATGGACCTCATGAGGTAGTGAGGATAATAGTCCAGCTATTATCTTGGAAAATATTGATAATTGACAAATAAGGTTGTCTGAGATGATAAAAATCTAGTTTAAAGCACATGTAACAAGTACATAGAAACATAACATTTGTGACCATGTTGGGTTCATTTAAAGCGCGAGACAAAGCTGTACCAGAGTAGACCGATTCCCAATCAAATGACTCCTTTGAGCCAGTTCTTTTGAATCTACAGCGCGAGACACAACACGCAACAGTGTAGTCTGAATCCCAAAGAAAGTATTCTTTTGAGCCGGTGAATCAACAACTGCAGTGCTACTATTGTCATCCGATTCCCAAATAAATGAGCCGGCTCTTTTTAGTGAATCAAAGAATCAGTTGAAGCTGACTGAATTAACTCCAGGATCAGGAGACTCATCAATAAAAAACATCATTTAAAATATTTGTAGCTGCAAGCAGCAATTAACAGGGTTCAAGCTATTAAGGTCCTTAAAGTACATCTGCAACTGTGAAGAGGAGGATGGCGTGGCCGGGCCGTGAGGATGGATGCCCGGCGCTGAGTTGCCTAATCAATGGGAGGGAGATAAGGGAAGACCCAGGAACACCAGAGAGAGAGAGAGAGAGAGAGAGAGAAATGCACGCGGCTGCTCTGTGTGTGTGTCATTAAGTTTCAGTTTAAGTTGGTGTCTCATTAAAGTCTTGTTGTTTGTTACTCTGGCTTCCACTTCCTCCTTTGCCAAACTCTTATACATTTCGGTGTCACCTATCACACACTGCTTTTCAACAGTCGCTTCACACTAACACGTCTACAAACACACAGCTTCAGGCGTCTCTCTCTCTCTCTCTCCCTCCACTTTGAACGTTTTGGTGTACCGTTGCAACGATGAATCGAAAGTTAAAACATTTTTGGATAATTATTGATATCGGGACTCCAAAGAATCTCTCTTCACTGGTTTTGTACCGATTGGGCGAACGGCCTAGGACTAGTTTGAAAGAGTATGTTTTTTTAATAATCTTAAATATTTAACAAATGATTTGATTCAGAACAATGCTTCTTGAGGCAAAGTTGTTCAGAATGAGGAAATCTATCATATGTTATGAATAACGTGTTTCAGAGTGAAACACAGCGGTATATACAACGATTTACATGCATTAAAAACACGATTTTGCTAAATTTTGCACAGACCTCTTGGGCCAAGAGACAAATAAGCCTATTTAATAGCTGCTAAAAAGTGATTGGTTGATGGCGTCCATGTTTTTCAAGATATGAAACTGTCCTCATAGGCCTTGATGGCACCTTGGACAAAGACACTGCATGCAAAATGTCATGTTGTTCGGACCAAGGGTTCC
>JAVLUX010000042.1:27455000-27497500 GCA_032164185.1 Moxostoma hubbsi
ATCTATCGGTCTGTCTGTCTGTCCTTTTATCTATCTATCTATCTATCTATCTATCTATCTATCTATCTATCTATCTATCTATCTATCTATCGGTCTGTCTGTCTGTCCTTTTATCTATCTATCTATCTATCTATCTATCTATCTATCTATCTATCTGTTTTGTTTTATTGAATAAATGATTTAAAATGATGTGTTATCCAATTGTTCAACATAACTGCTTAATAATGTGTGTATGTGTGAAGGAGCTGTCTGATATCTTATCAGAGTACTTCACAAACACAAAAATAAACAAATGAGCAAAAAATCAGACACAATCTTACCTTCTCCACGTCTGCTTTTGTCACGTTGATGTCTGCGTCCAACTTTTCAAAATACTGCTGTGCTCTGTCTGCCTCCTTACAATCCCGCTCAAACTTCCTCTTACACTGCACACACATATTAAAACATGTAGTAGATCACATTGATCCGGATCTACTTTTGGTACAACTAACAGATCTCTAAAGTTCTTCTGTATAATAACTGTTCATACGATGATTTGAACACGTACTTGTTAATATCTCACAATCAACAATCATCATTTGTATCTACTCTGACTGCTGAATCCAGTCACGCAAACACATAAAAACACACATACATGTTCATTCTTACATCATGACATACAAATGCAATACTGTCTCATTCTCTCTCTTGCTCTCTCTCTCGTCGGCCTGGCCAATCAGTCTAAAACTACACATTATGAAGTACCTAACATGTACCATGGTATTCTTTGGAGTGCCGTGTCATATGAATACGGTCATCATTCAGAACCATGTTTATATCAAAGTAACATGGTATTGCCATCACTGCACATTTAACTGATGCTCATTTACAATAAATCTACATTATTGATTGATTAATAACAGGTAATAATTCTGACTCACCGATTCCAGCTGTTTCCAGCTAGCTTCGACTTGTTGCTGTGCCTTTCGCCCATCATGGAAATGCTGCGGGAGAGAAGGATGGAGGCAAAAAGGAAGAAGGGAAAATATTTATCAAGATCCATCACAGTTTAATGTAGATACGTAAAACACATACAGATAGATGATTATTTCTGTTCAGAGGTTTCTCTTTAACAGCTCAGGAAACATGTCATTCTTTCATTTAGGAGAAAAAATAACAGACGCAAAAGAGACAATAGTTGAGAGTAAAGAGCTATAAAATGAATGTGGATAGCATGAGAAATGTGTGAGGTCATATATTGAGATCTTAGATGTTTTTCTTTGTATGTGTTGATACAATTAAACCATTTTTTAATGGTATTATTAAACCAAGAGGGAAACAGTGTGTGTGTGTGTGTGTGCGTGTGTGTGCGTGCGTGCGTGCCAGGACGCCATATTGCCATATATCCTGTGTGTCTGAGATCTCACTCTGCAGGCTGTCTGTGTGTTTCTCTAAAAGGCTGCTCTTGGCCCGAGCACCCTGGTGAAAGTGTTCGGTTAACCTACACTCAACTTTCCCTCCCACAAAGCACTCAGTGTGGCACACAGATAAAGACCAGCATCTGATACAGGTCTAAGATCTGCTAAAGATTCCATTAAAGTCAATATTCAGTACTTCAATCAGCACATGACTGCTTACAAGACAGTTTAAGGAAGAAGGAAGATGTATTTAAATAGTCATGCAACATGTAAAGAATTTGCATGTTTGTATCTAACAAGCTTATGTTAAAAGATACAATTATATTTCTTCAGTCAAGTAATGTTAATATATATTACTAATATAAACTATTATCTATAATACAAATGAATTATATCAATCAACAAATTTATATTATTATTTAAACTAATTAATACAAAATAATATTTATAATTAAAACCAAGTTTAACTAAACTATAAAATAGTTCATGTTATGTATATAATTTAATTCGAATATTATTATTATTATTATTTTAATTAATTAATTAATTAAAAATAATATTTTAAATAATTTGTATGACTGCTCCTGTTGTACACATATATTTCTTTATATATCAATTTCAAATCTCACATATTTTAGACTAGTTTTTGTTTAATCGTTTAATTAATATTCAACTGCAAGATTAAATAAACTATTTAACTGTAATAATATTATTATTCTTATTTAAACTAATTAATAAAAAATAAGATTTTAAATAACTTTGTCTTTGTTTCATAATGTAGTTAATCTCAAACAGCGAGACTAAATATACTATTAAATTATAATATTTTATATATATATATACAATTTTAATCAAATTAATTACATGGTATGCGGATTAATTGATCTAATTATCTAAATTAATATTCATTAATATTCATTGCATACATTAATATTTGCTGAGAAAGCCCCTCAATAACAATAATTAAAAATAATTAATAATTAAGTTAAATATTTATAAATATATATATATATACACTACCGTTCAAAAGTTTGGGGTCACTTGTCTGAAATGTTTCTCATGATCTTAAAAATCTTTTGATCTGAAGGTGTATGCTTAAAAGTTTGAAATTAACTTTGTAGACAAAATATTATTCTGCCAAAACATATACATTTATTTAATTACAAATCTAAAATTTCCTAAAAAAAAAAAAAAGTTTTTGAAATGGATGACTTGGATCAAAATATGAAGAAAAGAAGCCAATAAGTGCCCAACATAGATGGGAACTCCTTCAGTACTGTTTAAAAAGCATCCCGGGGTGATTCCTCAAGAAGTTGGTTGAGAAAATGTCACGAGTACATGTCTGCAAAATCTAGGCAAAGGGTGACTACTTTGAAGATGCTAAAATATTACATAGTTTTGGATTTATTTTGGATTTTTTTGGTCACAAAATAATTCCCATATTTCCATTTCTATTATTCCATAGTTTTGCTGACTACTATTATTCTAAAATGTGAAATAAATAAATAAAGAAAGAATGAGTAAGTGACCCCAAACTTTTGAACGGTAGTGTATATATATAAAATAATAGTACAGAAAATTTAAATTCATTATATTATTTTGCAACATGCAAAGCATTAAAAATACAATACAAAAAGTGGCTTTAGAAAGCAATATATTTTTTTTTTACATATTATTGAACATAAGCATATCATTGGCCTATAGTTCACAGCAAAGCATTAAATTCATCAATCAGTCTGAGATTTATTATATATATGTGTGTGTGTGTGTGTGTGTGTGTGTGTGTGTGTGTGTGTGTGTGTACATATGGAGAATATATATATATATATATACTAGGGCTGTCAATCGATAAAAAAATGTAATCGAATTAATTAAATGGTGTCCCGATTAATTAATCGCGTATACAAATATTTGCTGAGAAAGCCCCTCATATAACAATAATTCAATATATAAAGATTATACATATTTATATCAATGTATAATTATGCATAGTTATCTTTAAATATTTAAAAAATTATATATATGAATAAAAAATATTCAGATCATTATAATGCATTACATTCTTTTGGCAGAAGAGTTCATCATTGATAAGACAATACAAAAAGTGGCTTTAGAATACAATGTATTGTTTACTACCATATTATTGATCATAAGTCAATTATTGGCATACAGTTCACAGCAATCCATTTCACAAGTGAATTTGTCAATCAGTTGGAGATTTATTATGAGGGCTTGTTTAAGGACCCTCAATTTACACCTGCGTCAGACGTCTCGGGTGTGTTGCATCATAAACATAAAATGTTTAGGTCACCGTGTCAAGTTAATTATAGTTTAATACTCAATCTTTAAAACACATCTTGAGATCCATTAGATCGCAATTGCGCTCCGAGTGTTTTGAATGCAAGAACGTAACGCATGTTTGTGTTGTGGGCTGTTTTCTTCACTGTATAAAATGTGTGTTGCTCATACAGCTGAAGTTTTACTTACTGCCCCCTGGAGTAAACAGGTGGTACTACAAGCTTGCATTTATCAGGAATCTTCCTTATTATGGTCCGGAGGCACGCGATTAAATGCGTTAATGTTTTTAACGTGCTATATCTGAATTAACACGTTAAATTGACAGCCCTAATATATACACACCACAATTTAAAATCAGCCACAATTTAAAAACCACCAGCCTAATATTGTGCCACCAAAACTGCTCCAACCCATCAAGCAATGGACTCCACAAGACCTCTGAAGATGTCCTGTGGTATCTGGCACCAAGACATTAGCAGCAGATCCTGTAAGTTGCGAGGTGGGGCCTTCATGGATCGGACTGGTTGGTCCAGCACATCCCATAGATGCTCAATCGGATTCAGATCAGGGGAATTTGGAGGCCAAGTCAACACCTTGAAAACGTTGCCATTTTCCTCAAATCATTCCTGAACAATGTGTGCAGTGTGGCAGGGTGCATTATCCTGCTGAAAGAGGCCACTGCCATCAGGGAATACCATTCCCATGAAGGGGTGTACGTGGTCTGCAACAATCTTTAGGTAGGTGGTACGTGTTAAAGTAACTTTCAAATGAATGCCAGGACCCAAGGTTTCCCAGCAGAACATTGCCCAGAGCATCACACTGCCTCCACACATGCCTGCCTTCTTCCCATGGTGCATCCTGCTGCCATCTGTTTCCCAGGTAAACGATGCACACACACACACACCCGGCAGTCCACATGATCTCAAAGAAATCGTGATTCATCAGACCAGGCCACCATCATCCATTGCTCCATGGTCCAGTTCTGACGCTCACGTGCCCATTGTAGGTGCTTTCGGCAGTGGGAAGGGTTCAGCATGGGCACTCTGATGGTCTGTGGCTACACAGTCCAATATGCAGCATGACTTTCTGTCATGGCCAGCATTAAGTCTTTTAGCAATTTGTGCTACAGTAGTTCTTCTGTGGGATCGGACCAGACGGGCTAGCCTTCACTCCCCAACTTGGGCGCCCATGACCATGTCGCCAGATCACCTGTTGCCCTTCTTTGGACCACTTTTGGTAGACACTAACCACTGCATACAGGGAACACCCCATAAGACCTGCTGTTTGGAGATGCTCTGACCCAGTCGTCTAGGCATCACAATTTGGCCCTTGTCAAAGTCACTCAGATACACTTGCCCATTTTTCCTGCTTCCAAAAACATGAAATTCAAGAACTGACTGTTCACTTGCTGCCTAATATATCCCACCCCTTGACAGGTGCCATTATAACAAGAAAATAATGTTGTGACAGATCAGTGTATATATATACACACACACACACACACACACACACACACACACACACTCATTGTTTATTAATTCATTTATTCATTAATTTATACATATATAGTTTACTTAATCTCGAACAGACAGTCATATCTGTGTTGATAACAGAGTTTGACTCAATATTCTGTGTACTAGACAAAGAGTGAGACAGCAACAAACATTATTAAACCACTAAAATCAGTTTAAACACCTAGACACAAACACATTTTTTTTTATTCTTGGCTGCATCAGCTATGTCACACCAGCCCAAAACATTTGAAAAATTGTTTAAAAATGCAGAAGAAACAAAAAAATCTAAATGAATTAAAACTTTGGCTATGTCTGTATCGGAGTAATACTTGCACTGTAAACTGACAACTATTTTAATAACAGAGCATGTGAAACTATGCATTATGCGATGTTAATTACACAGAATTCAGTGAGTGCCATCAATTTACCACTTTGGAAATAAAAGCAGTTATTTTGCATTTTTATAATACAATTAAAACATTTCAAAAGTCTTTAACTCTTGGCAGATAAATCACATAAAGGGTCAAAACATAAGCATTTAGAATGGCTGTTGAAGTTGGGTCGAGGTCAATATACTGGTTGTATACTGCACATTTTGGCAAATTTAGTACATTATCCAGGTATTCCGTGCATGTACAGAAAATCCACATACTTTGCACAGTAAACATACTACATACTCCGGAAATAGTATGAACAGTATGGTAGTACTGTATGCTATTCCAAGCATTGCCATTAACAGTTCAGTGACCCGCAAGTGCCACTCAACAGAAACACTAGCCTCAAAACACTACTTTCTGCACTTAGGTCTGTGTGTCATGAGTTTACACTGTTCCATTCTGGGGTTTCTCTGCTGGAGGACTGAACCAGGATCTGTGAAACATGTCCAAAACTGACAGAGGGAGTGACAGTGAGAAAATGAGTGAGAACAAGAGAGAGACAGATTGTGAGAATGAAAGAGTGTGAATGTGTTTAGTATTCATGGCTGAGTGTTGTAGACTGAATAAAGAATACAGGGATGCAGTGTGAATTCAACTCTATGCTGCACACAGCATTATGGGTAAAAACACAGTCACTCAATGAAGAAGTTTAGCTTCTTCTAAAGAACCATTAAGTCAGTTCTCATAGTAAGTAAACCTGACAACATGCACACACACACACACACACACACACACACATTTACTTTGGCTTTCTAAATGGGGACGTTATATAAAGCTAATTAGAATTACTACAGACTAACCCTAACACTACAAACTGGGATTTGAGGATATCCAAAATTTCCCAATGGGAGTTTATGTCAGATTTAGCTCACTTTTGGGGACAATGATGTTTTGAATGACAAGGAATCTTCCCTAAATTACAGATTAATATGTAAAGTACACACTCACATAGACAATGAAACCCCCAAAACACACACACATACACAAACAACAGGAAAGGAAAGTAACTGGAATTTACAAACTGAAATCTAAAATCACAACTGATCTGTAATCAGTTTTTAGTGTGTTATCAGAGAAGGTCATTAATGGGGAAGCTAACCTCAGCTCTTCTCTAATTGTTCTAAAGAGTCATGAAGCTTCACGGAGAACCTTTCTGTTAGAAACACTGAGAAAAATAAATAAATGAATAACAGAAAAACAAGAACATTACCTGTTGAACAGATTAAATGGATGAAGGTGTTTCTTATGGAACAAAACTTACAGTGCTTCAGAGATTATTTGAATCATTCATCATTTATACTCACTCACAAAGCCTCGCACAAACAGACACAGAAGATAAATGAGGACCTGATTTCCAGGGACCACAGAGGAAGAAAAAGCAGAAAGCAACTGGTTCTTCTCAAACAATAAAAAAACTGACCTGACATTTTAGTATTTTTCCACTGTGGAGTGTAACATTTGTGTGTAAATGGTAAATGGTCTGCATTTATTTAGCACTTTTTTAACCTCAGTGGTTTTCAAAGCACTTGACACTGTGACTCATTCACCCATTCACACACACACTGCTAGCCTGCCATTGGGAGCAACTTGCCATTGGGAGCAACTTGGGCTTCAGTGTCTTGCTCAAGGACATGTGGGGTCATGTGGGCCGGGCATCGAACCGCCAACCCTGCGATTAGTGGCCGACCCGCTCAAATACCTGAGCCACAGCCAATTATTAGCCAATGAGTGTGTTTTACAACAAAACTAAACCAAACCAAACATACAATAACAAAAAGCAAAACAAAAAACAACAGAAACAAAACAACAAAAAACTAAACTAAAAAAAACTAAAATCAACAAAAGAAACAACAAACAAATACAAAAAACCATAAACAACAAAAAACAAAACTAAAATCAAAACAAAAAACAACAAAAGAAAAAAAACAAAAAAACAAAGCAAAAACATAAAACAAAGCACAAACAAAAAACAAAACAACAAAAAACATAAAAACAACAAAAACACGTCCTCCGCCACCCAGACTGAGGTGTGTAACTGCGCCACCACGAGAACCTAGTAAGTAGTGGGAATTGGGCATTCCAAATTGGGAGAAAAAGGGATAAAATGACAAACAAATAAATAAATAAATAAAAATAAAAAATGGTATAATGTATTAAACAGAGCTAAGAGTACTGCACTCTTAAATTGGAGCTAAAACATGATCAGAATAGCCAAAATATTCAACGAACTGTCACACAAGGGGCAGCGGATGAGTAAAACTTTGTTATTGATGCGTGTTCAAATGCTGCAGAAATCTTCTTTCTGCAAATGTCAATAAATGAAGAGCTATTTGACCATGTGAACACTTGAGTGACTATTTCAACACTAGACTTGTAGATCTGCGATACTGTATATTAAGGTCACTTTTCTCTGAAATGTTTCCTAAAAGGTGTACGTGTGTCCTGACCACACGAACATGAACACTGACAGTGAAAAAATACAGTGAACACCTGCATAAACTGCATTCAGGGGCGAAAAAAACACACTGACACGTCATTTTTAACACAGGCTGACAAGAGGCGGTGAAACTCAAAACAGATTGATCTGAATTCAATTAGAATATTTCCAGAGACATGGAAAAGTGAAGAAAGCAGACGCGAATGGGATCCAAAGAACAGAGCATTAACAGGAACTGTGTTTTATTAACGGAGAGAGAGAGAGTTAGGGTTAAGGTTAGGTCAGTCAGTGGTACGACCAAAGACCGTCTACAGTCCAATCGCAACCCGTTCTCATTCCCTAAACGTCCATTTTTGAGGTTTGTGCAGAAGCCGTCCGCATCTACATGTTGATGCCAAAGGTGCCCCAGGCCTGGATCTCCTTGATGCGGTGAGAAACCTAACCGATAAAGCGACACTTAGTAGATATTCATAATTTGATACACTGTACATTACACTATTTCTAGATATTTTTAATCGCGGTCACAAGACACACGAGAGATAATGGTCAAATCGCAGTCTCTGACATCAAACCCGTGTTTCATAATGCTTGAGGTGACTATTTTTGAATGTGTTAGAACGAAACTTGCGCAGGATGTGTTACAGTGGACGCCGGTTGACCGTGATCGGTGACTAAAAGCTTACATTTGGGTTTGTTCTTCACATATACACTCAGCAGTGCAGGATGTGTCCAGACATATTAAAGAGACAGATTAACAACAGATGTAATATTAAGCACTGTGAATACAAGTTGCTGATTTGAAATGTAATGAAAATCATTCCCCCAACAGATGTCACGATGACAAAATTGTACCCCAACATATTCAACGATGCTAAAATAATGAAGCTCTTCGCGTCAGTCAGTTGACGTCAAAGGTTTCTTTACTTGATGAATGCGTCGGAAACTGGTGCCTGAGGGCGCCTTTGGCATCTGTAGATTGACGCGCTGGGCTCTTGCAGATTTTGACGCCTTGGGAGTGAGAACGTGTTGCCATTTGCTGACCGTCTGATGTACATTGCTCACCAAACCGGAAAGAATTTTCTCAGTCTGGCAAGCTTTAATCTGAATGGGGTGAATCAATCAGGTTTTCTAGTCATATCTGTGAAATAATCAATACTTACTACTTTTAGATGGGCAGAAATTCAACCGTTCAAATCGTACAGCCGTTCATTTAGACTGTCACACAGTTATTTGAACTTTTGTTTTTGTTCATTCCATGTGAGCGCAGCGCAGTTCTAGCAGGAAGACTAGCAGCTGTACATCATCGCACCATTAGCTGGGTAATTCCTAGCCAATCGCAGGTAAGCCATTGCTTTATAAGTCTGCTCACAATCTATCACATTGCTGTTTCAGTGTGCTAACACGGCAACCTCCACCACCCCGCCACCACCAGTTGAGCCCTGTCCCGCACGGGGGTAGGCTCCTCGCCCCTGCCTCCTATCTCCGGCAGGATATGATGGTTCCGAGTACAACTCCCTCGGACCGCCGGACGGGGCCTACGCCAAAGAGAGACATTACTTTTCTGTTCTACATTAATCAAATAAATGGCATCTTAAACCTCACTCAAGCCTGCGTGTCTTCCCGATAGAAAGTCTATTAGTGCGTGGTATAATATATGTCAAAGAAACCAGCCCCTGTGAATGGCCGCTTGTTGGTCAGAAGGTCTCTTCCTGCCAAAGGCCACGTCCACGCTAATCTGTTTTCACCTCTCATCCACACTGCTACAACGTTTTCCTCCACTATTAACAGAGAATTTCGAAAATGCTCTTCATAACTGCATACTTTGGCAAACAATGACGTTAGGAAACTGAAAATAGAGGTTTAATCTAGGACTGTGGCCAAAGTTGCCAATTCTCGTTTTGAGAACGAACCTCCCCCCGCCCATCCCCCCCAGGGGACCAGACTGTACGCCATTATTCAAAGGGCTAGTATGTGAGACTAGTCTGGTCCTTGTCAACTAAAAGTTGTTTAGTTTTTTGTTCTATCTGTTCTTCTCGTCATCCAAATAATTTTTGCAGATGCTCAGATGGTGATTTTATTCGGATCAGTCTGTTAAAGTGATTTGCCAGTTCTCAGGTTCACATTCCGCAATAATAAACTAAATTACAGCACACCACCTACAGATGTCTCTCTGTCTCTCTCTCTCTCTCTGTCTCTCTCTCTGTCTCTCTCTCATACGGACGGTTATAAGCACGGTGAGTATAAAGCTTCTTCAACAATGAGTTTAAGAGAGAATTACAATACCAGACCATATGCTGTCTGGATTTATAGACATGGTGTGGTGTGTGTGCAAGATTGTTTTTCATTTATTTATTCCTATTGCCAAAAACATAAACTAAAGAACTAGAAAAACTATGTAGGGGTTGCGCACCCAAACTTAAATTTAAATTACAAAAAATGTAATAAAAAATATATTTGGGCACCAGACAGGTTTAGCCTGTCAAAAAGAATCAATTTGCCCAGGATAGCTGTAATTAAATTAAAGCCACCTGTTACAAATGAGAAATGCAGGTATATGTTTGTAACAATTTCTCTAATCATTATAGTAATTAACAACAGAATAAATCAAACCAAATCAACTGAATTGTGCAAAGTGTTTTTTGTAATTTTTTGTACACATCACAGACATGAAATAATTTGGAATACCACATGGCATTTTAATGATACAACACACCTTCTCTAACAGTACAATTACAAGACAACTATTAATAAGCATGTGCATGCGTGCGTGTGTCAATGAGTACGAGATTATAAGATTGTTCTCTGCAGGCAACTCAATGGGGGGGCAAACTCTGGGGAAACTCCAGAGGTTAGGTGGAGAAACTGAAGTGTCCAACACCTGGTTAACACTTCACACTTCTCAACTTCTATGCTAGCGCTATCAGCGATGAAGTGCATATTCCAATCAGTTGCTTTCGTCTCTGCATTGCAACGTGATCCTCGGAGATCTCACTCACCGAACAATGACGCCGGGCCTCGGTTGAGTTGGACAGTGCATTGAAAGCACACCTCGACCAGACACTCCTGTAAAGTTTCCACCACCTCCTTTGTTTTTGCAATCACCCCTACACCTGCATTTTGTTCCACTTGTTCTCGTGTGAATGATCTCCCCTGTTTCGTTCCGATCCACCATCTCTCTGACTATCTCTCTCTCTCTCTCTCACCAATCAAGGTGATTAAGGACAGGTCCAAATGTACGTGCGTGTGCGGTTGTCTGTACATATATATAACAAATAATGCTAGAGCTTTTGTCAGAACTAACTTTTTGCAATTACCTTTAACCAAGTAGTGTCAAGGAGATTTTTTGTTTCTTACATATTTAAGGTTGCTTTCACACTTGGTCCGATTGCTTGGAACGCAACTGAGCTGGTAACCTGCCCCCGCTGGTCTCCATTCACATGATATTATTTGGGTCCGACTGCATCATCAACGTGAGTACAAGAGCCCGAGGATGCGTTGCATGTGAAGAATGTGTGCTGCTCTCTGAAGGCAGGGTATTTGGAGACAAGCAGGTATCAGAAATGCATTATACCATAATAATTGTGATTGCGATCTGGCAAAGATGCAAATTATACGGCTCACTTCCGCAATTTTGAACGACTGCTTTTATATCAGCAGCAAATCGTATAGAGTTCACATTAACCGTACTCCATACAGCCTATTCAAGCAGACTTGGTTCGGAAAACAGTGTGCACATCATCCAATGAACGAAGTCAGTCGAACCCAGCTGCACACCAAACGCGCTCGTGTGAAAGTACCCTAAGTGTGGCTAAAGTATCCGAATATTTTTTGGATTCACTTCACAATAAAACAATGGAACTATTTCTTTGAAAAACAAGAAGTATCAAGAATCTAGTGCCGCTGGATAGATAGCATGATAAAGAGAGACAAAAAAGGAGAAAAGCAACGTTCTGGGAAAGAGGCCAATTAGACACCAAGGAGCTCTATTCTCTCTCTCTCTCTGTGTGTGTGTGTGTGTGTGTGTGTGTTGCTGGGAAATCTGTATTCTGCAGGTTGATTTCTTAACATTTTGTAAATAAAAGAATGCACATCACATTCTGAAACTAGTATTGCTCTTGTATTCCTTTTTAACGCTTACTAGTTCTGAGCTGTCTGTAAATATGAATCGTCCCATTACAGCTGTGTTTCTTGACCGCTCAAGAGTTGAATGTCATTCTGAAATATCTGGTTGTTATTATAAATATCATAGTTTCTAATCGGTGTGTGTGTGTGTTTATATGGAATAATAAAACAGCCTGTAGTTTCAGTCAACACACACACACACACACACACACACACACACAGTACTCAGTTTAATTCATTTACACAAACCAGACACTTTTAATCTAAACACACAACAGTGCCTCCATTTATGGAAAAAAAATAGAGAAATAAAGAGAGAGAGAGAGAGAGAGAGAGAGAATGAGAGAGAGAGAGAGAGAGAGAGAGAGAGAGAGAGAGAGAGAGAGAGAGAATGAGAGAGAGAGAGAGAGAGAATGAGAGAGAGAGAGAGAGAGAGAGAGAGAGGAAGGATTATGTGAATGCATGACATCACTCACCGTTTTCCTCTCTGCTTTGAGTTCCTGTGTGTATCGCGAGAGTTCGGCAATAATCTGTGATGTCATGTTCTCTGCAATGACCTCATGCTGGCCGGCGTAATCGTTTAGCTCGTTTAGCGTAGAATGAAACGCACGACACCATGTGTACCTAAGACAGGAAGTGATGTCATCAGTGCAAACGAGTGTCTTGCCTTAAGCTAATTTAAGTAAGTCAAATGATAAATCAAACATCTGGCTCTTTCATTCAACCCATCTGGATTTCGTACCACACAAACCATGAAATAAAATGTACTAAGTACATTTTCAATTAAATTCAACTTACTTATTCTCGTCCTCCTCTTTTTTCTTAGGCTGGTATTTCTTCGACAGATTCCTGTGCAAAATGAAAGAAAAGAAAAACTGTTGGCAAAACAATCTCTCAAACAGAGCGAGTAATAGCTAAGTATGTCTTTGACATTTATGTTTCATGTGGACATGTGTTACTCATATGCCACGTTTACGCTTATAACCTCACGAAAAATGAGCAGATCATAAAATATATACCATTACTTAGAGGAGGTGATTATCTTTCATACGGCACGCATACACAAGGTAATCAAATGCATAGATCATTAGACGATTGACACAAAGCACAATATGCACAATGCACACAGCATCTGGCTATCTGGTATCGTGCATTCTGGCTGAAAGCACGTTAGCGTTCCTGGATCTGAAATGATGTAGCATCATGGAATGCTAAACCAATCGGACTGGGTTCAGATCTGTGCAAAAAGTCACCCATTTTTTGACAGAGAGACATGTGATTTATGACTGTTACATATGGCCACTTTGAGATGGCGCCGAGTACATGACAGACTCAATGATGACTCAAATGGCACAGAATGAAACTCATTCTGTTAAATCTCATTACTAAAATCATGTCTGCATGTTACGCACACCTATAGTCATTGTTGTGTTTGCATGCACTATTAGTTCTTATGTACAATTATTATGTTTTATTTGTTTGGAAAGGCTTTTGGACACTTGGAGACATTTTTGGACACTAGGATAAATTATTTGTTTAATGCTATAACTTGGAATTGCTTTGTCATATCAACACATATTTACTCAGATACAGGTGACATGATAAGAAACAAAACAAAAGCAAACAAAAGAGCTACCTTATTTACACCATGAGATATATAATGTGATTTTTCAGCAGTTTCTTAGGCTGAGAGTTTCCGAATTTATCATAAGCTATATCTTTAAAAAATGTTGAGAGTTTTCTTTTCAATGATACCAAACACGACCCTTTTTGGGTAGGCCACTGAAACAGAAAATCTTTGAAAACACCCTCAAAGGTTAAAGGGTTCAAATGTAATATAACCCGAGCTATTTCCAAGATAACTGGACGGCACTTGCTGAATCATATATGGGGGTAATGAGTTCATGCACACTTCACAGTATGCAGTTAGTAGTAGACTAGATTTTGTTTCCAATCATTTTAACAAGCACACAATGCTGAACTATGTTTATAGACCAGTCAGACATCTCAATTAAGAAAATAGACAAATCAAAATTAGGACAAAGAACCAATCAACAATTAGAATCACACGGTAGTCAGTCCTGTATTAGAATGCTAAATACGGTTACGTTCACACACGGTCTTGTTACATATGAGAGTGACAACCACATTTTGTAACCGCACACCTTAAATATTTGTCTAATGTATATAAAATGAAGGTCTTGCTCGATGTTGTGTTTGAGTGTGTACTCTTTCATCTTTCTCTCTGTTGCTTTTTTGTCAGCCATTACACACACACACACACACACACTTTATTCTTGTCACTGTATTGTATTAGCGCCATCTAAAAATACAGAGTGTCTGCTTGTCATCAGTGCCTTGGGGCATGCGTGTTTGCATGCGTGTTTGTCTGTTTTTAGACAGACAACTCCCATTTACCATCAGTCCAGCTGTTACTGTGTTCTGCACATGTTTTTTTGGCCTGTGTTCAAAAAACATACTAACATACCACTCTTAGTGATATGGGAACGTGAACAAACGAACAAACGGACGAATGAACAAACTAAATATCTATCTATCTATCTATCTATCTATCTGTCTATCTGTCTGTCTATCTGTCTGTCTGTCTGTCTATCTATCTGTCTGTCTGTCTGTCTATCTATCTGTCTGTCTATCTGTCTGTCTATCTATATATCTGTCTATCTATCTATCTATCTATCTATCTATCTATCTATCTGTCTGTCTATCTATCTATCTATCTATCTATCTATCTATCTGTCTGTCTGTCTGTCTGTCTGTATATCTGTCTATCTATCTATCTATCTATCTATCTGTCTGTCTGTCTGTCTGTCTATCTATCTATCTATCTGTCTGTCTGTCTGTCTGTCTGTCTATCTATCTATCTATCTATCTATCTATCTATCTATCTATCTATCTGTCTGTCTGTCTGTCTGTATATCTGTCTATCTATCTATCTATCTATCTATCTATCTATCTATCTATCTGTCTGTCTGTCTATCTATCTATCTATCTATCTATCTATCTGTCTGTCTGTCTGTCTGTCTGTATATCTGTCTATCTATCTATCTCACTTCCTGTTCTATCTATCTGTCTATCTATCTATCTATCTATATATCTGTCTATCTATCTATCTGTCTGTCTGTCTATCTGTCTATCTATATATCTGTCTATCTATCTATCTGTCTATCTATCTATCTGTCTGTCTGTCTGTCTGTCTGTCTGTCTATCTATCTATCTATCTGTCTGTCTGTCTGTCTGTCTGTCTGTCTGTCTGTCTGTCAATTAATCTATCCATCCGTCCATCTGTCTGAATTATCGTTTTTGTATTTTCTGACTGTTCTTTATATGCTACATAATTTGTGTGCATTTTATGTTCCTTATATTGTGTATTTTGACCACTGTGACTGTATTTTGTGTTACTGTAAAACTGTAGTGGCATAAATACATCGCTCTCTCTCTCTCTCTCTCTCTGTCTGTCTCTGTCTCTGTCTCACACACACACACACACACATTGATGATTATCTCATCAAAACAAAAAGCATCGAGTGAGCGGCGGTTCTGCGGACTGAAACACCTTGTTGATGAGAGAGGTCAACGAAGAATGGCCAGACTGGTTCGAACTGATAGAAAGTCTACGGTAACTCAGATAACTGCTCTGTACAATTGTGGTGAGAAGAAAACAATCTCAGAATGCACAACATGTCAAACCTTGAGGCAAATGGGTTACAAAAGCACTGACCATAGCGCCCAACCACAGGGTTCCTAATAAATTCCTCAGTGAGTGGACAGTACCATGGTATTACTATCTGGTACCATCACTAAACAATGGCAATGCCACATTACTGTTTTTTAAGGAGTTTATTTGTTAAAATCAAGTGCAACTCTGTATTTATGAGCAAGTAATACACACCGATAATGGCAGATAATACACACATTTTACAGGATTTGAGGTTATAAGTAGAGTTTACCACATCCAGTAACAGATCGGAGTGTCTGAGAATGTGTGTGTGTAGACAGCTAAACCCCTGCTGTGTCTGGGAATTAAAGGGGTTTCCTACTGCTATCTGTAGGGGATTGATGTACAGTCAGTGTGTGTGTGTGTGTGTGTGTGTGTGTGTGTGTGTGTGTGTCCTCCAGTGCTTGTGAGCTTTAAATCCTATCACTGGAATGGGGGGGCGGGGTCACAGCGCATGATTGGACGGTACAAATGTAGGTCACCAACATGGAACACCATGCTGCCACCTTGTTACCACGGTAACCTGCATTTTCTCCCCAAATACCCATACACACGCACACAGAAAACAAAATTTTTGCCTGTCCTTCCTGTATCCTTGAGCTGTCAGTACCAAGATCACATTTGTTATAAGTATATGTTTTTGTGTGTGTTTAGCAGTCTGGGCTCCATGAATGCATTATAACGTACAAAGAGTTGCACCTGTCTTAGTTTCCACAGACATGCATGATCACAAAGAAAATCCCATTCGTTGAAGTACCTTACAGTGCCATATAAATGCCACAGTTAATGAACATGGCAATTAAATATCAAAGTATATTTCAAAGTCCCATGATATTACCATCTGATAGAATCATGATATTACCATCCCATGATATTACCATCATGATAGAATCCATCAGTGCTATTTTGTAAGCTGATCAACATTGTTATTTGGTTATTGATTAAACTATATGATCAAGTATGACATGTTCATTTTGCATGTTATAACATGCCATTTTGCAGTGTCCTTGTTACAGTGTAATTACACATGTAAGTACTCATTAATATTAATTAACAACATGTATTTCCTATAGGTTTATGGTTAGGGGTTTGTTTAGGGTTAGTTACCTGTAATTATGCATATTTTACTGTTATTACTATAGTCATCACATGTAATGAGTGTAACAAGGACACTGTAAAATAAAGAGTTACCACAAGTTTTATAAATACTGAGATTATGTAATGCAAAATATGAAATTCTCACCTGATCTGTCTTGCATAGTTAAGCTCGATCTCTGATCTCTCCTTTACAAATTTGGTGTATTTTTCTACAAAGTCGATTCCCCACTGTGTGTGCTTTTCCAAGTTATCAAACTGATCCTGAAAGAGAAAGCAGGAGAGAGATATGTTAAATTAGGTACCATGACAGGGAAGGGTAGCGAACATTTAACACCTCAAATCAGTTCTTGCAATAAAAAATGTAGAGAGCGAGAACCACATTATAGCGACCACGACGAGGTTACCCCAGTGTGACTCTACCCACCCTAGCAACCTGGCTGGAGTCACTCAGCACGCCCTGGATTCGAACTTGTGACTCCAGGGGTGGTAGTCTGCGTCAATACTCGCTGAGCTACCCAGGCCCCCAATAAACTTCCATCTTTATCATTTCCTTTCAAAGAACCACAAGGAAACCAGATTTACACATGTAAATATATACATGAATATAGTCCTAAAGTTTTATTTAAAATAGGTTTGAAAACTGATATTAATTCCTGCAGCAGATATATTCTCATATACGAACACATTTTTGTATCAATTTAGACACCAACACTAATACTGATCACACTTTCTGAAAGGGTGATGTAGGAGGGCTCAGTGTAGGAGAGTAATGCATTCTGGGTAAAGTATGACAAAGACCAATGTTTGCAGCCTATGTTGATAGAAGTGCTTTAAACAAAATATATATGAGATCAGTAATCCTGAGCCAATTAAAAGGTTATTGACCATATGTGCGCTGAACATATTCATAATTTAAATAATGGCAACACACTTTCACAGCGAAATCGTCAGGATTCGTAAGACTTTTCTAAATTTAGTCATGTTCGTTTCTGTTTACACACACAGCGGCTATATTTAGCCTGCACACGGTGTGCAATATTTGAGCGCTACTCACGAACAACATCTAAGATGTAGATGCTCAATAGTTCAGTTCACTTTTAAAATGCATTTAGAACGGCACCGGAGGTGCATTTTTACCAGAATTTGAATTAGAAGCGAATTAAACTACTGTGAACTTGCGTACAAACAGACACTTGCAGGATTCCTGGAGAGTTCAGAATGTCAAAATAAAAGCGTGAGGGTTTAAAAGTTAAAGGTGTCACGGAGAGAATCACGGAGGCCGAGATTTGAACTCAGTAGCAGGGTTTATTGAACAGATGATTGAAACAGTGATGTAAACATTGCGAGTAAATCCAGTTGAACATCAGGTGAGTAATATCCAGACAGGGTATAGACACGATGAACAGATAACTCACAACAGTCTTATGATACTTGCAGGCAATAATGAAGACATAGTAGAAAGTTCTGGAGTCTCAGAGATACTATAATGAGAACAGAAAAAGAGTGTGTGTGTGTAAGCGGAGTATATATATATATATATATATATATATATATATATATATATATATATATATATATATACACTACCGTTCAAAAGTTTGGGGTCACTTACTCATTCTTTATTTATTTATTTATTTCACATTTTAGAATAATAGTAGTCAGCAAAACTATGGAATAATAGAAATGGAAATATGGGAATTATTTTGTGACCAAAAAAATCCAAAATAAATCCAAAACTATGTAATATTTTAGCATCTTCAAAGTAGTCACCCTTTGCCTAGATTTTGCAGACATGTACTCGTGACATTTTCTCAACCAACTTCTTGAGGAATCACCCCGGGATGCTTTTTAAACAGTATTGAAGGAGTTCCCATCTATGTTGGGCAATTATTGGCTTCTTTTCTTCATATTTTGATCCAAGTCATCCATTTCAAAAACTTTTTTTTTTTAGGAAATTTTAGATTTGTAATTAAATAAATGTATATGTTTTGGCAGAATAATATTTTGTCTACAAAGTTAATTTCAAACTTTTAAGCATACACCTTCAGATCAAAAGATTTTTAAGATCATGAGAAACATTTCAGACAAGTGACCCCAAACTTTTGAACGGTAGTGTATATAGATATATGCAGTCCTTGATTAGCCACTAATGATATGCAGGTGTGTGTGTAATCAGAACTCAGGGGAGAGTGAGCTTGAAGGCAGTGAGGAAGAAAGAGAGAGAGAGACCGGTGGATCCATGACAAAAGGTGCACGATTGAGACAGATTGAGAGGTTTGTGTTTTCTTTACATATTAAAGAGTACTCCCAATTAGTTCCACACCATAATGTAAAGATATTCTAAATCTGCAGAAAGAACAAAACAAAATAACTCAAGAACCCTGAACAACCAAAAGTGGTTCTTTGATAGAAACAAATCATAATTATAATAAATACAGTATATTTGAACCTAAGGGGCTGAAAAAACCTTGACAAACATATAGAATGCACACACTGGAATATAAAGGTTCCAATCAGAATCCAAAAATGGTTCCACAATAACTTTAGATTCTATAGATTTAAAAAAAAAACATCAAAAGAAAACCATCAACTGGTGCTGTAAAGAACCCAGAAACCAATACACTGTTCTGAAGATCCTGTTATTTATCACAAAGAACCTTTTTAATCTCCATAGTACCAAATGGCTCAACGAAGAATCCTATAGAGTAAAAAACGCTTCAAAAACCACAGAACAACCTTTCTATTTGTGCTCACAATCACAATGAGGAACTAGTATAAGAACTAGTATTAGAACAACTGAACACTACGCACAATGACACAACTGAAGACCTTCACGATACACCCTAGACAGAAACTAACATCAATTCAGCATTGGCAAGTCTTACATCTTGGAGTTGATGTTGATGTTGTTGTAACATATAAGATCACCTTTGTTTGACTCCAGCATTCACCCATTTTCTCCTCAACCATCTCGAAGTCTGAACAATCCAGGCAAATATTCACTCACTTCCTCCATCCGTACGAACTTTACATGTATAAGAAGATACAAGTATCCTCACTTTCTCTGTCTGTTAAAAAACATCCAACACTGATCAGTTCCTGTTCATGAGCAGAGTGTGCATGTGTTCACTGAGCTGACAGGATGAGCACACATAAATCTGCACGCGTGCGTTTGTGTGCACAGGAAGCGCATGTGGGTGATGATTCGAGTTTTTGCGCTCTAGTCACAAATGACTTTGATATTACAGTATTTGGATCTGTCATTTAAGCCTATTAAAAACAAATAATACAAAAGCACGGCTACGAATAATACAAAAGCACACAGAGACTATCAAAAGTTCCTTGTCAGCATCTGGGGAATTTAAATGACCTAATGTGATTAGTTGGGCTCATTTAAACACAGATCACCTCCTCTTACACAACACAGTCTTTAGTACTCAGTCCAGAGCAAAGAAACACACCAAAAACAGCAAAACTCGAGCAGAAGAAGGTTCAAATTGCTGCACTATTGTGTGCTATCTTATGGTTTGGACATTCACAGAAAAGATCAATGGCGGTTGGGACACTATGCAATGAAATAAGATGTCCTACATGCTCAGAAGTCTAAATGTTTCTGTAACGCAAAGCAAGACGTCTATGACGTTTTTAAAATGTTACTTATAATACCTAAATAAGTACAAATTTGGACACGCCTGCTCGTTCTTTACACTCTTTTTCATCATTTTAGAATAATACTAAATTCATCAGAACTATGAAATAACACAAATGAAAATACTGGAGTAATTTGAGACTAAAAATATCAAAACTATCTTATATTTTAGCTTCTTCAAAGTTCATATAGGGCTATTCCATGTCAAATCTACCACATTTCTGAACATTTCCTGGCTGAAATGTACTATTTTGTTGATACTTTTTCCAAAGAAAGATAAAAATAGGCTAAATGATGATGAAAGCCAAAATATTAAATGCGATGAATCAAAGTTTATTGAGTAATCCATTATTTTGTAGAGGGGAATCAAATTGACCATTTTCTATGATTTGGAGCAAAACTATGTCACATTGAGACCCCTGTATCTCTACGATTTAACCATCTAGGGCCTAAAAAATTAAGACACATAAATAAAAGTTTGTTCTAATCCAGTATGTAAAAGGATATTAAGATATCTTTAATACTTCTGGAATTATATGGACTCCAACTTTGGAAAAACAACACAAAAAAGCTTTTTTTTTTTTTTCAATATTTGGAACACGCCATTTGCATATACCGCAACAAAGGAGGCTGAAGTCAACTGATTTTAGTAAAGCTGCGTTCACACTGCCAGCGACACGCACTGGATGGCGACTGGATGTGGGCATGTCCAGCGACGCGACAAAGTTGAAAATGTTTTTACTTTATGCAAATGAAGAGCGACTTTAGGGAACGACAGCCAATACGAGAGACGATGATAGAGCTCACGTGATACTAATATTTCAATAATAATATTAATTGTAAAGAAACAGTGCTGTTTAGACTCTTAATACACACCACCCGCGACCAAATCGCCAGCCACTGGCGGCATGCAGTGACAAATTAGCTGGCAGAGTGAACGCAGCTTAACAGACCTACCAATCTCTGGTTAAATATTAAATAATAATGCCACCACCTTTCTGAAATTATTTTTGTGACCTGTAGTTTTTCTCCAAAATCATAGGTGAAAATTGTCCTTTTGTCATTTTTATGTTTATCTTTCTTCAGAAAAACTAATTGGTTTGTTTGACATGGAATAACCCAAAAGGAATAACAAATGAAGGCATGTTAAACCTAACCCAATAGGATCAAACTCATTTTAGTATTTCTGAGAAACAATACAAATAAAAAATGCAATAATAACTATATGATTTACAAAATTGTTATATTTTAGTATTAGAACACAATACATTGTGTAGCTAGAACACCCATTTACCTTCTGATCTGACAGCATTTTAGCCCATATTTCTCTGAATGAGGAAGCGGCTCCCATCTTCACCCAATACAACCTGTCAATCAATGCCAGGTTCCACCCACTACAAGTTTTAGAACTGAGGCCAGCCAGCCTCTCAGCTCCAAACCAGTGTCAGTCAGTCCGCTAGCATACGGTGCAAAAGCACCAAAGCACTCCAACCCAAACCAGCAGGAATCTGTCTTCCAGTATCAGACGCACCAGTAATCCAGCTGTTCCCGAAGTGATAATGGTGGATTATAATCCAGTGTATGTCTCTGCCCAAAGATTAAACCACTCCCACTGGCACAGAGCAGATATACATAGAAGGATATACAGTAGCTTCAGGCCAAAACCCCCAGTTAAGATATACAGAGCCCCTAACCCTTTCCCAAACCCTATCCGTGTGTGGAAGTGTCGCCTCCTTTTAAAGTTGGCCCAACACCCTTATGGATTAACCACACCCCTTCTGGAGTTACCCCGCCCCGTTTGGAGATATCCAGGCTGCAGCTACATTTACATTTTTTCATTTGGCTGATGCTTTTATCCAAAGTGACTTACAAAAGAGGAATAATACATCATAAGCGATTCATCTTAAGGAGACAGCAGTACGAAAAATGCTGCATTACATACTGTAGTTTCACTAGCATCAGAATAGTTGTATCCAAGATAGATTAGAGTGCAACAAGAATATATATATATATATATGAGTGTATGCTAAAGATGTGTTTTTTGCCATTTTTTGAAGACAGAGAAAGAGTCTGCTTCACAGATGGAGTTGGGAAGGTCATTCCACCAACGAGGTTCTGGGAAACAGACTGTCCAGGAAAGTATTTTGGTGCTATATAAAGTGTTTAGCTATATCTACTGCAACATCTGGAGCAGATCGTCTATACGTCTGGGCACCAGATTTAGAAGAACCTACTGTACTTAATTGGTTCTGTTACTTTATTCAAGCCCATATCTAGTGCTGAGATACAGTAAGACCAGCTACAACCAAAAACACACTACTGTAGAGAATTAAACACTCCCAGTTATCATGTTTACAATAACATTAAGTCATATAGCAGACATTTTTATCCAAAGTGACTTACAATGAGGAGTACTACAACATAACCGATTCATGTTGCTCATGTTTACTTTATGTTTTCCAAACATTCCATTTTGGTTGTGGGAACGTTAAAATCCCGCGACCCTGTACAGGATAAGCGGTTGACGATGGATGGATGGATGGATGGATGGAACGTTAAAATGTCAGGTTTTCGAAATTAACATTAACATAGTGCACATAGCGTAACGTTTAACAAAGTTCTCTCAACTTTTATTCGTATACAATTTACCATACTAGGAACG
The DNA here is from genome assembly GCA_032164185.1 of Moxostoma hubbsi. Lineage (NCBI taxonomy): Eukaryota > Metazoa > Chordata > Actinopteri > Cypriniformes > Catostomidae > Moxostoma > Moxostoma hubbsi. The sequence goes on from JAVLUX010000042.1 coordinate 27,478,351, forward strand.
TTGATTTGTACGTTCCAAATGCAAGTTGTGTCATTGACTATGTATAATAAAATACTGTTTCATCCATATATATATATATCATATAAATGTGGCTGGTAAAAAATCCAAATGGCTGGTAAAATTGGGTACTAACCCGCCAATGTGGCTGGTGTTCAAAAAAGTTAATTTCATACCATGTAATACAGATGTAATTAAGTACAATGCATCGACACATATGTACATAATAAGTACAACCCAAGTCCCAATATTGCTCTAAGAGTGTTTTCTTAGTGTTTTGAAAGCTTTTATTCAAATTCTAAGGCCATGTCCACACTACTACATTTTAGCTTGAAAACTCATTAAAATTGCATTAAAAGTTTATCCACAATAGGATGGCATTTTCCCCCACCGAAAATGGAGCATTTAAAAAACGCCACTATTACCACGTGCTTTGAAAAAGATGACGTTACAAAACTGAAAAACAAACTTAACTGGATTAGTGTGGACATTGCCTAAGAACATCTGAATAACCTTTACATAACATTAGCCAAAAGTTTTCGAGATGTTCCAGAGAGTAGAACACACTCTCCAACAGAGGTGATTGAGTAACTATATATCACTGTACTCGAGCGGTGGTGACGTATGCAATAGTATCTGCCATGTGCTAAGTCAACATGGACAATGAGGGTTGCAAAAGGTCACAGCTGACCCCCGAACAGAGACCGAACAGATTGCAGAGCACCTGAATCTGCTGTGCACTCGTCTACTGGACAGAAAGGAAGGATCAGAGAGAGAGAGAGAGAGAGAGGAAGGGGTGAGCACACAACCATACTCGGCTGTGGGCGTCTGCGCTGCACACTTGTAAAATCAAAGCTCGGCCAGGTGGTGATAGAAGAATATATAGAGAGTGAGTGAAAGTGATTTCCATACATTGACACGTCTATTAATAATATTGACGACGTCTTTCAAACCCCCCCCCCCCCCCCCAAAAAAAAAGGACAAGGAAAAAAACATTTAAAATGTAAGATTGTATGCAAAATATTTAACATTTTTAAGCCATATGATAGCTTATACACAAAACAATACAAAATCTTTGACATGCTGGAATTTTACAGGTATGGCCAGCTTGATGATGTCATCATGGATTCTGACTAAAAAATGAGGTCACACTCTAGCCTTTATATGGAAAGATATAACCATTTTCTTAATTATTCTGTCATCTGTAACCAGTCAAAGACGTCAGGAATGCAGAATGCTGTAATTCAGCCTAAAATGTACAGTAAGTACACACTTCCACAACAGCACATGCATGAGAATGGTTTTATGACATATATTCCATCATCCAGAGACACACACACATACACACGCCTCCTCGCTGACTATAAATAGCCAGAATGTGGTCTGATGGGACATAGAAAGATCCTAGAGTTCACTCTTCTCTCATGATCTCATTAAATCCAACAACTCCGAAGAAAAGAGCATTACCGCACTGTTGCAATCTGTCGCGGATATTTTGTTTTGTAAAAACAGCAAAGTTTGACAAGCATCACTGTTACTATTGCTCATACTTGGAGTTAGGGTTCTGCACAAACCCCATATAACTCATTTCACACAGTTTGTGCTACAGACATGAATAATACAGCACAATACTGTGGAGTACTTTGATATATGTAAACCTCAGTCTGAAGATAAGCCCAGGTTTTATTGCTGTCTGTAAACTGTTTGCTCAAGCCAGTACTTGTGCAAACTGGACACCTTTGCACACATAGTCAAGATGCAACACAAGCACTAACACGACAACATTGTAAAATTGTGCACGTATTTGTAGGTGTATCTAGAGAATGAGGTTATAAGTATATGCTAAACACAGACAAGTGTTAATACTAAAACCAGACCATAAATGTAGTTTTTAACCTAGTTATTAGGTAGCAGAATGTCCCAAAAGACCCCAGAGTTTTTGTAATTCTGCAGTTCCACTGCCAACCTCATGAGGCAGTAGAGAGCTAAAGACAATGCATGGCTAACTGTTGTCATCGCTGAACTGACAAAAAACACACAAACAAGACTGAAAGACTTTCTTATGTGCTTATGATTCAGTACCAATTAACCACCTATAAACCTAAAAGTCCCAGAAATTCCAACACACACACAAACATCAAGGTCTAAAAGTCTCTTTTGTGAGTATGTGACTGGTGCTAGCAAGTGCCATTTAACTAGAAATTCCCCCTAGATCACACACTTCTAAAGAGTATGATTCACACACACATCACACACGTACACAAATGACTTTGAACAGCACAAGGGAGAATTTTGAAAATGTAGAGCACACACACAGCTACTTAGCTTAGCCTATTAGCTAAATGGGGACCATAGACTTAACCCAAAAATGAAAATTCTCTCATCATTTACTCATCCTCATGCCATCCCAGATGTGTATGACTTTCTTTCTTCAACAGAACACATTTGAAGAAAAATAGAAAAAATATCTTAGCTCAGTAGGTCCTTAAAATGCAAGTGGATGGTGATCCGACCTTCGAAGCTCCAAGAATCACAGACAGTCAGCATAAATGACATCAATACGACTCCACTGGTTAAACCAATGTCTTCTAATTAAAATGATCACTTTTGGTGCAAAAAAAATATCAAGATTTAAGGACTTGTTAACAATAAATTCATCGCTTCCGGTCAGCATCTGTACCGCATTCACGAGAGGGCGGAGTTCACATGGTCTATACGCGATGGCATGTTCGGACATAATCTCATGTTTTGCTCTCGGTTGAGGCATCCAAGATGAGCACAAAAATAGCCATTGTGAGTAACGAACAGATACAAACACAGATCTAAACCAAAACCAATGAAGCTTCAGTAAAGCGTTCCTCCAACACAGCTGTAAACAGCTCCCATACTACTGCAGACCAGAAGCAATGATTTATATTTAAAGTACTTAAATATTTGTCTTTTTCCCACCAAAAGCGATTGTTTACGTTAGAAGACATTAATTTAACCAGTGGAGTCGTATGGATGACATTTACGCTGACTGGCTGTACTTTTTGGAGCCTCAAAGATTGGATCACCATCCACTTTCATTTTAAGGACCTATTGAGCTATCTATTTTTCTTCAAATGTGTGGGGGGGGGGGGGGTGTTTGCTGTCCTTTTCTGCATAACGCAGCGCTGTTTTGTGGTCCGTTCTGCATAACACGCCGGCTCATTTTAGCTCATCGTGGCCCATTCGGCACGCTTCGTAGCCAACCTACCATCCCGCTCAGTTCTCCTGATGACCAGTCCGCCCCTGATCGGCCCCAAAGTTCGTCGGCCCACCGGGAAAATGCCCAGTATGTCAGATTACCAGTTCAAGCCCTGCACTTCTGGAATGGCATGAGGGTAAGTGAATGAAGAGAGAATTTTCATTTTTGGGTGAACTACCCCTTTAATGGTCTATCGAGTTTTAAATCAACAAACCCTTTAACCTACACCTATTAGTTTTATAAAAAAACGCAATTATTAAAGCAGCCATATCTTTTTTGTGGTGCTTATATGACAATTTCAGCTTACACGTCGATTTGCATGCTCTTCCGGGAATTACAAGTGCATCGCTCTATCAGTTGAGCTACTGCACAATTTGATCACTCTCAAACAAGCTTGTAAATGTCATTGGTTATGTAATGCAAATGCTGAAATTACCAGCTTAACTCAGCTAAGACCAGCAAACCAGCCTAGACTTCAAGCTTAAGTCCATCATTTCTCCTCCACCAGCGTCACCATGTGGCATTGCAAAAATAATGACGGTAAACAGGTTTCCTGAACACTCTCTCTGTCTACGATTGGTCAAGCAAACAGATAGTCCCGCCCTAAACCCGTCATTGTTTATGCCACTTTTGCTGTGACAGGCTGGTTGAGATACTCGAACAGAGGAATGCTTTGATGCTTCCTTGGTAGTGTCTTACTTCTAGTTCTCTCTGCATATTAAGATGGAATAGGAGCACGTTTTTTAACATCGAAAAAATTGCATACATCATGATTGCATTATTTCACATTAAAATAGAAAAAGCACTGACCAATTTCCTCTATTTCGTTTTTTTTTGTGGTCTCTGTGGAATGGTAAAATAATAACTAAAAATATCTGGAAGTGGCTTTAAGGCGGCGCAGATGCTGAGTGTGTGTGAGGAAAACAAATAGCTCAAAAGTGACTTATGACCATATTAACACATTTTTAAAGGGAAAGTTCTCTCAAAAATTACAATTCTGCACCCTGGCAGCAAACCACAACACCCTAGCATCACGGTACTGACTTCTGCAAGCACCACTTTCATTTTCTTCAGAAAATATAAAAACCTATTTAGTCATGACACATTTGTGCACATGTTCAGTGTGTGTGGTACGGGTTTTTTATCATTATGAGATGTTTTGAAGTTATGCTCTTTATGGAGAAATAAGGCTCTCCTTTGAATAGCCTCTGTTCATTGTATCTGGTGCTTGTAGGCGGTTTTGCATTTAGGGACAAATATTTGTGTGAGATGTCAGGCAGTTTGTGTGTTTCTGTGTGTGCGTGCTTGCGTGTGTGTGTGTGTGTGTGTGTGTGTAAAATGCCAATCCATTGGTCTTTCACACTGGGTCTTTGTGTAGCAGATAAAGGCAGAGCAGAGCTACTGTAACCTCTTAGTCATGATACACACAAAGGTCACGCACAGACACTTGGATGGTCATATAGCCAATATTTGTCTTTGTGAAATGAAAAAGCCCAAGATGAACTTAGAATGCCTTCTCAACACACACTGCTCTGAAACAGGCCATCGATTTAAACTGCATTTTATATTGCCCAAGAGAACATCTCCACAACATTACCACAAAAAATCCTTTACCAAAACACAGCAAACATCATAAATCACAAATGTTCAAGCTTAAAATACAGATCCCCATCCACTACAGAAAGAGCATCAGTAAATCCCTGATTTTATCACACTAAAATCATTCTAACATGTTTTATGTTAGGCTATACTTTTAAATGGTTTATGGACTGGCACCCTTTCACTTCCATTGTAAATGTCTTTAATTTAAATAAACAAGAGAAGAGACAAAATTTGCCCAATTCCCAATTTGCTTTTAAGTCCCCATGGTCACGTAGTGATTCGCCTCAATCCGGGTGCTGGAGGATGAATCCCAGCTGCCTCCATGTCTGCGCATCTTATCACATGGCTTGTTGAGTGCGTTGCCATGGAGACATAGCGCATGTGGAGGCTTCACGCCATCCACCGTGGCATCCACACCCAACTTACCACACGCCCCACCAAGAACAAACCACATTATAGCGACCACGAGGAGGTTACCCCATGTGACTCTATCCTCTCTAGCCACCGGGCCAATTTGGTTACTTAGGAGATCTGGCTGGAGTCACAGAGCTCGCCCTAGGATTTGAACTCCAGGGGTGGTAGCCAGCATATTTACCACTGAGCTACCCTTTACTCTTCACGTAAAGAGTAGGGGTGAAACCCCCGGTGTCCTGGCAAAAATCTCAATCATGGACTCCTAATAATCCCCATCCACTTGTTGGCTCTATAACTCTACTCTCTCCTCTCCATCAACAGCTGGTGTGTGTTGAGTGTACTGGCGCACTATGGCTGCCGTCGCATCATCCAGGTGGATGCTTCAGTAAATGTTCATGTCAACCATCAGAATGAGGAAAAAAAAATGTATCTCAGTGATTTCAACTGTGGCATGATTGTTGGTGCCAGACGGGCTGGTGTGAGTGTTTCTGTAACTACTGATCTTCTGTGATTTTCCCGTACAACCGTCTCTAACCTTGAGGCGGATGGGCTACGAGAGCAGAAGCCCACATTGGGTACTTTACTAGGACCGTAGTGTTCTTAATAAAGTGCTCAGTGAGTGTACATGTTTAGTGTATTTATATGCATTCTGTTGCCCTATTATTAATAATATTTAAGTTTTTGTTGTGATGTTGTCTTGGCCAGGTCAGTTTCAAGAGTCTAACCCATTCAAATTAAGGTTTAATGGTAATAAACCAATTTCATTGAGGCAGTCTAATAAACATTTGCTGATATCATTCATCGCTACATCCTGTGCCCTGAGTTACCGTTACATAATTACATTGAACAAACAATGGGTGACATCACCATAATGACCAGCTTAGGGATGCAGTTGCTGTGACGACTCACATCACTGTCCATCTTCATTTGCAGGAGTGTCTGCATGTACTCCTTCAGCGGGGTGAGGCGAGGAGGAGCATGGGGATCCGGCTCCTCCAGGAACCATCGGAGCGAACACACTTATCAACGCCAGTATAGAAAATCAAACAGCTCAAAATCAAGTACTCAATGTGATTGAGAAACAGTTACGTATCCATTTTTGTACTGGAACAACTATAAATACGATGTAGAAAACTAGCAGCAAAACTATTTTTGTAGATCACACTTTTTCTGTGGCTTATATACTAAGCAAAAATGGTTTGCTATGTGTCTAATGTTTAAAAGAGAAGTTAGATTTGCTCTGATCCACTGTGGAATGTGGACGATTATGTGATACAGTGAACTTTGTTTGACGTGTTTGTGTTATTAAGCTGATTACCAGCTATAATTCAACTCAAAAACACACACACACACATTGTTAAACAGCATCAACAATACACTTCATCTAGACACATACTGTACACACTGCCCAAAACACCATTCTCAGGCTAATTTGTGCAATTGTTCTCAAAAACGTACACGTCACTCATTGTTCATATGCATTGTACATTTTTAACCTGCTTCCATTTTGGAATCGCCAAACAACTTTATTCCGTTACATGAGACGAGTTCCGAGTTCACCTCCAAAGATCTTAAAACTGAGATTTTCACTGGTAATGAAACTTTGAGATGTGGTGTGATATTACAGTGATATCATGAGGTATGACATGGCAAAGAATGGCATGGGAAAGTGGAAAAAGAACAGATCTGTCAGGGACAAAGTACTCTAGTTACTTTGAAGGTATGTTTTTTGCAGATGTATAAGGATAAGCAAAACGCAACATACACTGATGAGCCATAACATTATGACCACTCACAGGTAAAACAAATTAAATGGATCATCTCCTTGATCAAAGACCACACGTCAAGTTTTGGGTCAATTAGATGGTTAGCGAACAATCGGTTCTCCTAGTCAACGTGTTGAACGCATGAGAAATGGGCAGGAGTAAAGACCTTAGTGACTTTGACAAGGGCCAAATTATTATGGCCTGATGACTGGGTCAGAGCATCTCTGAAATGGCAAGGCTTGTGGGGTGCTCCCGGTCAGCAGTGGTGAGTACCTATAAGTAACCAGCAACAGGGTGTTGAGCGTCCAAGGCTCATCGATGCGCGAAAGCAACTAAGGCTATCTCATCTGGTCAGAACAGAAGGTCTACTCTGGCACAAGTCACAGAAAATTTTAATGATGGTTACAAGAGTGCCCATGATGAAACCTCTCCACCATCAAAAGGGCCTACAATGGGCACACGAGCATTGGAGCTTGACCTTGGAGCAGAAGAAGGTCGCCTGCTCCGATGAGTCCCCAGTACTTTTATATCACGTGGACGGACGTGTAAGTGTGCACGTTTAACTGGGGAAGTGATGGCACAGGATGCACTGTGGGACAACAACAGGCCGGTGGAGGGAGTGTGATGCTCTGGGCAATGTTCAGCTGGGAAATCCTGTCATGTCAAACATGTGGACGTCAATTTGACACGTGCCACCTACCTAAAGATTTTTGCAGACCAGGTACACACCTTCATGGTAATGGTATTCGATGATGGCAGTGGCCTCTGTCAGCAGGATAATGCACCCTGCCACACTGCACACATTGTTCGGGAAATGGTTTGAGGAACATATTAAAGAGTTACTGCCCTTGCCTCCAAATTCCCCAGATTTCAATCCAACTGAGCATCTGTTTGATGTGCTGGACCAACAAGTTTTGATACACGGTGGCTCCAGCTTGAAACTTACAAGACTTGAAGGATCTGCTGCTAATGTCTTGGTGCCAGATACCACAGGACACATTCAGGGGTCTTGTACAGTCCATGGCTCAGTGGGTCAGTGCTGTTTTGGTGGCACACGAAGGACCAACAGCATATTAGGCAGGTGGTCATAATGTTTTGGTTCATTTGTGTACTTCTCCAATTTCATTTCCATCTGGCAATTTAAAAAAAACTACTTTTTCAAACTTATTCTAGTTTTTTTCTTATTCTAGATTTTTTTAATTGGACAGTATGCGCCTACTGTGCTGATGATGATGCTTTGGCCTAAAGGGTCATGGATTTGAACAAACCACTAATCCCATGTATTAAACATTGCCGTGTAACTCCCGCACAATAAGTGCAACAGACATATATGAAAACTCACATCATGTGGCTTGAGATCAGATTTTAAGTGATCAGATTGGCAGAAATTAAATGGGTGAGAAAATCCCATAAGCTTAAATTGAAAGAGGGACCCGAGCCAAATCTTGAGACTAGCGACCATCCAGAACACCCTAGCAGCCACCTAGCAACGCCCTGGCAATCACCCAAAATACTCTAACAATGTGCTAAAAACCACTCAGAACTCTTTAGCACAGCAATGCTCTGACAACCACCCACTACCGTCTTATTTATGAGCAAACTCCCATCTTTTCAAAGAGTACCCAATTGATCAATTGACCCAATCAGTGTTGCCACCATAATGCTCTTCTTCTTTGTAGGAGGTTGCCTTGCTTTCAGGCAACACAAATGAACATAAACATCTTCACAGCTGTTGGCATAATTTTTGTGTTTTTTTAACAGTGACAAGGAAGTTGTACTTACAGGGGAAATATACTGGGCATACAAGGTATGTTTGCCAGTAGTAATTTGATACACACACTCACCCAACACACATAAACACTTTAAAAGTTCTTCCATGTGTTTTGATTCTGAAATTGTAAGAATGTCAAGTATTTTAAACACCCCATGAAATGGCTCGAAGAGTGCAGTTTTCTTTCCTGTGTTTGACATATAAAAAGGACGTTTAGGCAAGACATAGACTGACCCTTTTTAAATAGTCAATAGGCCTTTGTTATGTCACAGCCATGAAATATGATTTGCTACTGGCTAGACAGTTGCAGTTGGCATTACGGGAAGGGAAATGCTCATTCTACAGAGCATTTGATTGGACAGAGAAATGTATGTGCTCCTGGGTGAAAGATGAGTCATGATATGTTTTCCCTAAAAATATAGTAAAATGTAATTGCGTATATCTACTAAAAGTTATATTTGTATTATATAGATGCACTTACAGCTAACCGACATAAAGCCACTAAAGTCACAATTTGATATCGTGGGGTCTTTAGAACAGGGGCATGTTCCTGTAACCTGTAACTGAAATATAATAACTAAATCATTTCTAAAAGTGGACAAAGAATTATTTATACATATGTGGGTTCTAGATTTTAGTTCTAATAATTAAGGTTCTATCATAAGAAATGCTGAAGTTTCTTAAAAGTTCAGTTGATATGCTTTCTTTCAAATGAATCTCATATTCTTGAAACATAAATGTACCAGGACTGGTCATTGTAGGAACGAGAAAGCAGGGTTCAGGTAACATCACACTCTTTTATTAACTCACATATAAACACTCTATACGCTTGTAAACTCTCTAATGCGTCGCACTCCTGTGCATCACTCTCTCTCTCTCTCTCTCTCTCTCCCTGGGCTCTTATCGCTCTTCCCGAATTACTGCAACAAGAAACAGCTGTTAGACCTCATTGTCACCCAGGGATGAATCCTTACGGCTTCCCCTCTCTCCCTGGATGGACACTCAATCATGCCCTCGCCACTATTTTAGATAATTCTTTAAAACTGTCATATTGTGAAGTGAGGCTGATTTAGAACGTGTCCAGCCATCTGACACCCCCCCCCCCCCCCCCCCCCCATCTTATGCTCAGAGTGTGATATGAGAGGACAAGCCTTCTCAGGTTTAATACCACTCCAACCTGAAACACACACGCTGCTTTTGAACTGATAGAGAAAGCCTTGGACTGAAGCTAGGGTAAAACCAAGCAGTGATAAAAAATTGGGGGGTTATCCAATGATTCATTTGGCAGAACAGAGGAGGTGAGAGTGAAATACTAGATTTAGACACACACACACACACACACACACACACAAACGACAATTACACGTTTGCTCTTACTGTAAACACAGAACTCATATTATCTTAACCACTTAGCTACAGAACAAAGGGAGTAAACTCAGTTATTCTCAGGACATAGATCTCTAGTAATCAGATTTAAAATCAAGAAAGAAACTACATTAAGAGGACAGCCATGCATCTTTACTGTTATTCAGCATTGGAGTTAAAAATGCCTGCTCAGTGGTTAAGGCTCTGGGTTACTGACCGAAAGGTTGGGGGTTCAAGCCCCAGCACCATCAAGATACCACTGTTGGGCCCTTGAGCAAGGCCCTTGGCCCTATCTGCCCCAGAGGTGCTGTTTCATGGCAGACCCTGCGCTCTGACCCCAGCTTAGTTGGGATATGTGAAAAAAAACTGCATTTCATTGACTCTCCACAATGATAATAAAGTTCAAATATGTTTAATTTTTTTCCAAATTCCATTATATTCATTTGGAAGCGTGCAGCACATACAGACTGTTTATTTATTTCATTAAATCGCAGCACTTTTTTGATTCATCATAACACTAGGGCATATCATGACTTTAATTTGCTTATCTGTGCATCCATTCATACATCCATTCTACTTAAATAGATAAATGTAGGTGTGGCCTTAGCTGTGAAACCCACATAAAAGTGTTTCACCATTCATAACAGAAGCCTGTTTTTGTTTTCCGGTGTTTTCACTCGCATCAGCCTTGTCTTGTTTTCCAATTAAAACTGAATGTGCGCCATCATAAGAGTTTCGTGTGGTCTCATGTTACATCAAATGACATCAAACGACTATTCGACCACAATGCATTTTGCAGACAATTGTCGATAACGTCGACTAATTTTTTCAGCCCTAAAGGTTAGTAACTTTATTAGTAACTCACAAGTTAAGCATGAGCTAATTTTAACTCCAACTACCACACAAGATGTTTGTATTTCTCTGTCTTGATCGCTCGTTTTGGTGGTTTTTACATTGCTTATTATGGAGACCGGAATCAGAAAACAATCCAGAATCATCATGGTGTCGCCCAGTGGTTGGACAGGAAAACTTTTGATAAACCAAAAGGGTCAAAATTGTAATAAGAGAGCCTTTATGAAGTTCAACAAAGAGCTTTTTATTCTCTATTACGATTTTCACCTGCAGACGATAAAACGGGCTAAAACAATCCCATAGACTCACACTGTCTAGAGATCAGAATATCAAAGTGACTTGAAAGTGGGCTCGTTTGACTTGGGCTAGTAGTCACATTAGCAATCACCCAGATTACCCTAGCAACCATCCACAACAACCTAGCATCAAGGTGGCGAGAATTAAAAATCTACTTGATGCCTGTGAACTGACTTCCTCAGAGATTCGTTAACTAAAAATGTACATTTTGGAACATATACCAAAAATGGTAGAGAAACTAAAAGGGACAAAGGGTTTGTTGTTCAGCTGCTTTCAGCTTAGGGAAATTGAATGGCTTTACACTGCGCAGAACTCACAATGCCAAATCAATAAACCTCTATCCACTTTACCTGCAGCTCACATTTCATGTCACCAATACATCTGCCGATTCACTCTGCAATCAAATTGAACAAACATCTTGCAACTCTATCAACCCAACACACCACAGTTGTTACGGTGTATTTACTCACAAAATGTTATAATGTTAACCATCAATTCCACCAAAATATTATTATTACCACTGTAAAAGCTTAATAAATCTATATTGGATCTCCTTCAATCAGTGTAAGATCTTTAGAATCATGAATTTGTCTACTTTCAATGGAAAAGATGCATTTTGCCCCCATAATGGTGTAGTTACAGCATCTATCAGCAGGGGCTAACAGCAAAAACGATGGAAACTATGGTTTCCATGGTACAATTTTGGCCAGCACTCTGTCCGTTTGCTTGTAAATCTACATACATGCTAAAGAAGCTGAAGGCCAATTAGCTACTTATATTCCGGAACATTCTGTTTGTGACTCAGATATTGAGGCTCTTTTGACTTCTTCCTGTTTCTGCTCTCAATTCCTCTTCCACAACTACAGATAAAAACGCCATTTAGAAAGCACATAACCTCTGGGAGAGAAGAGAAAGCACAAAATGAAGCTTAAACCACTAAAAATCATGGAATTCCCATAATTGACAGCAAATATTCAAATGACATCCGACAGCATATACTGTACAAAAAATTACTGTGGTTTGCCATGTAATGCAATGGTATTACCAGGGTTTTTTTGGACGCTCCCATGAAGTAGTTGACATGTAACATATACCTGGACTTTTAGTATTTTAGGTTAAATGTTTTTCTCCATTTTTAATCACCCTTTACTCTTCACTAGTTAATTGTAATTGGTCCTGCAGTGTGATAAATAAATTTTTATAAAGTATAGCCTAAATATTCCATGTAGTGTCTGAATTAATATGGTCATAAATGTGCATAGTGAGTAGCAAAATGCTGTTTAAAATAGTTTTAGATAGAGTATAGCATGTCACACCACAGGACATTACAAATTCCCATTGTATTTCATTATGCCAACTACCCACATACCATGGAATATGAATATGGTAATTATACAATATCATTTCACATTGTTTAAATTACTGCTGTATTTCCATCTGATTCCAACACTGTAGCATGGTACCACCAACGTACTTTTGCGTAACAGAGAGTTGCATATCATACCTGAAATTACCTTCTATTAAACACAGCTTAGACATATTCTCCATAAGCATTTGGTTTGGCCTGCACAGAGCCGAGGAGTGAGCTGGTGTAAATTAAGCATGACTAATATCATTACTAACACTGTTTCCATTGGCATTACCAAATGAGCATTGTTGCCATAGCCACCAGTGGAGTAAAGTCTGATTTGAGCGATGCCCTGCCTGGCATGGTTTCCACATTAATGGACCCGTTCTCTGATTGGATGAGGACAGAACAGGCAGAATGTTATGTTCTGAAAAGAGGAAGTCATTGAGTCCACAATGAGGAAAAACGTGGAAGTGAGAAATGAGAAGTTTTTCTCGAAAACAAAAAAAAATAAGAGTGGAAAAAAAGGTTTAACAGAACTGTGCACGTGACTGTATGTCATGTTTTAGAGCACAGACAGTCCTTATGATGGTACAATACAGTTATCAGATGATAACCCTGGTACTTTTATGTATATATTGGTATTATTACCATATTCATGCAGCAAGGTATTTTCATTATACTCCAAAGTACTTCAAAAAGGTACAATACTCCATACTGATTATGTTCGGAAAAGCATGCTAACATATTAGTAAGTAGCAGTATGTATACTGTGCTTACTTGGAAGTATGCAAATTTGCTAACAATTGCATTTATTTCTGCATTTACTTATTTATTTCATGATGAGGCCATGTGACAATTAGCATACTACTGTTTGACTCATTTATCGTTGCATAATGCCTACTGTTTCACTTGCTATTTTTAATAGCCTAGTGGGCAGTATTTATGCCAATGTCTATATTAACTTTGGCAGGTAAGCATCAGTACAAAAGTGACTAATACTGTGATAAACCCAATCAGAAGCAGCCTGGGAATAAAGGGCAGGTTCACAACCAATGAGAAGAACCGACAGCTTTACCAGAGTTTCTTTCCACTCAAAGCAGCTATTCATATATACAATTCAAATGTCATTGAAAGATCACATTGCATTTAAAAACGTTGTATTGTCATGATACATTCCCAAGATTATGGTATTATCATGGTATCATGACAAAAAATATTGTAATTACCATGGTATATGTCCAAAAACATCAACAGAAATATCATATTACCAAAAAAAACAAACAAAAGCATTGATTGCACAATCATGGGACAAGACAAAAAAAATGGTTTAACTATGGTACATAGTATTATCAAGGTATATGCCCAAAAACCATGGTATTACCACGGTACATCTACAAATGTGGCATTACCAAGGTACATGACTATATGACATGGTATAACCCTAGTACATGGTAGCCAATATACATGACCAAAATACATGATAGAACCAAAATGTATGTAAAGGAGCATAAAATACTGTATAACCAATATCATGGTACATGAGAAAAAAACATGTAATAACCAAGATGCATGTTCAAAAACATGGTATAACCAAGATGCATTTTCAAAAACATGGTATTTTCATGGTACATAACCAAAACAACAACAAAAACATGATATAATAATGGTCCAAGACCACAAAACATGGTATTACCACTGTACTTGACAAAAAAATCTTGGTATAACCATGACACATGACCAAAAAACATGTTAGAATCACGGTACATGTAAATGGTATTAACACTAATAATGGTGCAAGACCACAATGCATGGTATTACCATGGTACATAACCAAAAGAACGTGGTATAACATGGTATATGACCAAAGGAACATGTATAACCATGGTATATGACCAAAACATTTTCTCATGTCCAAAAAATCTGGTGAACCCATGGTACCTTTTCAGTGTAGCAGCTCTAATTCCATATTTGCATGCTTATCTCATGCACAATTTTCATCACGATGTAATTATTGCATGACCAAACACTTGCTCCATCCAATAACTCCATGCATCATTGAGGTCTGGGTTTGAATTTAAGAAACGTTCCAACTTTGAAACAGTGCTCATATATTAGGAGCAACGCTCACACCACACACTAATATTTATTTAGCCTCAAGGGTCGCTAGGCAACGACAGAGGAAGTAGGATGCACCTAAATGAATTTTGAGTGTTACATACACAGCACTGATAATGGTATTTGAAAATCTGTTTGGCAACAATTAGATGTCCACACACACACACACACACACACACACACACACACACACAGTTACTTGGCTGTATAAAATGGGACATACCCTAGATTTCTTAAGGTCTGACCCATGGTAATAGATCCTTATTTAAAAGAGAAATCGCAAGTACTCCCATTCCAGACAAGTGTACCAGCACAATGTCTTACTGACACGTGTGTTTGTGTATGTTTGGGTGAAAATGTGACACGTTCTTGACTGGAGTCACAGAGGTGAAGGTTTATTATAGGCCTTGCTGAATACAGCACTCAGAGTCATGAAATACAGTCATTTGTCTCTCTCATATATCATTTTAACAAACACAGAGACACATTTGAGAGGTGCTACTGTAAAGGTAATTTTTACATGAAAACAGAATATCAGTGCTCTGAAATATAAACACGCACTTACATGAGCAAGTCCGGAATCAAAATTTAGACCGCCAGCTATTGGCATACCACAAGCAAATTTGTGGAAAACAAGTCTAGTCTTGGACTAAATGTTCTCATAAACATTAACAGACATTAAGCTGTTAACAGTTGAACAGTTGGTGTTTCAGATTTTCAGGGATGCAAATTCATGAGAAAGTCATTGCAGGTGTTTCTGATGTATATTGTCAATTGATTCATTTTTTGTATTTAAAGCTTTGGTTTATGTGTTTAGGCTTATAATAACACTTTCAGGTTGTTTTAATACGGAAAATGAAGAAAATTTTAAGATTTTTTATTTTTTTTACTATTACTATTACTTTTCTCCCAATTTGGAATGCGCCAGTTCGCACTACTTAGTAGGTCCTCGTGGTGGCGTTGTTACTCACCTCAATCCGGGTGACAGAGGACAAGTCTCAGTTGCCTCCGCTTCTGAAACCGTCAATCCGCCCATCTTATCACGTGGCTCGTTGTGCATGACACCGCGGTGACTCACAGCATGTGGAGGCTCATGCTACTCTCCGCGATCCACGCACAACTTACCACACGCCCCACTGAGAGCGAGAACCACTAATCGTGACAACGAGGAGGTTACCCCACGTGACTCTACTCTGCCTAGCAACCGGGCCAATTTGGTTGCTTAGGAGAACTGGCTGAAGTCACTCAGCACGCCCTGGATTCAAACTCGCCACTCCAGGGGTGATAGTCAGTGTCAATACTTGCTGAACGAGTGTTTGAACACGCTGTTTTTCTAGTATATCCGTCACCAAACTTCTCTCATCTTTGATTGATTTTACACACATATCAGGAAATTACTGCAATTACTGACCCAAGCAGCAGGACAGTGTGTACATTTGCTTGCCATTCCAGAGGTCATTGGCCTGGGTTGGGCTCCGTTGTGTGTCTGAATGCGTGTTATTTTATGGAAGGGAAAGGCCTGACACAGTCTCGCTGTCTATTTGCAGGTTGCATAACAGCAGCATGGAATCTTTTTATCTTTTGACTTGAGAAACAATCGTCTGGGCTTAGTGGAAACTAACCGTCCAGATTATAAATTCGTCCACCATACGGGACAAATTTAACCTCCATGTGCATGTGTGTGTTTTATTAGTCTGGTAGCTGTCTCACAGACCAGCATGTGGCTGCAATTAAACAGCTAAACAATTACATCAAACCTTTCTCACTTTCCCTCTCTTTCACACACAATAGTGATAACACACACTAAAGGCCGAAGTATCCTTCAGTTTTCTTGCGGCGCTACGACTCGAGCACAGTCATTGTGGCACCAATTTCGTCATCAGCACAGTTCGCACTAACCGTAATCAGTAAAGTCTGCATATTTGCACGCAATCTGCACATGTGCTCGTTGTACGTATCGTGGAAGTTACACAGTGAAATAAACACTAGAGCCGCTACAACAACGGCTTATATTCAATTTCATACAAATCACAAGTAAAAGAGCAGATTCTCAGTTTATAAACACTTACTTTACAACTGTTCCTCACACAACTTATCCTATAGTGCATGACTTCTAAAGTGATATATTAAGTGACATAACCAACAAAATTTCCAAGCTTGTTTGAGTGTGATCAAACTGCACAGTAGCTCAACTGACAAAGGATCGGAATCCTGAAGAGCATGCAAGTCGACATGTGATCCGAAGTGTCATAGAAGCACCATAAAATGATGTGGTTGCTTCAGCAATTGCGTGTTTTATCTCACACATGCTTTTATGATACTATTGGTTAGGTTCAGGTTTAAGATTTAGGGTAGGGACATTAAAAATCTTGTCTGTTAGGGAGAAAACACAGTTTTAGCACCGCTCGTTGGACAGTTCACCACAGAACTGCTGCGATACGCGTAATGAAGCACGTAATGTCATTTAGCAAAAATTTTGCCACATTCATGTAATTTTTATGAGATCAAGCTGCACAAAGCAGTCATTGTGTGCATGTGAATACATTCATATATGCTCGAGATCAACTGAGTATTGCCTTCTTTGAAACGCTAGAGTGCTTGACCGCGCAAAACGTAAAGACACATGGACTATGAAGTATACCTTAGCCTTAAATATGCCTGCATAAAGTTCTTGCTTATCTACACCTCTATGAATGTATTTGTACTGGCAAACCAATGTATTGAAAAGCACACTCACATCCACTTTATCACTAAATTTCAAACATTTTTGTAATCTAAATAGTAAAAGCTATCAAGCACAAATTCAGTGTACTTCATCCCTATTGTAAACACCTCATAACCTTGGTATGTAAGGGATAATGTACAGTCAGCCGGTCATTATTGCAAAATAAACCCAGACAGGATGATCAGGACCCCGACAAGAAGCTAAGAGGTTTATTTTGCCATAACAACCATCTGACTGTTCAATATCGCATATATTACATGGCTAGTTACCAAATAAATTCATAAATTGACATTAAATATGGACTTGATTTGACAAGAGAGCACAGAGTGATACGGGAGACACTATCACAGATACAGTTGAAGTCAGAAGTTTACATACACTCATTTTTTAACCACTCTGCAGATTTAATATTAGCAAACTATAGTTTTGGCAAGTCATTTAGGACATCTACTTTGTACATGACACAAGTAATTTTTCCAACAATTGTTTACAGACAGATTGTTTCACTTTTAATTGACTATATCACAATTACAGTGGGTCAGAAGTTTACATTCACTACATTAACTGTGCCTATAAGCAGCTTAGAAAATTCCAGAAAATGATGTCAAGCCTTTAGCAATTAGCCAATTAGCTTCTGATAGGAGGTGTAATGAATTTGAGGTGTACCTGTGGATGTATTTTAAGGCCAACCTTCAAACTAAGTGGCTCTTTGTTTGACCTCATGGGAAAATCAAAAGAAGTCATCCAAGACCTCAGAAACAAAACTTGTGGACCTCCACAAGTCTGATTTATCCTTGGGAGCTATTTCCAAACACCATGTTCTTCTGTACAAACACTATTATGCAAGTATAAACACCATGGGACCACACAGCCATCATACCGCTCAGGAAGGAAACACTTTCTGTCTCCTAGAGATGAACGTAATTTGGTGCAAAAACTGCAAATCAATCCCAGAACAACAGCAAAGACCTTGTGAAGATGTTGGAGGAAACAGGAAGGCAAGTATCTATATCCACAGTAAAACGAGTCCTATATCGACATAACCTGAAAGACTGCTCAGCAAGGAAGAAGTCACCGCTCCAAAACCACCATAAAAAAGCCAGACTACAGTTTACAAATGCACATGGGGACAAAATTCTTACTTTCTGGAGAAATTTCCTCTGGCCTGATGACCATCGTTATGTTTGGAGGAAAAAGGGTGAGGCTTGCAAGCTGAAAAACACAAACCCAACCGTGAAGCATGGGGGTGGCAGCATCATGTTGTGGGGATGACCCCAAGCATACCCTCAAATTTTTGACAATATAGCTTAAGGAAAACAAAGTCAAGGTATTGGAGTGGCCATCACAAAGCCCTGACCTCAATTTGAAAGAAAATTTGTGGGCAGAACTGAAAAAGCGTGTGCAAGCAAGGAGGCCCACAAACCTGACACACTTACTCCAGTTCTGTCTGGAGGAATGGGCCAAAATTCCAGCAACTTATTTTGAGAAATTTGTGGAAGGCTACCCAAAACATTTATCCCAAGGTAAAGTGATCCTAACTGACCTAAGACAGGGAATGTTTTCTACAAATAAATGTCAGGAATTGTTAAAAAAAAAAAAAAAAAAAAAAAAAGGTTAAATGAATTTGGCTAAGGTGTATGTAAACTGTATGCAAGAAATCAGTTGC
>JAVLUX010000042.1:27505000-27610000 GCA_032164185.1 Moxostoma hubbsi
TCATCCAACATATCTTGTCTTTCCCTTTTAAAATTCTTGTTTCTCACACGATGAGCTCCTCCCCCTACACAGAATTTAACCGCACGCAAATCATACGCCATTCACTGAAGAGATTCCAGACTTACACACCATATACTGTATCTCTCTCTCTCACACACATGCACGGCGCCCACAGGGACTATAAAGTGGGATGGAGATACAGTAGAACCTTTCTTCGTTTTCAGAGGACACACTCAAGGGCAGAGAGAGCGAGAGAGAGAGAGCGAGAGAGAGAGAGAGAGAGAGAGAGGTAGAAGAAGAGAAAAGGGATTTCAAGCTGAAGTGTGTAATATTTGCACCACTGGTGGCACCAAACGGAATTGCATCTACCATTGCTCAGACAAAGAATCATTGGATAAGAAAAACTAGAAAAACACAAATACACGATATGAGACAATGACCCCGTTTACATGCACTTAAAGGAATCGCTCACCCAAAAATTAAAATTTGCTGATAATTTAAATAGAGCTGTTGGAAAAAATGATTTCAGCAATGCATCGCGATTCATACTCAAACGATTCTGAATCGACTCTCAAAAGAATCAGAATCGATTCTGAGTTTAGTTTAAATCACGGCAGAGCAGTGGTGCACGCCAAAGACAGATGTAGAAACAAAGACGCGAGTTAAGCGCATACACTAAAGTAAGTGCACACACACACCACTGTTTGCAGCATGTTACCAGCCGTATCAAAAACTTGACCATTTGTGCCTGAATGAAACTACAATCCCGACATTCTTTCACAAACCCACGCACATAGCAACGGAAGAGTTTATTGGCATAGGCCCCGTCTGGCGGTCCGAGGGAGTTGTACTCGGAACATCATATCCTGCCGGAGATAGGAGGCAGGGGCGAGGAGCCTACCCCCGTGCGGGACGGGGCTCAACAGGTGGTGGTGGGGTGGTGGAGGTTGCCATCTTAGTGCACTGACACAGCAATGTGATAGATTGTGAGCAGACTTATAAAGCAATGGCTTACCTGCGATTGGCTAGGAATTACCCAGCTAATGGTGCGATGATGTACAGCTGCTAGTCTTCCCGCTAGAACTACGCTGCGCTCACATTGATTTGCACAGAATGGGGGAAAACTGCCGCTCACTGGATGTTTTTTGTTCTTGGCACCATTTTAAACTCTAGAGACTGTTATATGTTTGATAAAAATCGAGATTTAATTAACGATTTTTGCCATATCGCCCAGCCCTACATTATAGGATGGAGCCGTACATCATATCAACAAGTCAACACAGTGGAAAGAATGCAACATTTCTGGGAAATGGGAAAGCACACTATAAAATATACCCATTTATACACACCAATTTTAAATATCGACTACCGTCCCTCACGTCTGCGTATATGCACTCAAGTACACTGGAGGAATCCCGGAGTTTGTCATAAGAGGAAAACCCCACACAATTCTGCTGCAGGTCGTGATGGAAAGTTTAGGAAACAAACACAGCAACAACTCTGGAATATCTGGAAATAAAGTGAAGCAACGGAGAATAAAATAGCGAAGTCTTCCTCAGATACCATGTTAGTTATTTACACAAATAACAATGTTGTGGGGAAATTACGTTGCTGTGGATAAAACGGCGGCATTTGTGGCACAATGTTGATTAGCACAGATTATTTCGACTTGTCCATCCTTTTGAAACCCATCCCATTCCATCTAAAACGGAAGTGAATGAGGGCAATTTTAAATGCAGAAATGTGAAGCATTATTATAATAACTTATAGAAGCACCTACATTAAATCTTCTGTTAAAACTCATGTATTATTTGAACTGTAAAATTGCTTAACTCGTCATTTTTACAGTCGTTCTAGGGTTTAGGTTTTGTTGACATTACATTTATGGCAACAAAGTTGTAAAATTGGATATAACCTTACACAGAATAGCTTAGTAAGCCATTTTATCACACTAAAATCAAGCTAAAACGCATATTGTTTATGTCTTGTGGATATACGTTTGAAACAGTGAGTATTTTAATGTTTACAGATTGGCCCCATTCACTTCCATTGTAAGTGCCGCACTATATCCTCAATTAAATTTGTATTCAAGAAATGGAGGGGCGAGTCAAAATTCATTTTTATGGTAGGCCTAATCAATATAGATCTTAACTTGTATTGAACCCGGAATATTCCTTTAAGCAGTTTTCTGGCAATTCTAGTGTCCATGTAAACAACCTCAATAAGTGAAATGAAAGGGTAAGGACTGCCAATTTACAATTTAAATGACTAATACCATTACAACATTGTTTTAGAGCAGAAGATAGCATTCCAGCCTTTGTAACTGACAACCAATAGCATGTCAGCATTCCTTATTGTCTCTGTGACACTCTTTTACTGTTCTGTTGTAAAGAATCGACTCCCTGCTGATTCAATGACTCAACACCAGTGAATCAGCAGAGATGGAGCTCTGAATCACTGAGGAGGAGCTCTGAGGAGTTTGAACGATCAGGAGCAAATCAGCAGGGATGAATCATTTGATCTTTTTCTCTTACAGTGAGCCAGTGTGGTTCAAGCACAGCGTGAGTAACTCTCACAGCCTGAAGCCAAATGAATAAATACAAAAGGGAGGGAAAGAAAGAAAGAAATAGAATGCAAAGAATGAGAACAGCTGGGAAATGGGGAGAAAAGAGAATTTACCTGTTAAAGAGACATTTTGCATATTAATGTAAGGAAATTACAGTCAATGGGAAACTAGTTTTCTCAAATGATAATATGTGACTTGCAGTGTGTGTGTGTGTGTGTGTGTGTG
Organism: Moxostoma hubbsi; assembly: GCA_032164185.1. Taxonomy (NCBI): domain Eukaryota; kingdom Metazoa; phylum Chordata; class Actinopteri; order Cypriniformes; family Catostomidae; genus Moxostoma; species Moxostoma hubbsi. The sequence continues at coordinate 27,507,792 of JAVLUX010000042.1, forward strand.
TGTATGTGTGCATGTGTATGTATATGTGTGTATGTGTTTACAGTAATGTTGTTTTGTGTTAAAGAGACAGTAGCGGTTTTAGCATGTGTTCAACTAATCAATGTAAATACCAGTAAATAGTACAAATTGTGCAATTTAACAATAAATATGCAACAAAAACAATATATTCAATATAATATTGAATACGTTTATTTTTTTCATTTTTTAAAAGCGAAAATGTGACCAAAATGATTTAAAACTAATAAAATATCATTAGCAAAATGTATATTTTCATAATGCACCTAGTTCAAAGTTCCCCAGTATAATTCACAGCATTAGCTGGGAGATCATATCTTTTATATGTAAGCAAAAGGGACATTATACCTGAAATATAGCCATATGAATCGATGTTGAATCGAAGAACTGAGAGTTCGCGAATCGGATCGAATCGGGAAATCTGTATCAGTCCTCAGCCCTAATGTGAGTCATGCACGAATCAGATAAAAGCACAGCTGTATTTCCAGTATGTAACGTGTTCTGACCACCAAAGATGAAAAAGGTCCAGACTCGAAAAACATGTTATACTCGACTCTTTTACAACTTTACATTTAAAATCAAACCCCCTTCTAGTAAGGATTGCAAAATACAAAACACCCCAGATATGGCCCAGTAATTAGTTTCAATTGTCATGCAGCCTTTGGGATCGCCAAACTGGATCGCAACCTTAAAGCCCATTAGTATGCAAAAGTTCATAATAACTGGATGTCAAGTTACCTTGAGGCTTCACGTGCAAAATAACTATTTTTTACAGCTTTTAGTTGCATGAAGACACGTCTTGAACTATATATAATCTCTCAGTTCAACCGGATTTGTTACAGAAGCTGCATGCTCATGCAAAAAAAACTGCATTTGCATTGCCACACCGCACATGCCAGGCAGTGTGGCTGACATTTCCTTGTGCTCACAAACACCACCACAACCGCTTTGCCCTAAAAATACACAGAGGTGCATGAACAGCACACAAGACACCAAAGTAAGGCTGATAGTGTGCAGCAATCTGTAACTAGTCAGACCACAAGCGGCAAGTTGCTTTGAAAATCCCTGCCATTTGGGGCACAGCAGTTCACCCAGTTTAATGAGGAAACCTTTGTGCAACCATGTTTCATTAGCAATATTCACACAATTGCATCATCAATATCAACTGCATATATTCACATAATATAATATATACCTCTATAGCTTAAAGTGTTTATTCACACAATGACACCATCAAAGCATAAGTGCCTTAATTTAAACCTCAGATAATATGTATACAATAATAAATAGCTATATATTAATGTGATGTAGCTATGGGTATATATTAGGATTGCTAATGCAATGCACAACTGCATAAGTGTGTTATATATAGATGGTATAGATATATAATACAAATTATAGTATTATGTATACATTATAAACTATGCATTATACTATATTATACACATACCACACATTATATTAATATATAGGCCCTACTCTTTAGAATAGACATGCAGTTATGTAGTTGTTGTGATGCACTGGCGACCTCAAAGAGGCTCCGTGGACCCGTTATCAGAGCCGGTGGCCGTGATAATTGACTTCCGTTACGGGCGGATGAAACTCACCCATAACTCGGTTCCCCAGCTCATGGTTCCCGCGTGTTCTCCGCGTAATAATCCACGATTCGTGAGTTCGGACGCGTGTGTTTACGCCAAACAGCAGCGGAACAGAGACTGTCTCTCTCAGTCCTCCGTTTCTGCGCGAGTGGATGTGTGTGTGTGTGTGTGTGTGAGAGTGTGTTTGCGTGGGGGTGGGTGGGTCTCGCTCTCTCTCTCGCTCTCTCTCTCTCTCTCTCTCCTTCCTAATATGTTTGAGAGAGAGAAAGGCGGCTAAAAAGCAGCAGTTATACACGCTCGTTTCCTCAAAATGGCACAGAGCCGCAGAATCATGATGTTTAAACGCACATTTACTCTTGCGCGCGCACTCTCGCGGAGACAGGCGCAGAGCGCGGCCACGCGCCCCAACGCTCCGGTGACAGCTGCACTGGCGGGAGCGCGCAGACCGGAGAACTGGAGAGAAATATTTGAAAAATAAATAAATAAAATCGATAGGTGATGATAATACACTTCGTTAAACAAGTGCCAAGCCTGTTCAGAACATTAAGTGTTGTCATCTAATATTAACATTATTGTTATTTTTATTTCGCAATATGCGATTTTGGTATTTTTTGGTGCTCGTGAAAAAAGTTTTCCATAAATGGGCTACTTAAAGCAATTGTTGTTTATTATATATAAATAGATTATTATATTATGATGGCGATCACGTAACTTAACATTAAATAATGTGGTTATGCATGCCTTGGTTTCGCAGTAAATAAAGCAAACAAAACATTATTGAAAGTTTTTTAGGCAGGACGATAAAGAAAATTTAGCATAATATATATATATATATATATATATATATATATATATATATATATATATATATATATATATATATATATATATATATATATATATATTAAAAATATTTCGATTTATTTATATTATAATAAATAAAATTAACTGCGATGTGATTATGTTCATGATTGTGTTTTCTCTTGACTTAACTATTGAGATGCATTTTATAATTGCATAATTCTTAGAAGTATATGAGAAATTTTTATTTACTAATTTATAATGGATTTTTCTTTAGTTCTGCAATGCATACTCATAAACAATCTTATATAAAAGAATATAGTTTCTGGCATGACGATTGTCAAAATAAAAGACAAGCTGCAGCGCTATCTGTTGGATAACAGCTTTAAGCATGAGTGAATGGCATTCATCCACAACTTTTTTTCTTCTTCTTCCTTCTTATGTACCTTTGTTATGTTACTCTCTCCTTATAATGAATTGTTTGAGTTGTAGTATTATTGCTAAATGTGTGTAAAGGGTCCGTTTAAATTAAGGTTGAATTAAAAGAGTAGTGGTAAACAGAGAATGGGGTTATCTGGCAGATAAGAGTCTTAGAAATCGTTTTTCAAATACTTTCCTTCACTTATCTATAGTCATGATGTGAAAAATTAAGGTTTCAAGTTAAAGGGATAGTTCTCCCACAAGTGAAAATTCCCTCATCATTTACTCACCCTCATGCCATCCCAGATGTGTATGACTTTCTTCTGCTAAAAACAAATGCAGATTTTTAGAAGAATATCTCAGCTCTGTAGGTCCATACAAAGCAAGTCAACAGGGTAAAGCACATAAAGGCAGCATAAAAGTAATCCATACGACTCCAGTGGTTTAATCCATGTCTTCTGAATATTGTTTCTCACCCACACCTATCATGTCGCTTCTGAAGACATGGATTTAACCACTGGAGTCTTATAGATTGCTTTTATGCTGCCTTTATGTGCTTTTTGGAGCTTTACATTTTAGGCCCTGTTGACTTGAATTGACCTACGGAGCTGAAATATTCTGAAAAAAATCTTAATTTGTGTTCGGCAGAACAAAGGAGATACACATCTGGGATGGCATGAAGCAAAGTATTGTGAGAAGCTTGTCGATGGCTATTTTAGGTGTTTGATTCAAAGTTAAGCAATTGAAAGGCAATGCCACCACACACAAAAAACTAACAAAGTTTATGCAGTCTTCTGACCCACTAAAAATCTGATATTGTAAATAAATGCTGAAATAAGTCTGTATCTAAGATATTATTATGAGAAATGTCATTATGACAATAAAGTGAAGATTTCTGCTTGCTTCAAACATTTTGAATGGTGATAGTTGGGAAATCTAGTACAGCAAATGAAGAGAAAGTAAATGACAATGTAAACATTTTAAAAAGTACAACAATAATAATAATAATAATAAAATGAAAACAAAAAATGTAAAATTATGCTCAACTCCAGTTGTGCTTAGCACCAGTTTGCATAAACCTCTTTTGTAACATTTTCATGGCATGAAGCAAAAATAAGAGCGATAAGACTTAAGAGTTTGTATTTGTCAAGTAAATAAGCACAAGTAATTTCTCTTAGTGCTTGTGTTCACATAAATAAAGAACATTATATAATAGTGATATAAGCAAATAGACAAGTCAAATAAAAAGTATACAGTTAAAATAACGTGCAACACTTGTGACAGGATGTCATCAAATGGAGGGTCTATCACTTTACATCAGTGTTGAGTTTTTAGGCATTAGCAAAGATGTTCTGTAAATACTTACTACCACTAAATACTACCAAATTTCTGATTGGATGCTGACGTCTTTAAGCCATAAATAAAGTTTAAAGCTCTTGTTCAAAGCCCCATGTGTAACAGGCATCACACGTTTGTTTGAAATCTTTGCAAATTTATTACAAATAAAAAAAAAAAAAAATAATAATAATAATAAATAAATTAATTAATTAAAAAAAACAAAAAAAAAACACATGTACATAAGTATTCACAGCCTTTGCTCAATACTTTGTTGAATGGCACCAATTACAGCCTCAAGTCTTTTTGTGTATGATGCTACAAGCTTGGCACACCTATTTTTGGGCAGTTCTTCTTTGCAGGACATCTCAAGCTCCATCAGGTTGGATGGGGAGCGTCGGTGCACAGCCATTTTCAGATCTCTCCAGAGATGTTCAATCGGGTTCAAGTCTGGGCTCTGGCTGGGCCACTCAAGGACATTCACAGAGTTGTCCCGTAGTCGCTCCTTTGTTATCTTGGCTGTGTGCTTTGGGTCGTTGTCCTGTTGGAAGATGAACCTTCGGCCCAGTCTGAGGTCCAGAGCGCTCTGGAGCAGGTTTTCATCAAGGATGTCTCTGTACATTGCTGCATTCATCTTTCCATCGATCCTGACTAGTCTCCCAGTTCCTGCCGCTGGAAAACATTCCCACAGCATGATGCTGCCTTCACCATGCTTCACTGTAGGGATGGTATTGGCCAGGTGATGAGTGTTGCCTGGTTTCCTCCAGAAAGAAGAGTTCAATCTTTCATCAGACCAGAGAATTTTGTTTCTCATGGTCTGAGAGTCCTTCAGGTGCCTTTTGGCAAACTCCAGGCGAGCTGTCATGTGCCTTTTACTGAGGAGTGGCTTCCGTCTGGCCACTCTATCATACAGGCCTGATTGGTGGAGTGCTGCAGAGATGGTTGTCCTTCTGGAAGGTTCTCCTCTCTCCACAGAGATACGCTGGAGCTCTGTCAGGGTGACCATCAGGTTCTTGGTCACCTCCCTGACTAAGGGCCTTCTCCCCCGATCGCTCAGTTTGGCCGGGCGGCTTCTGGTCCTGGTGGTTCCAAACTTCTTCCATGTACGGATGATGGAGGCCACTGTGCTCATTGGGACCTTCAATGCTGCAGAAATGTTTCTGTACCCTTCCCCAGATCTGTGCCTCGATACAATCCTGTCTCAGAGGTCTACAGACAATTCCTTGGACTTCATGCCTTGATTTGTGTTATTTCATAATTGCTTCTGCCTCAAAACGACTATTATTCCCCACAAACTTTGCTTTTGTGACCAGGACAGTGATATTTTGAAATGTACCCATTTCCAATGAGAAAATGGGCGAATGTGTGTCTTTTCGTTCACATAAAGTCAGAAAAAACAACGTATGAATCCAAATGAACATGTATTTATAATAAAGTAATACAAAAATGACTACAAAAGATTTAGAAGTGAGTAGTTTTTTTTGAGATTTACGATTATACTGTAAATCACTTTCACGAATCAGACCCCAAATGTAGTCTCCCGTCATGTTCTCATTATACTGTCCTTGGTAGCGGCGTTCAAAGTCCAGTATATCCCGACGGAAGCGCTCGCCTTGCTTCTCCGAGTATGCTTCCATGTTCTCCTTGAATTTATCAAGATGAGCCTCAAGGATATGGACTCGGAGGGATATCCGACAGCCCATTGTGCCATTGTGAGTCTCAACCAGCTCCACATATTTTTTTGGCCTTATGATTGTCCAGGAAGCCCCGAACAACTGCGAGAAAACTGTTTCAAGCCGCTTTCTCCTCACTAGGGAGCTTCTTGGGGAATTTTCGCTGTCCTTTTTCAGAATGGGTCGTTTTGTGGCCCATTCTGCATAACGCGGCGGCTCATATTTGCTTATCGACGGCCCACCGGGAAAATGCCCGGTATGCCAGATTACCAGTCCAGCTCTCATCGTGAGGGAACCTGATTCAAATGTACTGGATAGGAGGGAGATCTAACAAGTTTCCATGACTTGGTCTCTCTTGATCCATTGGTTTCTGTTTCTTTCTGTCTGTTCTCCATGTCTCTCCTGTGCTTGTAGTTGCTTTTCGGTGTTTTCGATGTCCTTGGAAATATGCTCTTTCTACTCACAATTTCCATTTCACACTTTCAATTTCAATTTCAAACCCATAAACGACTGTTATTAGGCTTGTATTTATTATTTATCTCGTTTCATTCAGGTTGAATATGGAAAAGAAAATTTCTATTCTATTCTTAGGCCAGTATAACATTTCTGAATAAGAAACTCTTTGTCAATAAATCCTAATTTAAGGTCATGCATTCTGTTTTACACTCAACTTTATGCTGAAAGTTGGACAAAGTCATTTAGACCAGGTTTAGCGCTGATACTGTTTAAGAAAACGTCAGATAATACCTTCAAAAATGACTTCATGACTGAGAATGATACTTACCTCCATGTGCGAAGACAGGCATGACAATCTCTGTGTTTTTTAGAGTCTCTGACTTCACTGCTTTACAGAAGCTCAACCACGGTTTTTCATGAAGCATATCACATCACACCACACTACAATAACCACAGATGCGTTCTTGGAATTTGTTAGGACTTGAGTTGATTATTTTCCTGTTTATACCTCTTTCTGTTGGTGTGCATTTGTGCCGTCCACTTTTATATCCTTTTTAGGTCCAGTATGATTTCTTCTTTCAAGACAGTATAGTCCATTTGATAGCCTCTAAATAAAAGAACAATATAGACTGATACAATTCTAGAGAGATTTGTTTCTGTTTGGCCATTTAAAAAAAACGAAATTTGACCTGCAAGTCGAATGTGACTTGCAAGAAATTAAAGTAAAAGTTCAGTACTTGAGTATCAGTGTTACTTGTCCATACTTCATTAAGTAGCACAACCTTTTCCAACTGTTCTAACAAATAGAAATGTTCTTGAAATACCAAATTAGCACATTATGTGACACTTTATTTTCATGTAGGTTGCATGCTGCTCAAAATGGGGCTTTGACATCACAGGTAAAAATGCAATTGTAAATTGTAAATGACTAAAAATATAAAATAAAATGACTTAAAACTATAGGCTAATACTAATTTGCTGCATTGCATCCGAGGGGAAGAGAATCATACATTTTTAAGAACAAAAATGTTGTGTTTTCAAAATTAAATGCACATATGAGCCAAAACATTATGAGCACTCACATGTATAGCGAATAATGTTGATCATCTCCTAACAAGGCCACATGTCAAGTTCTGGGTAGATTAAATGGTAAGTAAACAGTCAGTTCTTGTTGTCAACGTGTTGAATGCTGGAGAAATGGGCAGGAGTAAAGACCTTAGTGACTTTGACAAGGGCCAAATTGTTACGGCCAGACGACTGGGTCAGAGTATCTCTAAAATGGCAAGGCTTGTGGGGTACTCCCAGTCAGAAGTGATGAGTACCTTCCGACAGTGATCCGATGAGGGACAAACCACAAACACGTGACAGGTTGTTAGGCACCCAAGGCTCATCGATGCACATGGGCAACAAATGCTATTCCGTCTGGTCTGAAACAACAGAAGATCTGCTGTGGCACAAGTCACAGAAAATTTTAATGATGGTTACAAGATGAATGTGTCACAACACACAGGGCATCGCACCCTGCTGCAGTCAGAGTGCCCATGATGAAACCTCTCCACCATTGAAAGGGCCTATAATGGGCACACGTGCAATGGAGCTTGACCTTGGAGCAGAAGAAGGTCGCCTGGTCCGATGAGTCCTGTTTCCTTTAACATCACATGGATGGCCATGTAAGTGCATGCCGTTTACCTGGGGAAGTGATGGCACCAGGATGCACTGTGGGAAGATGACAAGCCTGTCTGATGCTCTGGACAATGATCTGCTGGGAAACTCTGTCATGTCAATCATGTGGATGTGCCACCCACCTAAACATAGTTGCAGACCAGGTACACCCCTTCATGGCAATGGTACTCACTGATGGCAGTGGCCTCATTCAGCAGGATAATGCACCCTGACACACTGCACACATTGTTTGGGAATGGTTTGAGGAACATATTAAGGAGTTGTTGCCCTGATCTCCAAATTCCCATTATCTATGGGATGTGCTGGACAAACAAGTTCAATCCACAGTGGCTCCACCTCACAACTTACACAATTTGAAGGATCTGCTGCTAATGTCTTGGTGCCAGATACCACAGGACACCTTCAGGGGTCTTGTAGAGTCCATGCCTCGGCAGGTCAGTGCTGTTTTGGTGGCACGTGAAGTGTATGTGTGTACATACTATATATCATTGTCCATTAGATGTGTGCTTCTGCACACTACTCTAGCAGACTTTAATTATTCATGCAAATCTCCACAAAGCACACAGACTGATCAAAAGCACTTTTAAAAAACTTGTGACACTTACAACAGGAGGAAAATCCCTCTATCCACAAACTACATCCAAGTTTAGCTGCCTGTATAAAAGCATTTGTAGCTTTTATGTTTGTGAAAGAATATGATTTTATTCAAAGAACATATTTGACCTTGATCAAGAATTACAGTAAAGACATTTATATAATGTTTAATATTTTTTATTTCTATTTAAATTAATGTTGTATTCTTCAAACTTTCTGCAGAAGTTACACATTGGCATTCAATTCTATATCTTCAGGTAAAGTTTCATCCCCTGCTTTTCTAACAACAGCTTTGATTCATCCATAATATTCAAACAGGTAGGGTACAACCGGGCTAAAGACACACCTTAAGGAAAATGTGCTTTTTTCTGATTACAAGGTGTATGCTAATGTGTATGTGGATGGACAGATATGCCTCTGTGCTCATGAAACTCCAAGAGACAACCCAAAGTCATTAAAAATATCTCTGTTTATAATATCTCATTAAAAATATGCAACTTTCGGTAAGAAAAGACAACAAAGTACTGCGGTACAAATAAATAAGGCTGGGCATAGAAATGCATCTATTCTTTCGACTTAATACTCTTCAGACATTTTTTGTAAGTTCTGTTCTCTGGTTTATGTGCAGCTATGTGATTTCTGTTGTTAATATCACTGCTGATCCGGTTAATGTGAAACAAAGCGGTTTCTCATTTGAACGGCCCATCTCTGAACTGATGCTCTCGTGCACTCACATGAATGCGCACAGGAGATCAACGGTTGGTCAAGAATTTCACTAAATAATAAATTATATTTCGGTCACCAAACATTATCATCTTCCTTCAGAACAAGGCATGAGACGCATAAAATAATTTATTAAATTTCTGAATGATACTTTTGCCTTCTTTTGAAGCTTGAAGAGGTGGTCACCATAAGCTGCCATTGTATGACATCACTGAGAACAACAGTTTCTCCCTTTGTGTTAAGAAAAAGAAAGTCATATGGATTTTTAACAACACAGGGGTGAGTAAATAATGACTGAATTTTATTTTGGAGTGAACTATCCCTTTAAGTCTTTCTGAAGGGGTTATTTTGAATAGGTATTATTTGAATTTGTTACAAAAAAAAAACTGACTTTAAAAAAAAGTTGCTGATTCAAATGTATTTGCATTAGTTTTGCCTTATAACTATTGCCCCAATATCTACACGATACCACTATAAACTTCCTGGGGGGCTTTAACCCCAAGTGTTGGATAAACAGCACCCTCGCCCCTTTTTTATTATTATTTTTTTAGAATTTGAATATAAACAGATTTCTGTTAGTATATATTTCCAACACAATTTATGTTGCTTCATCAAAATTCAATGAATGTTTTATTTTTATTTTTTAATCTTGAAACACTTTGTAACAAGAAAAAAAAGCAGGTGTGCCTTCAGACCCTACGTACCCTACAGAGACGCAGAACAGCTGAACGCTCTCTCCATCAACGATGACATGCAAGTCTAGTTTTATAATTGGCAAAGTCATTTATATATATATATATATATATATATATATATATATATATATATATATACACTGTATATGTATATTTTCCAAAGAATAGGCTCCACCTGCCAGTCTTGCTTCTCCCCAGGTTTCTTATTCATCAAACCCTGAAATGTTAAGAGTTCTATTTGCTCACTGTCATCTGTGAAGATGCTTTATTATATAGTAAAATACTATATAATAATAATAATGTATCAAATTGTAAGCCCGTTTATCGGTCCACTGCGGGTCTCACGATCACAAGCGGCCAGTATTGGATCATCAAACAGAAGTAAATTGCTATATACCTGAGATCGGTCACGGTCACGTATACACAATCAAAGATACTTCAGTATAGCCCCCATGGAATTGCATACACTTGAGTTTAACTGAACGTTTTCTCCAGTAGAGATCACGACCACTATTACAGATATAAGTTGACCAACATAACTTCTCTTATAATAGCTTTGGATTGGCCATATCGTGGTTTCCCGCGTACACCTATCTGGAGAAACATCAAATTAAAACAGAGGTAAGACACACCCGAATTTAGATTGGTCAAGCAGCATTAAGCTGTTCTAAACGGAAAAACACTTTCTGTCTTTGCAAACCAAGTACACTTGAACTGATGCCAAATATTAGTCGTCACTAATCTGACGCAGACTTGCGGTAACATACGAATCACTCAATCTGTTTGGGAAAACAATTTCAGAGTCATTCAGAATAAAATCAAATGTTTACAATTTATTGACCAGGTAATAGAACAATAATTCAAAATCCAATTCGTAAGGCAAAATCATCCACCAATCAATATAATCACAACAATTCGGAAACTGAAGAATTTGTAGACTTATTACCTGGCAACGAAAAACTACACACAGCGATCATGTGGGCGGTCTACCTACAGACTCCCCGAACCTTTTGCCCCTTCTCCTTATAAACCCAGATAATTCAATAAGCTAACCAAATGGTGGTGTCTGTCCTTCTAATTAGATTTTGGTCCCCTATTGAGGGGTTCACTACAGTGAGATCAGAATTTGTAATTGAATGGGTTCTTGGTTCCTGTGGATTTGCATATAGGAGGGATTTTGTATGGAGGATCTGTGGGAGGGCACACCTTTAAGAGGCACATCACATCTCTCATATTCTATAACTTCTTCTAGCTTTTCATTATGGCTGGGAGGATGAGACCAGTTTACCAGGCACACCGAGACACTTAAAATGATACCAAACATGTATTGTTACCTTTTTGTACACACTTGAGTATCCCAGACTCGCTGGCACATTATAAAATAATAATTTGGTAGATTATAAAATACAGTCTGTAAATGGTACTGGTATTCTCACGATGTTGGAGAGTTGTGTGGAATGTCATCTATCAAGTCCAACCCGTTAATGCATACGGTAAATTTAGGTATGACACTCATATATCTGGTAATAAAACGAGCGCTGTTTCTGACAGTACAAAGTGTTCATGATATTTCTGTGAAGACTTACGTGTATCATCCAGACCACCAGGTAAATCTGTCAATTTATAAGTACTTTGAAATAAAGAGCACATACATACTGACTTTGTCTGATCAAAATTGTGTTATATATCAAGAGAGGAAATAATGTATTAATAATGACGCTCTTGTTACAATAATATAACATGCATGTAGATTTCAACAGCATTTTGTAGTTTAATGTACAGTTATATGAATCTGTATTTCTGATTAATTTGCTTGTAACAGAGGAAGATCAGAAACATTCAGAAGGAGTCGTTCTCAGAAGAAAGAGCCAACGTGAACCTCCAAACAGTACGTTTTACAAGATCTTAAACCATTTAAATTGGTTATAGTAATGTATTTTTCTTCTTTGGCTTTGAGTAAGTAGAATTATAAATACATTAAACATTCCATAAATTATTCCAGTGTATATCTTTGATGTTTGGATATGTTTTTATTATGCCAACATAGTATTTTCAGAATCTAATGAATACTTCTACAGCAGAAACTGATCTGTGGGTAATTCCAGCTCTTTGACTGTGTCTCATTTGCAACCACAAAGTCCAAGTTTAGTTTCTCTTTCTTTTGAGAAGAGACCAACAACAACAATCACATAACAAGCTTCAGTCATGAAAGTGTTTATTGTGTCAATCTACAGTGCATCCGGAAAGTATTCACAGCGCTTCACTTTTTCCACATTTTGTTGTTACAGTCTTATTCCAAAATTTATTAAATTCATTATTTTCCTCAAAATTCTACAAACAATATCCCATAATGACAACGTGAAAGATGTTTGTTTCTTTGAAAATGAATTAAAAATAAAAAAAAACAAAAAAAATCACATGTACAGAAGTATTCACAGCCTTTCCCATGACTCAGGTACATCCTGCTTCCACTGATCATCCTTGAGATGTTTCTACAACTTGATTGGAGTCCACCTGTGGTAAATTCAGTTGATTGGACGTGATTTGGAAAGGCACACACCTGTCTATAAGGTCCCACAGTTAACAGTGCATATCAGAGCACAAACCGAGCCATGAAGTCAGAGGATTTGTCTGTAGACCTCTGAGACAGGATTGTATCGAGACACAGATCAGGGGAAGGGTACAGAAACATTTCTGCAGCATTGAAGGTCCCAATGAGCACAGTGGACTTCATCATCCGTAAATGGAAGAAGTTTGGAACCACCAGGACCAGAAGCCGCCCGGCCAAACTGAGCGATCGGGGGAGAAGGGCCTTAGTCAGGGAGGTGACCAAGAACCTGATGGTCACTCTGACAAAGCTCCAGCGTATCTCTGTGGAGAGAGGAGAACCTTCCAGAAGAACAACCATCTCTGCAGCACTCCACCAATCAGGCCTGTATGATAGAGTGGCCAGACGGAAGCCACTCCTCAGTAAAAGGCACACGACAGCTCGCCTGGAGTTTTCCAAAAGGCACCTGAAGGACTCAGACCATGAGAAACAAAATTCTCTGGTCTGATGAAAGATTAAACTCTTCTGTCTGGAGGAAACCAGGCAACACTCATCACCTGGCCAATACCATCCCTACAGTGAAGCACGGTGCTGGCAGCATCATGCTGTGGGAATGTTTTCCAGCGGCAGGAACTGGGAGACTAGTCAGGATCGAGGGAAAGATGAATGCAGCAATGTACAGAGACATCATTGATGAAAACCTGCTCCAGAGCGCTCTGGACCTCAGACTGGGGTGAAGGTTCATCTTCCAACAGGACAACGACCCAAAGCACACAGCCAAGATAACAAAGGAGTGACTACGGGACAACTCTGTGAATGTCCTTGAGTGTCCCAGCCAGAGCCCAGACTTGAACCCGATTGAACATCTCTGGAGAGATCTGAAATGGCTGTGCACTGATACTCCCCATCCAACCTGATGGAGCTTGAGAGGTCCTGCAAAGAAGAATGGGAGAAACTGCCCAAAAATAGGTGTGCCAAGCTTGTAGCATCATGCTTAAAAAAACTTAGTGCCAAAGGTGATTCAACAAAGTATTGAGCAAAAGATTTCAAACAAACTTCTCTCATGTTGTCATTATGGGGTATCGTTTGTAGAATTTTGAGGAAAATAATGAATTTAATCAATTTTGGAATAAGGGTGTAACATTACAAAATGTGGAAAAAGTGAAACGCTGTGAATACTTTCCAGATGCACTATATATATATAAAGTTATTTGTGTAATTTCAGTGTCTGTGAAAAGAATTGTGTTACTGGGATCGCACAGAGATGTCAAAGCCTCCTGTGGGAATATAATCCTGGGACGTAAGGTGTTCTCAGAGACATCTGCCTCACTGCAGTTGTTTGAGAGTCATGAAGGTTTGATTTTGAAGAGAAATCTGATGGTCATCAACACTCCTGACCTGCTCAATTCTGCTCTCTCTCCTAAAGAGCAAGAAATGAGGACATTTTTCCACCTGGCTTGTCCTGGACCTCATGCCCTTCTGTTAGTCCTTAAGCCTGGCACACTTACCGAGCAGGAGAGAGATGCCTTCAAGATCATTAACAGTATATTTGGTGCAGGAGCATCGGAGTATGTGATTGTCGTCTTCATACATAATGATCAGACAGAGTATGTGAGCATTAAAGACTCTGATGCTGATAGAAAAGCAGTGGAGTCTCTGCTACAGACCTGCAAACGAGCCCACCATGATCTGAAAAGCAAAGGAGACAAATCACAGGTGCAGAAACTTCTAGAGAACATCGAGAAGATGCTGGAGGACAATGGAGGACATCACTTGAGTTTTCCTGAAGAATCAAGTCCTGATGGGGGAAAAGACTCAGTTGAGCAAAAAACAAACAAGCCGTTTCAGGGTAAACCTCTATACGTCTCATTTAACTGAAATATGGATCATTATTTTTTGTGATGCAACTCCTTAAAAAGTACAATAGAACTAATAACTTACAACTATGTTCTGTATGTGAAATAATTTTCCCTACTCATTTGAAGGAGCATGTTCCAGTGTTCGTAAACGGGCACGTAGCGTGAATCCACAACAACAGAGTGAGTATGAAGTGATTATTCATGTAATGATGGATTAAACACTAGTACAACTGCACTATTAAAAGATATCAGTGGCATCAGACAAATCCATCCATTAAGTTTATTGGAATCAAGATGATGTGAAATTAATTTGTGGGAAGTATCGTGTCTAGGAATGGGAATCATAGGGAATTACCAATTCCGATTCCGCTTAAGGATTGTGGTTCCTTAACAGTTCCATGAAGGGTTAAAGGGGATTCATCTGGAAAGCATTGCATTTTAATTAACATCTGCTAAACATGTCAAAAAATGTCAGATCGACAAACATTCTAAATCATGAACATGTCAAAGACATCTCCTGAATGTTTTAGTGACACCCGAGAGGAAACGTCTTAAAGGTGTATTGCAGAGGAGCAAACAACCTAAAAAATACATCTTCCAGATTTAAACGCACATTAAATAGATGTCTGGTTGCAAAATGTGTGTTTACTTTTTTAAACACTATTTTAGTAATTCACGATGTATCATGAGCCTGTGGTGTACTGTTAACACAGTAAAAGTTCTTGGTTCAATTTGAGTTGGACATGATGAAATGAACGACTTGCAGTTCAGTATGTTTTTCATTCATGAAAACGAACCACCTGAGAAGAGCGTTTCGTTCGGGAGGCAACGCTGTATGTTTAACGCAGATTCAAAGGAACCAGCTCATAAAAGTAATTTATTCGAGAATCGGACTACACTGATCACGCTGTCGCTGTATGTTTCATACTGTAAATTCAAAAGAATCGGCTCATGAGAGTAATTTGTTTGAGTATCAGACTACACTGTTCGTGCTGTAGGTTTCACACTGATGTTTCAATAGTGGTGGTATGGTGCAGATGAATGTCCCATCTGCAGAAGAATGCAAGTTCAAGAACCGTTAACAGAACCAAAAGTCATAAAAATCTTAACACGTCTTTCAAAAATGTCATTCGACAATCATCATCTGAAACACTAATGTCACTCACGATTTAGCCGATTATCAGATATAATGGGACTTGTATATGTAAATCAACTGACTGCACTGCAATTATATTTTGGGATTTTTAATTTAGTTTTATTTCAATTTTATATAGTTTGTCATTACAGTTTAGTTTAGTTTTTGTTAGTTTTCACAGTTTGTCTGTTAGTTTTAGTTTAGTTTTCTCAGTGTTTTTTAGTTTGGCTGCCAAAGCTAAGCATTTACTGGTATCATTTAAAAAAGTCTAACATCATTACTTTTCTCTAGGCAGTCTTGTGTTATACCTATCTAGTGGTATTTTCATGTTTAATGTGGATTGTAAATATTGCTAATTTTATTATAAAGGGTGAATATGGGCAAAGTGATGAAAGACATTTAAGCTTGATCCACACTGTATCCATATGCATTTCATTAAATTATTATAAATCATGGGGTCTGGGTAGCTCAGCGAGTATTGACACTGACTACCACCCCTGGAGTCATGAGTTCGATTCCAGCCCGGTCTCCTAAGCAACCAAATTGGCCCGGTTGCTAGGGAGGGTAGAGTCACATGGGGTAACCTCCTCGTGGTCACTATAATTCTCACTCTCTGTGGGGCACGTGGTGAGTTGTGTGTGGATGCAACAGAGAATAGCGTGAAGCCTCCACACGTGCTAGGTCTCAGCGGTAACGCGATAAACAAGCCACGTGATAAGATCTGCGGATTGACATCTCAGACACGGAGGCAACTGAGGTTCATCCTCTGCCAGCCGGATTGAGGCGAGTCACTACGCCACCACGAGCATTGGGAATTGGGCGTTCCAAATTGGAGAGAAAAGGGGAAAAATAAATGTATATATCATTACTAAACTAATCTTTGGGGGCTATACAATTAAAGGGATAGTTCACCTCAAAAAATTAAAGTTCTATAAACATTTACTCACCCTCATGTCATCCCAGATGTGTATGACTTACTTTCTTCTGCTGAACACAAACAAAGATTTTTTTTTAATAGTATCCCAGCTCTGTAGGTCCATACAATGCAAGTCAATAGGGGCTATAACTTTGAAGCTCCAAAAAGCACATAAAAGGCAACATAACAGTAATCCACACTACTCCAGTGGTTAAATCCATGTCATTAGAAGTCTCCTAGGCAATCATGATTTCAAGCTCAATTATATATCTCAGTACCATTTAGCAAACTATGCAAACTGTACAAGTGTAATTGAGCTTGAAATCCTGATGGTTCCTGTAGACTGCAACTGCAGTGCAGTGAAAAAGGAGTTACATTTTGGTCTGTTCTTACCCAAAACAGATTAGATCACTTCAGAAGACATGGATTAAACCACTGAAGTTTTATGGATGACTTTTATGCTGCCTTTATGTGCTTTTTAGAGCTTCAGACCCGATTCACTTGCATCGTATGGACCTACAGTGCTGAGCTATTCTTCAAAAAAAAATCTTCATTTGTGTTCAGCTGAAGAAAGAAAGTCACAATACAGCTGGAATGGCATGAGGGTGAGTAAATAAGATTTTTGCAATAATTTTTGAGTCAACCATCCCTTTATCTTGCAATGGTAAAGAAAATGACAGAAATTTGAGGTAAATCTAGTTAAGCTTATAAACAAGTAAAAATTAACTTAATGTTATGATGTGAAAGTGTAGAAGAAAATTAAAAAATTTATTTCAAATATATATATATATTATTCTTTTCAAGAGAATAATTTTATCCCTGTCCCACTTTACCAGTAGGCCCTGCTGCTTAAACATCTGTGATTTTGTCAAAAGATTCTACTTCCCAGTAGTGAATATTTCTTAAAAAAAATCCCCAAATCCATTTGACCATATCAATCATGTCACCATATTAAAATGAATTCAATATCATTTTTATTTTAGTTAGATTTGGCATTATGAAAAAGTATTTGTTCATTTTCGTTAACTATAATAACACTGCTGCACTGTCCAAGTCAAACCTACAGTATACCTGCAGATTCATTAACAATTTGCAAACTGTTTATATTAAAATTTATTAAAAATGTTCTTCATTCTTCATCTTTATTTAGAACCTATTATATCAAGATTTCCAAAACCAGAAGAACCCAGACTGTCTATACAATCCAGTTGTGAGTATTACAAATAAATTACGACAAAATTTATATTACAATTTACTCTTGCATTTAGTTTCTTTTATCTTTTTTTTTTTTTGGCAAGCTTTTCGAAGGCGATGTGCGTTAAAATACATTATTGGATCACATGGTGAAATGCAAACATATCAAAATCATATGATTTCATTCAACTTGCCATGAGATCGGGTTGTACTATCAGTTTGGCCAATGGTAGCTGTTTGAAAACCATTATTATGTTGGCCTGACAAAGGCTTTTCCAAAATCCCCAACCCAAGACCAACATTTCTAACATTAACTCCTCTTTGAGCTTTCAAGCCACATCCACCAAACTTGGTACAGACCTTCAGACTGTTCTGGAGTTGTGTGCTTTATCTTTTCTAACTGATCAGATTTAAGATGATGAATCTTCAGACTTTTAAATCTGGTTTCATCTTTCTTTGTCAAGCCAACATCAAAGTTTGTCTTGACAAACTTTACCCATCTAGTTATTTTTGCAATTCCATTTTAAATGACATGCTTCTTATATAAAGCTTAAAATATTGCTTTGATCTGATCTTGGCGTACAATTTCTGATTGTATCCAATATTGAGAATGATTGTGTCTGTGATTGACAGCCACAGCAAGCAGTAATGACGGCTTGTGGTGTGTGAGGATCGTGTTGATTGGAAAAACTGGAGTGGGAAAGAGCGCAACAGGAAACACCATCCTGGGACGTGACGTGTTTGAGTCTCGGGCCAGAATGTCCTCTGTGACAAGGAAATGCCAAAGAGAGAGCGGAGTAGTCTGTAAACGACCCGTGACTGTGGTGGACACACCAGGACTCTTCGACACAAACCTCACCAATGACGAAATCCAGCAGGAGATCATGAGATGTGTTGAGCTCTCCGCTCCTGGACCGCATGTGTTTCTGCTGATGATCGCCATCGGCCCGTTCACAAAAGAAGAGAGAGAAACCCTTGAACTCATCAAGATGACCTTTGGACAGAAAGCCCAGTCATACACTATAGTGGCATTCACACGAGGAGACAACCTAGGAGATGAAAGTATCACGGACTATATTCAGGAAGGTAATTCACATGTCCAGAAACTGATCCATGACTGTGGAGGAAGATATCACGTGTTTAACAATAAAGAGAAGAACACCGCTCAGGTCGTAAGTCTATTAAAGAAGATTGATTTGATGATGTGGAATAATGATGCCTCTTTCTACGATGACGAAATGTTCCGGGAGGCAGAGAGAGCTATCAAACTAGCTCAGCTAAACAAGGAGAAAGAGGACTTCAGACGAGAGATTGAGACCCTTAAAGCCAAATATGAGGGTGAAATTAAAGAGTATAAAGCAAAACTAGAGGAGGAAAAAGCTAAACTGAAAATTAGGGATCTTCTGCTCATGGAGACAGAAAACACAGCCTTGAAAAAACATCAAATAATGGTGGGCGGAGCCACAGCAGATACCGAACAAACGCAAGCACAAAATAAATCCCAGGAAGACCCTTTTTTAGGAAAACCAGATCAAGGTAGAAAGATAATAGAAACAGTGCAAGGAGCAACAGAAAAAGAAGCTCATCTAGAAAATAAGAAGCACTTTAAAAAAAGGAGTTTTGTAAAATGGAGAAAAAATAAACTGCAGGGAAAAAATGAGACGATTAAACAATGCAACGAAGAAGAAACAGACACAGATCAACAGATCAGCAAAGACACAGACACTCTCAACCAAGAAAAACCCCTGATGAAACCAGCAGACCAGACTGACACAAAGAAAGATGATGAAAAAATAAATGAAGATGAAAGGAACGCAAAGAAAGAAGATCTTTTGCTACAGCAAATAGATGAATGCAGGCAGAAGCTGGAGGAAGCCATGAGAAATTACAGAGAGATCTCAGAGATGAATGTGGCACAACTCAAGAAAATTCAAGAAAGAAATGATAATAATATCGTCCAATGGGAGAAGAAACATGGGAAGTCCTGTGTGCTTCAATAAGTCACTCCTGCCCAGATCTCCATTTACTGAATGCTAAGCTTATGCTGACTTAATGGAAAATCTTTGATATTATCGTTCTTTTTTTATTATCAATTTTACAAGCTTTGACTTTATTTGACAGGAGAGAAGAGGAGGGAGGTCTGGGACTCATTTCCCAAAAGCATCGCAAGCCCAAGCTCATTCATCTTAGTTTTGCGACCCGTTTTACAAAGCCAGCGTAACTTAAGTAGAACTTGACAATGCTCGTAGATTTACGAGTGCTATGGAGTAATCGTACATGCAGACACCTGCAGGACAATCACCAAATTACATGCAATACCATTTAAAAATGGGTGACAGTGACTAAATGATGGAGGATGTTGGAGAGTGCTCCATTTTAGTGTTAATCGATTTAACTGCAGCGTTTGATACAGTTTGATCATTCAGTTTTAATTGATACAGTGAAGAGATGGTTGGGAATATCTAGGGTGGCTTTAGACTGGTTTGTTTCCTACTTTTTGAATTGGACATTTCGAGTGTCTGTTGAAGATGAGATGTCCTCCTCTTCCAATAAATAATTGTGGTGTTCCGCAAGGCTCCCTGTTAGGGCCAGTTTTGTTTTCACTATACATGTTACCTTTTGGTTCAGTGATTAGAAATACATTTTTATTGCTATGTAGATGACCTACAGTTGAATCCAATGATCTGTCTAGTTAAAATGTTCTTCAAGAGTGTATAGAAGATATAAAAATAATTGGATGCCATGTAATTTTCTGCAAGTAATTTCTGATAAAACAATGTTTCTTATAATCTGTCACAACATTTGGGTGTCTATTTTATTATTGTATATTGTTAGTTCAGTTTTATTTTTTATCAGTTAAGGATCATTTCCAAGGTGAGAGAGTTTTTGAGTTTTAGGGATATTGAGAAGCTTATAGATGCTTTTATTTTGTCTTTAAATTTTGTTCATTGTCAGTTTTCATTCCTTGAACCATTTTTAGTCCTTGACAACAAAGCTTTTATTAACCGGACAGTCCTCAATGGTGAGGGTGTTTTGTTATGTATGAAAAAGCTAATGAATCACCCTTCCCAGTTTGCTTTACGAAATAATTTGTTAAATATTATGCATTGATATTGAATCATAGGTTGTGTAAAAATGGAGTATTTAATCTTGCTTATCCACTTGTACAACAGTAAAAAAATAAATTAAATAAAATGTTGCCGTCGTTCATTCATTGTCCTGAGACCCGAGCATGATGTGGTGTGCATTATCCATTCCTCTTTTTGATTTGTATCTAGAAAAAGGTTTGGATTGGTTTCTTAAAAATGTATGTCCACATATGTGGACAGCGGGAATAAGCTGTGAAATTTGAAATAGCAAGAGTCTATCATAGGAGTGTTGGTTATTCATGTTTTGGAGATGTTACAGACATTAAATCATAAATTAGCATAATTCATTCTGATTTAAAGTAATGGCCAGCATAATCCAATCACTGCAAACCATGTTAAAATAAAATGACCATTGTCCCGTGTCTGCCAAAAACATCATCTGCAGCCTGAAACTGAACTTTTTTTAACAGATATTAGAAGTGAATTCACTTAGCTGCATAGAGAGCTATATGATGTCATATCAGATTAAACAAGAGACTCTAATCTTTTGACTCAAACAGGTTTTAAGGTAAAAACTTAATGAAGTTTCTCACCAGATGTAGTCTTGTTGCTGTTTCACCCCAAGACAAACTCCGCTGTGATCAGCACCATGTTGTTTTGTCTCAAATTTAACCCTTTACTGACAGCCCAGAGTCTTCCGAACTGAGATCAGTTGGATTAAATTCAAATAAATTAAGCGTAGCCTATAGCTAAGCCAAAACGTAATGTCCACTAATGTGGACACAGGGTGTTAGGTTGTTACTATAGCTTTTCATTATTTTGTTTATGACCTGAATGCATAGGGTAGGTGCAGACATGGTAGGAACACTACATGACGGAGTGTTGAAAATCAGCCCGGAGATTTCCAAAAGGGGGCAACAGGATAGGATGAAGCTAAAACAGGATAGGAGAACTCCAGAAGGGGGTTGGGCCCAATCCAAAAGGAATAGGAGAATAGTTAGGTTGGGAAATGTGGGTTTTATTAGTGTATTATACTTACAAGTAACTTATACACCATAAATCCAACCCAACACTAACACATGAGCTTCCAAAATAAAATCATCATTTAAAAAATGTAAAATCAACAATAACATCTAACCAGGGGTTTAAATAACTCTAGACATAGTCAGAATACTAGCATCCAATAATAGACTAAATGTGCATGAAAACAGTCCAAGAACACACTGACATCAGCCTTTGGAGCAACTTTTCACCTTTCAGTCAAAAGCATTTTAACTTTTCTTTTCTCTCCCACAATTTACTGACAGCACACCAATGCAATCATAGTCTTAAGGTTGTTCCTGGATCAGCTCAGTCAGCAGCATTAAGCAATTCATGTAAGTTCAACTAGGCTGGACTGATCCACAATCAGTATTCTTTTGTAACAAGGAGGAGCTTGTCTGAATGCCTACTAGGCGGATGTTCAACGCAACACTGTTTAGGAACTCAATAAATGCATAGAAATGTCATATATGTTGTTCCACCTATTCACCCAATCAGAAGTCTCTCTCTTCTTTTTAACCAATCCCAGCCTGTACAAGCCAGTGACCCATTTGATCAAAACACTCTGTCAAACTCTGATTGGCTGGTGGTGGCAGGGTTTCTGTTCTGATTGGCTGGCTGTTGAGGCATGTGACCTCTTCTGCGCGGAGGGGCCAGGTATTCGAACATGGAGTTGTGCGTGGAGAGCATGTTTTTGAGGTCAGAGGGCATGGGGTCAGACCAGAAGAAGTCGTGGTTGAGCGCGTCATCGCTGTCTATTCTCTGAGCCGGATCCAGAACCAGCAGTTTGTCTATGAGGTCCAGAGCGTACGAATCTTTCACATAAGCCTTCAGTCTGTCCTTCACCTTACGCTTCTGCCCTTTAGGAAGCTCCATCTTCTGATAGAGTTCATACTTCTTGTCCACTTCAGGCCAAACCTGAAACACATCAACAGACATGGAGGTTTGTGACGAGGAGGAGGGCGTGGCCGGGCCATGATGGTGCACGGCCAGTGCTGAATCAGCTGATCAGAGGGAGAATGAGATAAAGGGGAGCCGGGAACGACGGTTTGAGAGAGAGAGAGAGAGAGACGCACATGGCCATGCTGCATATATAGTGATATGTTGCTTAATTGTATATAGACAGTCAATAATCTTCACAAATATACTGTTTTTATATATATTGCCCAACACTAGTGACTGTGCGTGTATGGGTTACCTCTGGTGTAATAGAGCCACACAGCTGGCTGATGAGTGTGAGCTGGTGCTGTTCTGTGTTGCCCTGCATGATGGGGCTTCTGGTCCACATCTCTGCCATGATACACCCTCCACCCCACAGATCTATAGGAGGCCCATAGTCTCGCTCTCCTAAAACACACACACATACAATGAGAAATATACTTGTAGTTCTTGAGAAACCAGTAAATGTATCCTGCAGATCGTGCATGTAGATGTTTCTCTTGATTTACCCAGCAGTAATTCAGGTGGCCTGTACCACAGTGTGACGACCCGGTTGGTGTAGCGGTTCCCCTGACTGTTCTTGGCCAAACTGAACGCTCTAGCCAACCCGAAATCAGCCAGCTTCAGAACTCCATCTCTGGTGATCAAAACATTAGCTGCCTTCATGTCTCTGTGGAGGATCTAACAGAGAGAGACATTCAGCCTTTAAACCTCATAGTAACAGACACATAATAAAACAAATGGTTTTATTCATTTTCTCTTTTAATAATTCAATTAAGAAGTCACATTTGGTGGCCTGGGTATCTCAGCAAGTAAAGACACTGACTACCACACCAGAGTCGCTCGCATGTTTGAATCCAGGGAGTGCTGAGTGACTCCAGCCAGGTCTCCTAAGCAACCAAATTGGCCCAGTTGCTAGGGAGGGTAGAGTCACCTCTGGGGGGTAACCTCCTCGTGGTTGCTATAATGTGGTTCTCGCTCTCGGTTGGGTGCGTGGTAAATTGTGCATGGATCGCGGAGAATAGCGTGAAGCCTCCACACGCACTATGTTTCCGCGGTAATACGCTCAAGCCACGTGATAAGATGCACAGATTGACGTTTTCAGACATGGAGGCAAGTGAGATTCGTCCTCCGCCACCCGGATTGAGGCAAGCCACTACGCCACCACGAGGACTTAAGAGCGCATTGGGAATTCCGAATTGGGGAGAAAATAAAAATAAATTATAGGTAGACCGATAGATATATCAGTTTGATCTATTAATCAGTGTCGATTGTTCATTTTTTGAACTTTTTTTTTTCGAGGAGGAGGGCGGGGCCGTGACTACGCACGCCCAGGCCCCAATTGGGCTAATCAGCTGAGGAGAGGTGATAAATGCGGCAGTTCGGGAGAGCCACATGCAGCTGCCATGTGTGTGTTTATATTGCGTCTTTTTGTTTAAGTTCTTATTAAATATTATTTTGACTGTTCAGCTGATTCCCACCTCCTTACCCAACCCATGTAAATGTGCCATGTCAATACATATTGTGTTGTTTCATATCTTGTGAATAATAATAAATCTTATAGCTCATTAAACCTCATCTTGTAAAATATCTATATACAAAAACCCTTTATCTGCTGAATATACAGTATGGGCTATAAAAAGATTAATTTGATTAATACTTAAATATAAAGCATTGTAACAGAGTCTCTGTCATTTCAAAATAAAAGTCACCAGTGCTTGTTTATAGTTAAAAGTCCTGCATTATGCACCAAATCTTTATATATAATTGGGATCTGGAATTTTAGTTATTTTGGCTTCTATGTCTGGGCCTGTCATATAGGGCTGTCACGATTATGAAATCTGGCTGACGATTAATTGTCTCTTTTAGGGCTTTCACAATTAATTATCAAATTTGTTAAGCTGCATGTGTGCTTTATACACCGTAAGAAGTCACTTTTAAATATTTAACTTATACTATTAAAATAGTATAAATCAAATAATAAAATATGGATATATGGTTTCCTTTTAAGACGTTGAAAACTTGTTTTAAATAGCAAAATATTTCTAAATACTTCAAATATGTCTCTTTTTGGTTAATTACACATATGCACTGTTTACACTGTTGTTTTTGGAACTCATAAAAAATTATATAAAATGTTTTTATTTAAAAAAATATTTATATTGTATAATATTACGCAATAGTAAAATATTCCTGCCCTATTTTCTTCACTTTCACATGCTCTTTGATTTGAGCACTTAGATCTCATGAAGCAAAACCTTTAAGGTCAGGTTGACACACTGTTCATTGCATTTATATATTCTCTTAAAATTCCCTTATTTGGCATTAAGATGTGATTGGAATATGAAGTGCACAATAATCGCTATCATCTCAAATAACCGCGATCAGAGATTATTTAATTATTGCAACAGGCATGCCATCATAAAAAGGAAAGACTTTTATAAATCACTCCATAAATCAATTTTAAAAACTATCGGTCAATTAATCGTTATCACCTTTTACAACACCTTAGTAATCACATCGGCAAAATCCACTATCGGTCAACATCTAGTGCATAAAAAGATATGATTGTTTTGGTAACTGTACAGAAATATCCTATCAGCACATGAATCTTAATATAAATGTAAAGTGTGAGTCGTCACATGGTCTTACCTTGTTTCTGTGTATGTAGTAAAGTCCATTCAGCAGCATCTGCATCACCTTCTTAATCTTAGCCAGATTGAATTTAACATTAGCGTTGCTCAGCAGCCCGGCCAGGTCATGCTCACAGAAATCAAACACAAGATAGATGCTGCCCTTATAACGGTTAAACTGGGTGGCTGAGAGAGAGAGAGAGGTTGAAGTTTAACGATTTGGATATTCTTTGATATATGCTTTAGAAGAGTAAGAAAGATTAACTTTATTGATCCCTTGAGGGAAATCATGGTGCAATGGCAGTAAAACAGTCAACACTGTACATACACAGGACTAACAGGAACTCTAGTCCTAATTTATAAATAAAATGTAGGCACAATAACACCAAATTAAAGCTGTTTGCATTTGATCTTTAACAGGACAGATATCCAATAAACACAGAATTTGAATGCCACACCTTTTGTCCTGCAGATCTCAATGAGATTCACGACATTTTCATGTTTGAGCAGCTGTAAGATCTTGATCTCCCGTAGCGCTGTGATGGGGAACTGAGAAGAGCATAAACACAGCAAACACTCTACAATGAGAGACACAAAACACAGTCACATGACAGCAGACAGGGAATTTCACTTCTTTTGCCCACCAGTCAATGTCTGTGATAGACTTGCCACGAAATCATAATTTTCACCGGTGTGGTACTTTTCAAGTGGTACTATGGGGTCATTTTTGTTAAGCAGAAGCCTACACAATAACGCAAGACAGCTTGATTTCAAACTTTTAAATTTATTTTTAATTTATTTTAACTAAAACTTCAAATGAAAGAATGAAGTGCAATTCAAATGTGTGTTGTTCAACTTTTTGAAAGATGACTTTACAACAATTGTGAAGGGCAACATCTCTTTGGCAATGAACCAACTTCATCTGTGCATTCTCTCTATTATGGGCCACCTGTCGGGTATTTCACTGTATTTGCCTGGACTTGTTGTGGGTTGTTATGGGTTTAAAGTTGGTGTTTTATTACCTTTCATCCCAGGATCACAATATCCAATTGAATAGATTTAACCCAAGACATTTCTGAATTCAAATTGCACTTCAAACTAAATGAAAAAGCAATTAAAATGACGAAGTGGTAAAAATAATAATAATAATAATAATAATAATAATATATATATATATATATATATATATATATATAACCACCTTTTTACCACATTAACCACCATGCAAGTATCCTTCTATGATAACAGGTGGAAAATTTCCAATAAAAATTAAGATCTAAAAATATTATAAATGTAAACATAATAATTACAATGATGATAATAATCACTGAAATATAAATCATGGTTCGAGGTGAACGTGTTTTTGTAATATTTCATGATTTAATCACACATGTTTAGGCTGTATATAAAGTAAACCTGCAGAGCTGTCCCGAGTAAAACCGGTAACACCGTGGCAACCCTCATGTGTGATAAACGCAGATTCTTACCAGTCCTTCAAAATGTGCAGCAATAATTTTATTTTCAACTTTAAAATATATAAATATGTTGACATTTTTCAAATGCATTTTCTGTGTGTTTTTTTCCCCTTCACATTTGAGTCGCCAAATTTCACCAAAAAAGTGAAAAAGTGGGCTTGTGTTGGAAGTGAACAAATGTGGCCACTCTGAAAACATACCAGCTTTTTTGGCTGGTGGACGTTGTTAATATATGTGAGATTTTAACCAAAGGTATAAAACTGTATATAATGAAAAGACATTCTGCTCAAAGTTAGTGTTGCATGTTCTCACCCCTTCCTTCTCATTCTCCATTAGTACTTTCTTCAGAGCAACATTCTTCCCCGTCTGTCTGTGTTTGGCTTTGAACACTTCCCTACAAAACAAACAGATCAGAGAATTACTAAACCTTAGTTACGCAAGCAAATAAATCTCTTTAATAAAGACAACATACTTACGGTACATCACGAATAGAATAATTGTATTTATATGACACTGTTAGTCAATATATCAGCAATGTATTAATTGCAGATTAAATTACAGTGATAACTCTAAGGACTTATAAACATTTCATTTTTTGGTATGTATTTTGGTATGGATATGTGGCATAAATAATGTATAAATTTTTAATTTATATTTGTATAAACGTTATGCTTTACAGAGGCTTTTAGAAGACGGTGCAGGATTCCCCCCATGGTTTTACTGCAGTAATATTGTAGTCCCATGTTTTGAAATGGAAACCATTGCTTCACTACAGTAGTAATGTGACACTGCCATGTTTTCTTTTGGGTGGAAAAATGGATTAACTATAGTAATATTATAGACACAAAATGTTTGGTGGAAACAGTGGTTTTAATATAGTAACTATAATAATTGTGATTGCAGTATGGCTGTGTCGCACTGCAATTCACATCTCACGACACGATTTGTCGTCTTTTTGATTCGATTCTGATTCACAAGCTTTTAAATCTAATTCAGTTGAGAATCTTCTAACTTGGTAAATTAAGGAAATATTCATTTAAAAACGTATCATTAGTTTTTCATAATTTTCCAATTCCATGTTATTTCATCAATAAATATGATGTTCTGAAATTGCACATCTTAAGTTACATATTGTTCCATGTTTGTTGTTTTCATGCCTAATTTGTGCCATTTATAAGTACTAACATTGATATGTAGAAAAAGTGCTAAAATGTGTCTATAAGACCAACTGCAGTGTGTTTTTTGTCAAATGAGGTAAGGGAATGAAGAGGGCATTCATCAAAAAAGGCCTAGATTGTAGTAACAATGTATTTTGGTGGAGACCATGATTTTACTATTGTAATATTGTAGTAATTATGGAAAGAAGCCACCATGGTTTAACAATATATACTGTATTCATAGTTACCATGTTTTTACTATAATTTAACCGTGGCTAATCTTGTAATTACAATGGGTTTACTACAAATACCATGGTTATACTATGGTTACCATGCCTGCTACTACTATGGTATTTGTAGTAAACCATATTAACAACATAATAATAATTTTATTATCATAGTTTTCATTATTACTATTGTTTAACCACAAACATCATGGTTAAAATGTGGCTACTGAACTAAAACCATAATAAATATATTGCGAGGTAACGCAAAACTATTTCAGAGATCCTGTCCTCCGTAATGTTTTCTTTCCAAAACTATAGTGACTTTAAGATGCAAACAAAACTGACTGGTTTGTAATTTTAAACCCATTTTTAACTGATGCTTCTGAATCATTCTAGCAATTTGACAACAATGCTTTAAACAATCACAGAAATCAACGTTTAATTTCCAAGGCATAAAACTTTTACAATATCTTTGTATCCTTGTGTGTGATAAAGATGACTCTTTATTTACCAGCTTTCATAAGTCATACACAAAGAAACATCAAATACTCACCCGAAGGTGCCCTGGCCGATCTTTGCCAGCTTCTCATATTTAGAGAATTCATCGCAGAAGGGAAACTCGACCCCATCATAGTATTTAGACATGATGGCCGTCTCTCTTTCCGACCTACAAACACAAACACTTTATATCATTGAGGGGACTCTCCATGCATTTTATGGATTTCATACAGATCTAATGATCATTTATATCCCTTAAACCTACCCCTCACAGAAGCCTTTTTATATTTTTACATTAAAGAAATTCATTTCCCTCATGGGGACTGCTGGCTGGGCCCCACAAAGAAGGTGATCTCAGGTTTTACAATCCTTGTTTGGGACATTTGTTCCCCAGAATGTAGAATAAACATAATACAGACACACACATTTACATACAGAGACAAACACACACACAGACAAATAAACAAACACACAAACACTTACACACCTAAACACTTACAACAACACAAACAGACAAAAACTTACGCACACACATACACGTTTGTTTTTATACATGCTGGGGACCTCGCATTGACTTATAATGTTGTTAAATTAAGCTAATTATGATTAATATATCCTTATAGACATTTTTATTTGAATTAACACATTTGTCCTGTTTTCATTGTCATTACAGACATTGTTTTCAAAGACAGCAAAAAGTGACACTCACAAATATTTGCTTTACAGCAGCGTTAAACGTAAATAAACACATTTTGAGAGGTACAAAAATATGCTTAAAGTGTTGTATTAAAACTTAAAATGACTCAAAAGTGGTAGAAAATAGCTAAACTATTCATACTTATCCGCTCCACCGGAGCTTCCGGTTTTGTCTCGCTGCATCTTTGCCGTTCATCTGCGGTCCGCCGGACGGATTCAACCACGCCACGAAACACTCTAGCGCCACCTGCTGGACAGCGGCCGCTTACAGGCCACGATGAAGAACTTCTTGAATATCACTAACGGAACGTTTAGACACTTTTCAATGTTTTCTAATCAGCTGAACTAGGACCAAAGCTTTTTATTTTCAAAAATGAATGCAAAATGATTAAAAATGAGAAATCACAAGCACACAAAAATTAATCAAAGCTTTTTTCTATTTATTCAGTTTTCAGCTTGCATGTACTGTACTTTAATTTTTTCTTTTTAATTGAAACCTATGGTGCTTTAAGACAAAGAGTGGGAGCATCTTTATTTACTAATATCACGATTATAGCCAACATTTATTTACAAAAATATCCCAAATACAACATTTTAAAATCAGTTTAAGACAAATATTTACACTAAACACTCCTATCTCAACAACAGCACATTTAAATACAAATAAAATTAATTTAACATCAATTTAAAAGTTCAGATTTATTGAACAAGTAGTTCAAGTTCATAACCTATCAATCCTTTAATACATATGCATGTATGTACACAACCTTTATGACATTTTTATTCACTATGAACAGCTGTAGGCACCTTTGTGTTGACACCTCTTATATGCAAATGCTTACACATTAATGTTACATAATTACATTTGTCCATTTAATTTATGGCACCATTCTTGGAGTGCAATAAAACAAATCTAACACACAGATGGACAGAAATGCGGTCATTCTTAAGTATTTCAAGTATTTTCAAAGATTGGATTAAAGAAATAGTTCATCAAAAAAACAAAAATGTTAATTTTCATTATTTTCTGACCTTAATGTCAATCGAAACCTACATTTTCTTGCTTCAATGACACAAATCTTAGTGGGAGATCTTAGGCACATTGTCCAAGCTTCAATTTTTAATACAAGTGTAAGATTTCAGATTTCATTAAGACAAAAAGCACCATATAACCCAATCACAAGTCACATGGACTACTTTTACAGTGCTCACACTGTAACTCAGACATTCTGCCTTCTTTATTGTTTCACAGAAGTATGAATGCAATACCCTAATTAGAGCGATATAAGGGGCGCTAAATAATGCCAGAATATTCATTATTGTGTGAACTACAGTTTAAGAAATGTCAAAACTGTAGTGTACAACAAAGCAGCACAAAAATGAACAAAATACACTTAAAGAACTTCCAAAAATCAATGCATGGCAAACAAAGTAAACATGAACAGCTGGCGAAGACTTGGAGTAATGTGTTCTGAATAGTAGACACTCAAGACACAGGTCACTGAACTGCTCCAAAGGCTCTTTAAGTCGGGTTCTAGAACGCATGGGTTCTAGAACAAGTTGGCATGACAGCAATCGTGATTTGCAGTGAAGTTTTTAGGATTCATCTCAAAAACAGTGTAATGTAATAGAGTTGAAGGGGTTTAGGCACTAGGTGGCGCTGAGTTCCATTAAGAATTTAAAGCAGGGTCCAAGTGTTTCAAAGCCCCTCCCACCAGGTGTAGGCTACCTGTGATGAGGACGTGTATGTTCATGGCCTCTCGTAGCGGTGCGGCTTTTGCGCTTATGCTAGGTTTAACAGGAATGACGCATTTGTTCGGGTCGGACAGAACCGAGTCTCGTCCCTGACTGATCCACCGTAGAGCGCTAAGGATGCAGGGAAACACGAGGGTATCGCTGTGCCTTTCCGCCACCAGGGGCAGACCGCCCCCGATCAGAAGCTCCGCTGACGGCTTTTCTTCCTGGCCGTTCAGAATGCGCCAGCTTTGCTGGTTGTCCAGGCAACGGGTGAGCATGTTCTCCACAGAGACATTAAAGTTTTGCTGATCTGAGGGACACAGAGAGTGTTAAAACAATATCGCCGCATTTTTTTCCACATTAGAACAAAAATAAATCGTAATCGTAAAGGGAAATTAACCTTTGTTTGAAAACCTGCTTTACTTTCTGCTGTTTATATATGCTAACTTATAAGGCAGAATCCAAACTGAAATTCAACCTCGTAAGTGACTGATTTGAACGCTTTACACGGGCATCAACTCTGTTAATGGTCAATTAGAAAAAACATCCTCATAGGACTCTGTAAGTCAGGGGTTTTCACTTGGAAAAGTTCAAGAGAAAAAAAAGTGCAACAAATTGACAAGGCAGCATAATTTTATCGCCAAAGTTTATTTGCAGTAGCCTTTATCCAATAGCATGCCTCGAATGCCTACAAGTATTGCATGCCTGGGATTATGTTTTCAAATTGTTATCCAATCAAATGCTCTAAAGAATGAGCATGTCCCTTCCCCTAATGCCACCTGCATAGTAAACTGAAGGCAATCGGTTATTTAAAACAAAAATGATCAAGCACTTCGATATTTTCTGGACTGGACTTGTCAAGCTATTTCATGTGGTCTTTAAGGTTCTGAATAAATAAAATATCTACTTTCATCTGTTGTCATCTTGCTTTTTGATTCACTATAATGTAAAGGCCTCATTTCATCTTCTGTCTCTGGATTATACAGGACTACAGGTCTCATCTCTCTTACCTGCATTACAGTTTGCTATGGCCTCGGTGATGTTCGGACAGAACACAGCAAAGTCGAAATGACAGGGCTGAAACGGAGCAAACATACGCAAACAAAAATGAGTCCATCCGGGTCAATGTAACGGTCAAGTGATTAAAGCATGAATTGGTAATTTACCGCAAGCAGTTTGAGCATGGCGGCACAGTCTCTCTCTCCTGTAGCGTTGAATAACAGGACCCTGACCACTGTACCCCTACAAACACACAGTAAATGAACCTTTAGCACATTTACCAACAATCTGACAACACAAATGCTTAATATTCCACTATGTTGATGATTAATCGCATTGTTCATTTACTGTAGGTATCTGTAGCCTTAAGATCTGAATTTGAAATCTTCCAGTCTTGGAGCCACAATCATAAAACGTTGATTATTAAACAGATCAAAGCACAACCTCTTGTACCGAATTGCTTAAATGTAGCGCACACCCAAATAAAAGGCGGCAGCCTTCTTACCCTGCGTTTCTCTCGTGTTGCATCGCGATCTCGTTAAACCATCGGACACAGGCATGCATGCTGCGGGTGGTGTGAGCGCCGTCCAGGAAATACGTCACAGGACCATGTTTGAGTGTCTGATTGCGTCCAGGCCATTCTGTCTCTGCAAGACCTGTTGAGATGTCATAAATATTGACTCCACTTTAGCAAGATTAATTCAAACCTTTCGGAGGCTGTTTCTATACCGTAGGTAGTGTTCCTATAGCTCAATTGGTGCAAGTAGTGGTTGACCAGTCACGGTTCATTTTGTTGTTACATGCATCATGTTACTAATAGACCAGTGTGCAACACAGTGTCATTTAAAGGGTCCGCATATCAGAGCAGACATGTTTGAGCTTATAAAGTTAAAGTGCTAAATCTGTTTCATTCTCCCTCTCTCTCTTCAACAGTTCCCTGTAACCTTTAACAGTCTTGTCCAATGATAAAAAGCAAATATCAATAAAACTAATATCATATATAGTCTACAAATGTGCGCATATCTCGTTAAAACAAATATAATAAACCAACCTCACACAACTTCAACAGATCCAGTATCCTGTGGATCGTTCATAAATCTACCTGTGAAGCACATATTGTAACAGTCTCTCCTCAGCAGCTGTCACCTTTAACTTTATTTTCTAATGATAAAAGGCAAATATCAATAAAACTTGTATTATATATTCACGAATCTCATGAAAATCTAGCGTTCATATAATATCGTTCTCTGAAGCGTCTATTCAATAAGCTAGAATCAAAACTTCAGGATCAAATGTTCCAAAAGTGTACGGTTATTTCCTTCTTTCTTATATATTAACAATTTCAACATGTGCAAATAAATTACAAAAATGTGATGACTAAACAGAAATCTGCCATCTACCTTTTTTTTTTTTGTTTTGTGTGAAATTGATTAAATACAGAGCTAAATAATTATTTTTTTTGCAATTTTGTTTGTTATTTACTATATTAAATTGTGTGATATATATGGGTCCACCCTGCTCTCTGGATATCGGCCACTAAAAGACCCATATTGGTCGACGACTAATTGTAAGTTCATCTACAAATCCATCTAATAACCGTACTGTACATCACTTTGAATATCAGCTTTTCCATGATTTTTCCAGTAGGCCACAATAATGGCTTGATAAGGATCTATGACCATGGAAACTCTGAGCAGCTAGATGACACATTCATTTGTGAATAGAGCATGCGTTCACAGACCTTTAATCATTGCAGGACTTGGCTGGAACGCTTGAGCTGGACTCACGCCACTGAACTCTACTGTAGATGATAATTCAGGACCTGAGTGAGGAAAATCAACAAACAGTTAAAAGACAAACATAAACACAGATACAGGAACTAATTAACAAACAGAATCACACACCTGTGAGGAAGTGTCTCTGCAGCCAGGTGTGTGAGAGCTGTAGAGCGAGAGAAGCATTACTGTGCTGATGATGACCAGCTAAACCCAACCGAAGTGATCCCTCACTCTCATACTCATCCAGATCAGGACACACTGATAATGAACACTGAGACAGACCGAGAGAGAGAGAGAGAACAGATGAACCATCTGTATTTTGAATTATGTATGTTGTAGGAATGTCATAAAATATTGATACATCGATTATTGATCGATATCGATGTTTTTGAGGCATCGATATATATTAAGATACATACAATTCACACGCATGGTAATATACAGTAAGCCTCTTTTGACAACTTGTGTTGAGATATCAAGTGGAGGATCTCTGATTTCAAGACTGCATACTTCAATCATTATGTCAGTGTGTTACCTCATGATAATAAAGCACAAATCGAATAAGAACAAAAAGAAAGTTTCTGCCATTCATGCATTTAAAGAGCAGAAATCTGAGACATTTTAAAGGAGTACTTGTGTAAACTGAACTACAGATGTGTGTACTTCTCATCCGTGTCACTTTATGTTGATATCAGGCACACAGAAATGTTAGGCGACCTTGTGCATGTATGCACTTTTCAAATTTTCCAGTTGGACGGTTTAGGCTGCACGGACCCAGCAAAGTAAAAAATATCTGGTTTTAATGCAGCGGTTGATTGCATTAGTTTCAAGACACTTGCTTGGGGAGTCAAAAAATATATTATATATATCCACAGTCGTGTGTATACCATTATAATGGATGCTACACCTCTGAATGCACTAGTACCTATGAAACAAAAACAAGTATGATGGATAAAAATTAACCTTTAATGAAATACTTTTTCAAGTGTAACCTCTGGATATTATGTAAAATCTGATCTCACAAATCGATAGCTCATTCGCAAACACGGATGCCATTACAGCTCCATCTAGTGATGCGTCAGTGTATGACAATGAATACTGGTGGGTCTTTACTGTAGATTTAGGGGTTCAGTGTAGAAGCAAATGGCCCATTTATATCTGAAAATACTGCCAATATATGTCAATAATCATGATAAGTTCTCTGATTATCAAGGCGTGAAAATGCATTGATCCCAAGGCTTGTATTTTGAATGTGTTGTAACTCACCCCGATTTCTTCTGCTCGTTCTTGAAGCACCTTCAATGATCCATCAGGCTGTTTCACTGTAAACGCAGGAACTCCAGGCTGCAAGAAACACACGCTAGCAAGTTTAAGATAGTCAAATACCTTTCACGCACTCTGTTGTAACATGTTTAAACGCACAAACTCACCTTAAAAATGCCTCCTTTCTGCCAGGCAATTTTGTCAATGGTATCTCCTAGTAAACTGGTGTGATCTATGCCCAAAGAAGAGATACCGCACACCCAGGGTCTCCTTTAAAAAAAACACAAGAAAAATGTAAAGAATTCTTATAACAATTGCTTAAATGTACATATCAACTAGGGCTGAAGCGATTAGTCAACATTAAATCAACAAAATCGACAAGAAAAAACAACATTTCTGTAGTTTAATACCCCACTGGGAGGGTATCTTATCTGTACACTGCAACAAAATAAGTTTTTAATTAGATTTTATGGCTTGATTTCCTAATAAATATCTAAA
The DNA here is from genome assembly GCA_032164185.1 of Moxostoma hubbsi. Taxonomy (NCBI): domain Eukaryota; kingdom Metazoa; phylum Chordata; class Actinopteri; order Cypriniformes; family Catostomidae; genus Moxostoma; species Moxostoma hubbsi. Next base: position 27,543,467 of record JAVLUX010000042.1, read on the forward strand.
ATAAGGTATGTTTACTTGGAGCTATACTGCAGAATAAATAAATAAATAAATATATATATATATATATATATTTATTTTAGGGCTGTCAATCGATTCAAATTTTTAATCGAATTAATTACATGGTGACCCGATTAATTAAATCGCATTTAATAGCATATAAATATTTGCTGAGAAAGCCCCTCATATAACAATTAGTCAATATATAATGATGAAATAGTTATACATAGTAATCTTTATATATATATATATATATATATATATATATATATATATAAGTTCATGTCTTTTAACTGTCTGTCACTGGAATAAGACAATATACAATCTTGTGTTTAGATATCATTATAAATAAGTATCAATGATTAGTTCCTGTGGACAGTCCGGTTCATGATTTGTTTGATGTAGTAAATGATGAACACTGGTTAAACCCCGTGAAGAATGGTGATTGGTCGAGTTGTGAGGAATGCGTCACGCTTGATTGAATTATGTAATCACATGAATGAAGGCCACATTAGCATGAGCTAACAGAACACAAAGAAAGAATTAGATGCGCTACACTGAAGCAGACAGGAGGGAGACTTTCCCCTAGCAAAAACATATCTAAATTTAAAACAACACTTCTTTACCTGATGATATTCGTACAGTCGTATGCTCCACCAATCCCAACCTCAATGACAGCCAAATCAACCTGCACAGACAAACAAAGAGCTCTTTCATGCTCTTTGAAACTAACTGCTTAGTTTAATCCATATTGTTGGTGACTGTCAGTAATAAAACTCTCATTGCAGATAACAGTGTGTAAAAACCTAGTATTACCATCAAATGCTCGAGCTGTGATCACAAACATATATGCTTAAGGTCCAAATAAGATTAGTGACCTTACAAATATACAATGCAATTGGTCTGTATAGTAACAAATACTGTATGAAATACACAGATCATGCAGACCATATGTGACTCACCTTTTCCTGCAGGAATACATGGAAGGCCAAGATTGTGAGAAAGCGAAAATAAGCGGGCATGCTGCCACCATGAGTATCCTGAAAGGGTTAAACAACAACTATAATGCAATTATTCTGATCCTTAAATATTACGCATTTCATTTATGTAGGACACATGATGTGCAAAAGATACATTTTGAGTACAAGGGGCGGAACAAATGGCAACGTTTCCTACCTCACGTGAATTAAATGAACTGGTGAGCAATTACACAACCAGAAGCCTCAAGTTTAGACTTAACACAATCAACATCAGGCTGCGTTGTAACGCAATTAGACAGAATGCATGCAAACCAAAAGCAACAGTCAGCAGGAAAGAGTAGCAGAAGGAAATTATTGCATTATTGATCAAATATAAAACACAGAAACTGACTGGACCATTATTTAAATCTACAGTTGTGATACGATTTTAAAACCTGAACATTTCTTGTACCAAATAACAGTTATAATTTAGTTTTCTACCCTCTCTATGACCCTAGGAATTAAATGGGGGTGGGTAAAAGTATAGATGTTCTGATGATCTTCATTTGAACAATCTTGATATTGATTCTTAAATACCAAGATCAATATTTTACTCCATGCGCAACCTTTCACTACGACGAGAGGAAAATCACATGCATTAGCAACCAAATTCTGAGTAAATTCTAGAGACTGTTGTGTGGGAAAATCCCAGGAGATCAGCAGTTACAGGAATACTCAAACCAGCCCATCTGGCACCAACTATCAATTTAATTAGCAAACAATTATATTTTTACTATGTACCAAGTTAGATGGTCCCCTGTATATTTAACAGCATTAGCTGGGAGATCATTACTTTCATATGTTAGCAAAATGGACATAATAACTGAAATATTCCCATATGAATCGATATTGAATCAAATCTAAATTGAATCGAGAGCTTGTGAATTGGAATCAATTTGGGAAATCTGAATCAATACCCAAGCTCTCATATTAAACAAACAATTTTTTGCTATCATACCTTTAAGACTTCTATAACATAATGAGCTCCGTTACGATTGGCTAACTATGATACAAACTGTTGTTCAAAGTCACCGAAAACTACATAGGTATTTACACTGAATATGTAGTCATGGTCAGTCATATGTTAATGAGCTCATGGTTGTGACATCATGGTTGTGACCTGTTTTTGCAAGTTATAGAACATCTACATAGTATATCATACTGTAATTTCAAAAGTGCAAGGATCAATTTGCCAGGCTCACCTTAGTTTCCTCCAGTCGTCCGTACACCTGCCAGAAATATTTTGTAAAGAGCTCTTTGCCTATTGGCTGACCATTGATTCTGATTCGCTCTCTCACTTGCACCAAATGAGGTGAGCTAAAATCAAGAACAAAGAAAACAAGCAATCCACATTATATATATTAAAAAAACAAACACAAAAGATAACAGACTAAAGATAAAGACTCTGTACTAGTGTTTGTTTGAGCCGTATAAACCCTCTGATCTTACTGTAATCAACGGTCAATGATTCCCAATGTAAAATCATTTATCTTGATCTAAAAGCTCAACTAGTTAAAACTCAGTACAGATTGATTAAATCATGGACATAGCTGTACTGACGCAACACACAGCTTTACTCTGTTTTGAAGGAACAGTCCAGGTAAAGTTCAACATGAACTTGTTTTCCAAAACATACATGTGTGTGCAAGACAAATACCAGAGTTACGCAATAATTACACTGATCTCAAAAACACTGGCACGCACTCACACACACACAAACTCAAAAGAGAAAACCAAATCACGTTCATCTCCAAAGACTGTAAACTACACTGAGAAGTTAAAATACCTGTAGAATCCCGTACGGAAGCCATCATTTCTCAAAATATTTTCTGTAAATGCACACGCTGACCCCTAAAAACAAAAGAACAACCAACATTGAATTCAGTTCTGGGTTGTTTGTCTTTTTTAAACAGAATCAACTTGATTAGGTATTTCAGTGTGTTAATGAGTGAATACAACCATACACATTTCTTTAGCGTGTTTACCTTTCCTTTTGTTCCAGTTACGTGAATAATATTAAGACGATCAAGTTCTTCTACCTGAGCACAGACAGAACAAATCATTTCGTGATTATTCTATGGAATATTTACCATTCAGATTCATTAGTACAGGTTTGTTTAATCTGGATTCAGCTGGACCACAAAAATCAGTGAGCAAGAAACACAAGACAGAGCAGGAAATGTCACCGACAGGTCAATGTGAAGAAGACCCTGTTGCGAGGCAGTAAATTTGTTTACGACTGCCAAGCAACATGCTAAATCAATATTGAATTCATGTGATGTGTTGCTACAGGTGTGTGTGTGTGTGTGTGTGTGTGTGTGTGTGTGTTGTCCATTTGTAACGGCTGCAAAAAATTGACCATTTTAAAAAAAAGTTGGAATTCACAAAAATTCCATTGGCTCGTTTGAACATTCCATCAATGAAAATCTATGGGATTTTCCCCCCATTTTTGACTTTTTTTAAAAGTTTGAATTCACAAACATTCCGCTGGCTTGTTTGAACATTGCCTCAATGAAAATCAATGGGAATTTTTCCAATTTTTTAACACCCGCTCTGGGAAAACTAAATCCAATCAGTTAGAAAAGACATAGCACACAAAGGCAGAACAGTCTGAAGGTCTGTGCAAAGTTTGGTGGATATAGCTTAAAAGCTCTAGGAGTTTCAATTGATAGTTTTGGAAAAACCCTAAACCAAGTATGTAGAACAAGAGTATGTTGACTTTGTCAAGCCAACATAATGACTTATCAAATTAGATGAAGTGCTTTTCAGTGATTTAAGCATTTAATTCACTGAAATATCCAAAAAAAAGAGCATTGCCACATGATTCTTTAATATCCAAACCATTTAATTAATTGATTTGATATCACAGTTGCAGTGATATAAAATTACTCATATGATACAAGTCATTTTAACGTACCACCCCTAATCATGAGTGACAGGTCTAGTGTTCTGCAGATACCTTGAGGCCTGCTCGCTGTAGAAAGACTTTCATGTCCTGCAACTGACGTTGTGGATGCCCTCTCTCTCTCTTCACCTGCTCCAGAGTGCTGGCGTTGGTCTGCAGGGTGTTGAGGGTGCACACCGCATCCTGAAAGACACCATTCACCATCACACTACAGCTGAACCTTGAAGACTTCATCCCATCAAATCTCACCGTCTCACACTCCAGCCCACAGAACATGATCTTGGATTAAGAGCTTCTATAAACTTCATTTCGTAGTCCAGTCCAATGTCCAGTTCCATTCCAGCTCTGTGGCTTGCAAGTCAAGCATTGAACTGATAAAATTGAGCAATAGCAGATGATATTATCTGAATAGCCAAATGTCCATTTAGAGCTCTGGACAATGCTCCATGCCACACAGCCAGGTCAATTATTATTGTATTATTAATATTAAGCTTCTGAAATGTGTAATAGTTCAGTGGTCGAGGAAATAAACCTTATTAATTTTCAATATTGTCTATTTCTATTTAGAAATGCTGTATACGATTTGCTGATACTGTAAATGTTAATAATCACTTCAATAAAGCGTAATTGACTTTGACTCTAACCAACATTCGGTCAGCTTTCCAACCTATTATATCAAGTATAACCCATTTCTTATATGAAATATAAAAATATGACATCTTTACTGGTGAATTAAAACTAAATGTCTTCCTCACACTTTAAACTGTAGTACATCTCATCGAAGAGACTGTAGGTCTATCCCGCACAGCCTCAAAAATTAAAGATGGCGCTGCTGTGAATAAGGTCTAGCATGTGCTGAAAAACATTTATATAGTTTTTCTTGGCCGATAACGTTAACAAATACTTTAACAGGTAGTTAAAGGGCAGTTCATTTAAAAATTACATTATCATTCAATGTAAGTGAATGGTGACTGAAACTCCCTAATATCTCCTTTTGATATCTACTGAAATAAGGAAGTCATACAGATTTGCAACAGCATGAACGTAAGTGATGACAATTAAAATTGTAGAGTGAAATATCTCAAATAAAAACTAATCAGTTACCTTAAAAATGGCCGTTTAAAGTTGGCAAGATGTATTGAAAATTTTAAGAGATTAAATTATGAAATAGAAGGAGAGAGGCTGTGCTGCTGCTTTCCCAATTATTGGTCTGAATAACTGGCAGCATCATGCAGGCTGTCAGTGTCCTGTTTGTTATCACCGCGTGAGAAAAGGGATCTAGCGAGATATGGAGATGATAGATATAACAGGTGTAACTCTGCAGCTGAGTAGCTCTGTTAAATTTACTAAACAAAATGTGATGTGAAATAAGATCGAGTTGAAAGGCGTCAAATGACCGCTCTTTTTAAGGACCCGCGGATACCCTGTCCTCGCATATGTCAGTTACGGATGCCTGCACACTGAGCACGTGGCATGAAAGTACGCAGAATCGCTTTATCTCTCCACGCGCACATTACGCGTAAAAGTTTTGCCGCGCTTTATAACGGCTGACATAACCGCTGAAAAAGAATCAGCCGATTTTAAACCATAACGGTCACTCGCTTCAGCGTATTTACAGTTTGATCCAAATTAATTAAAAGTCCAGCTCAAAGTCCAAAACAGCTTTCAAACTGTCATTTAATGGCGAATAATTTCCAAACAGCACACATACAAACAGCAGGCAACATAGTCTACTTAAATAATTCCTGCTAACCTGATAGTCCATTCTTCGGAACCGTGGTGCAGCTTTGGTGCTGGAAAACCTCACTGACAATTCGGCAATAATGCTGCACTGTCGGTGGCGTGCCGCGATTTCGGTACACTTTCGGTAGAGGCGCATCATGGTGACCCGCTGAACGCAGGAAGCCCGCACCAAATTTGGGGAGTTTTCCTGTCAAACTGGAGCTCTGAAGTCATGCCACTCCTCCAGCTAGCCCTCCATACAGATTTCACTACTGTTTGTTATTACTAATGCGAGTGACAAAAAATCAGTGCATTCGATTAAATGCCGAAAAGAATACCGCGTTGGGCAGATTCATATCAAAAGTCAGGTTTTCTCTGGTGTGCCACGCAATGTGCTGAAGCGCCTCTCACGTGTCATCTATCTTCAGGAGCTAGCGGACTCATCATACTGCGCATGCGCATTCTAACGCACAACATACACCGCCACCTACTGGACACGTTCTGAATAGACAGCACTCATAGAGGAGCTGAATTCCTGTAGTGTTACTTGTTGCCCACTAACTGTCACTAGTTGACCGTGGATTTAGCTGAATTGTACTAAGTGTATTACTGTTTTTTGGACGTAGTATCATGGTTTTTCCACAAGTGCCATGTAATACCATGGTAATCTTTGAAGTATCATCAAAGGCTTCATAGCAAGTCAGTCCACTGTCTGTCATGTTTGGAACGCTCTCGAGAGTCAATTTCCAGTCATGCCAGTGCAGCTCCTATCTACTTGAATGGAGAAAGACTAAAATCTCAAAAACGTCTGGACAAGATTACGATCAAAGAGCATATATCAAATTATCAATAAAATCTGACAATAGTGATATCATATATTATTATTCTTGATCTCATATTACGCTAAAATACGCGATTTTCCCGTATTTTGTGGCTAATGCGCATGCGCGTTCTAGAGTTCATTGACACGCGGTGTCTGTATCTAAAAGGTGATTGGCTCTTTTAACTGTAAGGCGGGACTTTCTACATCCGTTGACAGTTGTGCGTTCAGAACAGAGATGTGGTGCATCTCTGCTAAATAATCTTTGGTATGATAGAATACTCTGTAAATGCCACAGTATATGAAAATTGTAGTCATTCAGTCATTAAACTACAGCGAATATTCCTGAGGTTTATCTACATACCTTAAAAATGCTGTACACGATTTGATTAGCGCTGTCACACACAGACATGTGTAATAATTAATGGCACCATTTTCAAAGATTTCATTCGGGATAATTGGGATATTTTCAACTTGTCATTTAATAATTTAAAAAATAGCATACAGCATCTTTAAAATCACGGCTACAAAACCGCTATTGGACATTGCAACCGATGTTGCCCGGTAAAACGACAGGCTACATTTAATTTAAAACACGTTTACCTTTTGTGACAATGTGCCCCAGTGGAGAGGCATGTTTATAAACTATAAGTTGTCATAGTGGGAACCTGTCATTAATTGTCTATTATCATATGATTGTATTTTATTAACTTGAGCTATTAAAAAAAAGACAACTTAACCCTTAAACACATACCTCTGGTCTTTAGTGACCCGGGACCTCATTCCACCCCTTTACCTCATCCATTTTTTTTGGAGTTGTGCCCACACCTCTTTAGTATTCTTCAATCTTTCTCTTAATCTTTTAGAAACAGTCTAAGAATGCCAAAATTGCACATAATTATTTAAATTGTTTAATAAAAGAAAAAAAAATAATTTAAAAGGTCATTACATCACATGATATCTCATTTATTTGCTTATTACAAGAGGAATGAGTAATATACTCATACAAATAAATACTATATCATGTTGCAATGCTGATTTATCAGTACTCCATATGTGTGTACATATATATATATATATATTATCCATGCTATTTCTTACTCAAGGTGGCACTGTTGTTTCAGTAACTGACTTGATTTACATTTGACATTGCTATTTGATGAAAAAACAACACTGAAGTAAACTATAGTAAGTTTAACACATGAACAGTATGATTTGACTATTGTCATTTGTGTGTATTATTGAAATGATGTAAGTTGTGTATCAGTTTAGACTCAATAAGGGCCTGAAATAACACTTATTATTTATACATAATATTATGAATGTTATGACAGTGGTACGAAAGGTGCCATACTACAAAGTTTCACTAGCATCACAATAGTATTCAAAAGAGATTTAAGTGCAACAAGAATTATATATATATATATATATATATATATATATATATATATATATATATATATATATATATATATATATATATATATATAATTTTTATTTTTTTTTGTGACTGGTTGTGCTCTTGGAAAAAAAATAGTTTTTAGCCGTTTTTTGAAGACAGAGAGTGAGTCAGCTTCACGGATGGAGTTGGGAAGTTCATTCCACCAACGTGGTACGATGAAACCGAAAGCCGGAAAAGTGTTTTGGTGCCCCTTTGTGTTGGTACAACAAGGCGACGTTCCTTAACCGACCGCAGGCTTCTAGTGGGAGTGTAGTTCTGCAGAAACTATTTTAGGTATGTTGGAACAGACCCAGTGACTGTTCTGTATGCCAGCATTAATACATGCATCAACAGGCAGCCAGTGGAGAGAGACAAAGAGTGGTGTAACATGTGCTCTCTTTGGTTCATTAAAGACCAGATGTGCAGCTGCATTCTGGGTCATTTGCAGAGGTCTAATAGCACATGCAGGAAGGCCTGCAATGAGAGCATTACAGTAGTCCAGTCTAGAGATGACAAGTGACTGAACAAGCAGTTGTGTGGCCTGTTCAGAGAGGAAAGGTCTTATCTTCCTGATATTGTAGAGTGTAAATCTACATGATCTTGCGGTCTTTGAGATATGGTCGATGAAATTTAGCTTGCTATCGATGGTTACCCCTAGATTTCTGACCATTCACTTATGTGTATCTTGTGTTATGTGTGGCTCAATATGTGTTTGACAGCCAGTTGCATCTCATGAGATTTCAGTGTGAAAGTAATGAATCCTGTTCTAGATTCGTCCTGATTTTGTTGCATTTTCTCTTTAATTTATGAAAAATAAAACATCAAAATATATGTTATTCTATTATTTTCTAATTGTTTTGAAAATATTTTGAAAATTTGACACCATCTGGGCAAGTTGTAGATCACTTTGTGATAGAAATAAGTGGCGGGTCTCTAAAGACCCGAATATGTACTTGTTTGGGAAAATTCCCATGCATTAAGGTTTAAACATGTGACAACTAGCCCCAGCGTCACTTATATAAAAATACCATGTTTTTACCATCTGATACCATCACTATAAAATGGTACCAACACCACACTTTCTGTAATGGCTGTTAATGGCTTGTTATTTAAAGCTATTATTAAGTGTTAAACCATTTATTTATGATGTATTACTTGACTATAAGGACAAAAATAAACCTTCAAGACTGAGAGGTGGTGTGGCTCATGCTGGTAAATGGAGGCTTGTCGGCTTGCTCCCAGTGTCACCTAAATGACCAGTTACTTAACTTACATACTCATTGTAATACAGTGACCAATGGGGGTTAATAGATTAGACGTGCCATTGATAACATCCCATTATAAGTTCTCAGGACAACTGGTATCTCCACCACACAGTGTAGGAAAGGTGAAATCTGTGAGAAAGGCCACGTTCCAGGAGATGATCAAAGTATCTCCTAACAACTCCCTGTTAAAGTTGTCCAACCACATGATGGCATTTAGTCTAGTGTGCGTAATATAGTCATGGGACTTTTGGGTTCATTACGCACTAAATACATTCTCATGATGAGCTCCATTAAGTACTGAGATGGAAAATATGTGGAACCCAGCGTTGGTTATCTTCTTTTACAAGGCCAGTTATGTGATAGTGAGAAATTGACAAATGTTCATTTGAAGGTAAATACAGCTTATCTTGGTAAAACATGTGCGTAAAAAGGATTCCAGTGAGGCCACATGTCAAGGATTTTGTCGGAAAGGAAAGAACAGCATTAGCTCATTTGAAACTGTAGCATGTCAAGATAAAAGCTACTCATAAAAAATAGCCTACTAAAAAATCTTAAACAAGCCTATAGTTGTTTTGCTGGTCTCCCAGTCTGCTCAGGAATAATAATAATATATGATATATGGTTCAGACAGGTTAGGAGAGGGAAAGACAGCGATCATTCCAGCTCTAACATCTTGAGGTTGAGATTACAAGGACTGAAACACGGTGTCTTGGCCACTAGGCTCTTATCCAGATTAGACAAAGATTCCTGCAAGGTTCTGTTATATATATATATAATTTGGCCTGAAGCACTTTGATCTTTGAGGTAAATTAACTTTTAGAACGGCTTATTTTTCCTGAGGGTGATTAGCGGGAACAAACCTGCGTTTTCGTCAAAGAGTTTTTTTACTTAAAGGGGTCATGACATGAAGAATCAAACTTTCCTTGATCTTTTGACATATTAGAGGTCATTGTACTATAAAAACATACTGTAAGTTTCAGAACTCAAAACTTCCTCCTCACTGTGAAACCAAGCCGCCAAAATGGCTTGTTACTTCCTACACACTGTGATGTCACACTGTGAAAGACATTTGCATCTGACCGGCTCCATAACAACACATCAACACCGACTTTACCTTCTTACATCCGTATCCTGCCCAGTAGATGGCAAGTAGAGAAAGCAGGTCAGTCAAGAGCACAGAGCCAATCATAATAGTGCGTGCTTACTGTCAATCCTTAAAGGAGAATCAGCACCAAAACCGAGTGTTTCTTTTCATTATTATTTACTTATTCTTTATCCCTTTTTTTCCCCAACTTTGGAATGCCCAATTCCCACTACTTACTAGGTCCCAATTCCCACTACTTACTAGGTCCTTGTGGTGGCGCAGTTACTCACTTCAATCCGGGTGGTGGAGGACAAGTCTCAGTTGCCTCCACTTCTGAGACAGTCAATCTGTGCATCTTATCACATGACTCATTGTGCATGACACAGCGGAGACTCACAGCATGTGGAGGCTCATGCTACTTTCCGTGATCCACGCACAACTTACTACGCTCACCATTGAGAGAGAGAACCATTTAATCGCGACCACAAGGAGGTTACTAGTATCTGGGCCAATTTAGTTGCTTAGGAGACCTGGCTGGAGTCACTCAGCACACCCTAGAATCGAACTCATGACTCCAGGTGTGGTAGACAGCGTCAATACTCGCTGGGCTACCCAGGGCCCCCAAAACTGAGTGTTTCTGACAGAGGGTCAGAATGAGGGTGGATAATGATACTGTTTTACAAATGCATGCCTGTTTTTTGTGCAAAAATCCTTACCAATTTTATAAGCAAACCTCAAGGAACAAGCATGTCATGACCCATTACAAAATTGAGATTTTAAGTAATATTCATGTTTTCCGCACCACAAACATTGCAGGATTTTTTTTACGGTAATTACGTTACCAAAGAAATATTCCAGATTCACAAGTTAAGCTCAACCGACAGCATTTGTGGCATAATCTTGATACCACCAAAAATAATATCGACTCATCCATACTTTTCTTTAAAAAAGCAAAAGGTTACAGTGAGGCACTTACAATGGAAGAGAATGAATATTTGGAGGGTTACGGGTGCATTCTCATAGTGTTTGGGGTCAAATTGTAATATTGTACCATAATCAAGTAATAATAATAAGAAAAAAAGTAATAACACTAACTTCACCCATTTAAAAACCCTAAAGATGTGCAGTTTTGGGGAGGATGTTTTTTAATAAAAAAATTACGACACCAGTAATTTTCATATAAAATAAGAATATTTTATTGTACATTTATTTTAGTGAATATCTACATTACTCAATTTCATTCATGGAGAAAATATGAAAAATGTGTCATGCATTAGGGGCAAATACATTTTTTTTTTATATTAAAATTACTTGAAATTACAACTATAACCAGTAGATGGCTGCAGAGGTCCACTCATTTGCCTGGTTGAACAAACTGATCTTATTTTATTTTTATCTTACCACAACTTATATATTTAGACATCATCAAACATTTAAATGTTTTTACATATTTTGAAGTGTCAGTTTTTGCAGTGATGCCACATTATGATTACTGACCATGGTGTTACAAAGAGAAGACTTAGAGAAAGATTTTGTTACCTATCATTTATTTCAATAATCCCAAGTCAATAATTCCGAGTAAATTAATAAAAAAAAATGTCAACAAAACCAACAGCAATAAACATGAATGAACAGGAATGAACAGTGAAGGTGCAGCTCCCACCTCTAAGCGTAAACTTTCTCACAGTGGAAAAGGTCAACTGTCTCAAACTCAGCCTTTGATCTGTGTGTGTGTGTGTGTGTGTGTGTGAGCATGTTTAGTGACTGCTAAGTATTATTGTCTCACCCTTTCATTTCAGTGTGTGTATTTGTGTGTATTCTCCATTGTGAATGTGTTATAGTCTTAATCCTTAATTTCTGTGTGTTCTGCAAAAAAAAAAAGCTCTCTGTTATAGTCTCACCTATTCTTTCCTATGTGAGATTGTGCGGGTGTGTATGTGAGCATGTGCATTCCACATTGTGGATGTGTTATAGTCAGAGATGTGCTAGACTAAATGGTTCTGATGCTGCTAGTCAACGCTGGAATTGCTAGTCGGCTAATTTTTCCATCATTAAACTGATCATCATTTTTACACATTTAAGTTTGGCTTTATATTTTTACAGAGGCTGCGCTTAAATTACTGTCATATTAATGTTACGAATTTGAAATAGAATTAATAAAACAAATATTATTTTAAAAAGAGGATATCTAGAGCAGATACCACATTTCATTTCACCTCAGGCTGAGTGTGCTCACAGGAAAGGTCCTCTCGCTAGACAAGAAAACTCAGCAAAGTAGCTATGAAATCACTTTGGATGTGGAATAGATTAAGTATTTCAAATGGGTCGCACAAACACATTTTTAAAAATGTTTTCTGAAGGTTGGTTACTTTTTAGACTAGTTGACTTCAAAATTTCAGTTTAAACGTCTGTGAAATTTGTCGTTCAGCACATCCCTAGTTTTAGTATCACCACTTCATTTCTCTGTGTGTGTTCTGCATTGTGGCTGATTTATTGATTTTATTTGACAAATTAACAAACAAATGTTTAGCTTTAAGGTCTCACCCATTCATTTTCTACTTGGAGTCCAATTTGACCCTGAACAAAATATTTTTTTGTAATACCACCACACCACACCACCAATATCCAGCCCCATTTTTATGTGTATAGATATAGCAAATGTAGGAAAAGTCATAAAACGTATGCTACTGAGATTAAAGGTGACCTATTATGCCCCTTTTAATATAATATAAAGATTTAATATAAATCTTCGGTGTCCCCAGAATGTGTGTTAAGTTTTTTTGTTCAAAGTACCACATGAATAATTTAATAAAATACCATGTTGTAAATGCCTCTTTTTGAGTGGAATCAGGAACACCGTTTTTGTGTGTGTCTCTTTAAATGCAAATTAGCTGCGGCTCCCCGCCCCCGCACATAGCTCTGGTCTCCGTGAATACAATCAGAGACAATGCTAACTTTAGCTGCATTAGCCGTGGAATCAGCTAACAAGCATATTCTGAAAGGTGATTTGCAAACATTCACAAAATATAAAGTCTGATACTTACATCTTCAGGATTTAAAACTGGAACATGAACAGTTGGTTCTGATCCATTGAGAATCACATTTTTTGAAAATCCTCATTCACAAATCAGTAAAATGATTTGCACAAACATACACACATTTTTTGTATATTTTGAGGCACATTTTCTTAAGTGGCTCTGATACCGGGAGTACATGTTCACTTTTACAGCCAACAACAGAACACTTATGAGACATTATTCTTCTCACTGTGACGGACTGTGTGTAGATCACTCAGGGGAGGATCTGTGATAATAGGGTGGAGCCTGTCGCCAGTCGTGGGCGTGGCCTGCTCTAACGTGACGTTACTTTAGAGCCGAAAGGAAAACAGTTCATTTTGACACAGTTTTTGATTTATAGAAATATAAGAAAGAGGAGTGGTGGACTTTTAACATTGTAGGGTGGTTGTGTACACACACTGCTGACTCACATTTATGTACAAACACCATGTAAAAGTGAATTTTGCATAATTGTCCCCTTTAAGAAAACCATGTTTTTTTTTATAAAGAAGCAAAGTTCAAAAGGGGTCACTTTTGACCCCAACACTACAAAAGGGTTAAAGGCAAAAATTTGAAACTTATAATTTGATAATAACACTTACATTAATTCTGTTAAAACTTATTATTTAGTATTATTTGAGCTGTAAAGTTAAAATCTCAGTAAAATCTTCATTTTTACAGACATTTTAGGGGTTTAGGGTTTGTTGACATTACATCATCATGGCAACAAAGTTATACAATTGGCTATTACTTTACACAGAAAAGGTTAGTAATCGATTTTATGACATTTAAATCATGTTAACACTCACATTGTATATGTCTTGTGGCTATACTTTTGAAACGTTTACAGATCGGCCTCATTCACTTCCATTGTGAGTGTCTCACTGTAACCCAGATTTTTGCTTTTTTAAAGAAAAGGAGGGACGAGTCGAAATAATTTTTTGTGGTTATCAATATTATGCCACAAATGCATATTGAGCTTAACTAGTATTGAACTCTGAATATTCCTTTAAACCCTAAAACACAATGTTTGGTATTTTCTATGCTTTGCTTGTATCATGGAACATCTATCTGCAGGTTTATGGCCCTGAGATCATATAGGATAGTAGATAATGCTATTTATTTGCAGAGTAAAATGTCTTCAGGATTGATCGATACAAACAAAGCTCATTTTCAAGCATCACACCATTCAGAATCAGTTTTAATAATTGCTTTAATTTGCCCATGGCCTCATAGTGCTACAGGGTGATTCCCTTTAACAGAGCAACGATCAACTGTTAATCTCATTATTACCTGTAGCATCAGACAGAGTAGCGTCCAGAAGAGAAAAGTGACAATAAATACAACTCAACAGGTTAATAATAAAATAAAAACATCATGAGAGCGGTGCATCTGAAAGAAATTTCACCTTGTGCTAAATATCCGTCATATATTTCTCAAAAACGTACAGGCAATTTGATACAATCACAATCACGGAAGACATCATTGATCGGAGATTATGATGATGATGATGTGCTAAAACTGATTGTCTATTTACAAACACTAACTTGTGTTTCTATATTCAAGTTTTAAAGACTGTGGATCATTCAAAACTGATGATTGTCCCAAAATGTCCAAATACGGCAATATGTATACGCAACTGTATATGCTTTAATTTCAAAGTAAGCTACGGTACACCAAATTTGCTGACTGAAGAATCTTTCAGTGCTGAATATGAGTAAAAATGATCTGTCTTAATGGCAGCATTCATCTTCATATTATTCTTATTGCTGTCACTTGGTGCAGCCGTGTTCCACATTAAATATCTTATTGAGTCCTTACATTGAGGAATAACACCTCTCAAAGTTTCATCTCAGTATAAAAGACTTCTCTATCTACATCATCACTTCTTTTTAAGAAATGTACAATAAAAACATCCAGAAAATAAAATCATCATAATCAATAACTGCTTCATAGTAAATACACTGAACGAAATCACATTGAATGTGTCCACCCTGTTATGGATAGTCATTTACGTATGAACGAAGACACAGATCTTGAGTTCACAAAAGGGCAGAGGGGATTTCTGAGACAGAATGTTATAGAGGCATCCTACAGGGCGGCCACTCTTCCCGTAAAATCAACATCGCACCAATTTTAAAGTATCATTCTGCACAGAAAAGTGCTTCACTCAATCACAGAGCGCCTGGCAACTACAGTCGATTAGAGGTAGAACTATAGGAGAATAATCATATCGAGTGTTTACCATTTTAAGAAAAGTCAAGTGTCTTGTTAAGCACAGAAAAAACGTTTTTTATTAAATCTATAGATTCCCTTATTGAGATAAAATGTATGCCCACCATTGATTTAAATATGCTTCTTAAACACTGTAGATTTGAGTTTTCTGAAAAATACAAAAGGTATTAAAGAAAACAGAGATATTTGTGCTCATTTGAATGGAGTGCAGTTATTTGGCCGAAGGAAAACTCAGACCACTTAAATCACTTTATACAATTGGATTGTATGTTATTAAGACTGATTATGATATCATTCTGATGTTTTCTTTTTTATAAAAAATATATTATGGTTATAGAAGGATTATCCATAAATTATTGGAACTAAAAATTGGATTAGCATTTTCTGGACCCACAACCGAAAACTATAACTAAAGCAAAAATACGTTTTACGACAGAAATACCACCTACGAATCAAGAGGATATTTTGACGAGTAAAAAACGCAATACAAATAAAAACTCTTTGGTAGAGTTTGTGCTTATGCAACAATTGGTTTTAGTGTTGAAATGCCATTTTGTTTTGGATATAAAGATAAAAACATATTCGTTTTCCAGCTAAATGTTGTAATTGTTTTGGTTGTTTTTGAGTATCTGTTTAGCTGAATAACTCGAGTCTAAACAATCCTTCTCTGCGCATGAAAGTGGCAGTTTACAAGGGTTTTCAGGAGGTCATTGGGTCATTTTGAGTGTTTACAGGGATGTTTCTGAGGCTGGTGTTTTCCAGAAGAATTTGTTGTGATCTGGGGCCAGATCGATTCTAATCTGAGGCACCATCTTCTTAAAGGGGTTTATATCCTGACTGGAAGGGAGAGAAAGAGCTGTTAGATGCTAACATACATATAAACATGGGCATTAATTATTTATGAAGACATCTGATGAATATTGGTTTAAAATGTATGAATGAACTGCGTTTAAAGCCACCAGCATATAGTGTTTTGGATGTTGATTCCCATGCTGGAATGCTTGTTAGTCACCACCAAGCTGCTCAAGGGGGTAGTTCACCCAAAAATGAAAATTCTCTCATCAAACGAAGATTCAATGCAAGTCAATAATGGCCAGAACTTTGAAGCTCCAAAAAGCACATAAATGAGGTGTGGGTGAGAAACAAATCAATATTCAAGTCCTTTTTTACAATAAATCTACTTTCAAACAGCCCTCCTATTCATTGAGTTCATTGGGTTCTTCTGTTTGTTGCCGATTCGCATTCTTCATGCGTATAGTCACCTACTGGGCTGTTGTGCAAATATTATTTATTTATCATTTTTTTCCTTTGCTTCATCCCTCTGTTTATTCCTCCTCCCTGCCTCGTAGGTTGTGATTTGGCAAAATTGGCAAAAAACAAAAGAAGAACTCAGTCTTCACTTGAACACACATATTTATTGTAAAAAAGGACTTAAATATTGATCTGTTTCTTAACCACACCAATCATATCGCTTCTGAAGATATGGATAATACCCTTTAAGCTTGTCTTCGGAAATTATGTACCGTCATGGAATGCTAAACCAATCGGATTGGGTTCAGATCAGTGCAAAAATGAATCAATATTTGGGCAGAGAGACATGTGAGTGCTGACTGTTACATATCTCCACCAGGAGATGGCGCCAAGTACATGACAGACTCAATGATGACTCAAATGGCACAGAATTAATCACATTCTGTGAAATCTCATTACTAAAATCTTGTCTGTATGTTACGCACACCTTTTGTCATTGTTGAGTTTGCATATGTTTTTTAGTTCTTATGTACAATTATTATGTTTTATTTGTTTGGAAAGGCTTTTAGACACTTGGAGATGTTTTTAGACACAACACGATAAATTATTTTTGCAATGCTATAACTTTTGATTGCTTTGTCATATCAACACAAAATTGTACTCAGTTACAGGTGACATTATTGGGAACAAAGCAAAACACCCAGATATAATGTCAAAGCAGAAAAATAATAATAATATTAAAAAAAAACCTTTTCGTGTGATTTTTCAGCAGTTTCTTAGGCTGAGAATCTCAGAATTGATCATAATCAATATCATTAAAACATTGAAAAAAATTGAGCCTATGCGTATGCCGCAAAAACAGGAAATCTTTAAATCACAGGAGTTTTATGATTACTTTTATTCTGCCTTTATGTGCCTTCCAGAGCTTCAAAGTTTTGGACCCTGTTGACTTGCATTGTATTGACCAACAGAGCTGAGCTGAGATATTCTTCTAAAAATCTTCGTTTGTGTTCTGCAGAAGAAAGAAATCATACACATCTGGGATGGCATGAGGGTGAGTAAATGATGAGAGAATTTTCATTTTTTGGTGAACTATCCCTTCAAGCTTCACCAGCACTAACCGCATGCAATGTGAACAATCAAACTATACATTGGCCTTTAGAAAGACACACACAGATTTACCTTGACACAGTCCTGGAAGGAAAAAAGTGCTTTCCATCAGTAGGGAGTGAGGAAGGACATGGGCTTATTTCCTATAAGAAACAAACATATGCACAGTTAATAGTACATACATGCATACATACATACACAATGCTGATCATTAGATATTTGATACAAAGGTGTTATAAAGTGGCTGAAATAGAAAGGTTAGTTAGTGGTTAGAAGTTAAAGAGGTAGTAAAGAACAGGATTGCAAAAATGTTTTGTTATATTTAGCAGATTATTGATCCACACCGGCCAGCAAACTAAGCACAATGCCACAAGGTAAAGTGAGGGAGGGATTTTTTCTTGTGAAATCATGAAGGAGTGCATAAAGTCAGGCAGAAAGTGACATTATTAGATTTGTTAGTATGAGGACAGAGAGGCAGCCGTAACTCCAGTGTGAGGTTTGAGAGAAGCCCTGCGCATTTACTTACTGTCTGAGGGTTTCTCCCCCAGCATTGGCTCCTGTTCCATGGTCTCCATGGAGATCTTTATGCTGGGAACATTCTCATTGGCTGGAAAATCCGACTGTAAACGCAGGGGGTGGGACATTCTTACCACTAGAGTTCTACAGCAACGCAAATATCTAAATTAAATCAACACACACACAACACACACACTCACGTCATTCATTTCGCTGTCTATGCTTCCTTTCTTTTTCTTCTTCTTCTTCTCATCCTCCTTTTTCTTCTTGTCTTTCTCAGGCATGACATCATCCAGGTAACTGAGATCGTGTTGAGAGAACATATAATCCATGGCTTTTCTCACTGCCACCAACGCAAGAATCTGGGAACACAGAAAGAGATATCTCAGAATGCAGCTATAGGGTTTATAAAGGTAATTCTTCAAATAAGGGTGCTTTTGACTACTTGAGAAAAAAAAAATGCATAAAAATGCATACATTCTTGATGGTAGTGTACATCGACAATTAAAAAAGAAATTTTTATTGTGGTCCTAAAGTGTATATTGACAGACACATCATTTTAATATACTGAATATTAATGGAGAAACATAATTATTAAAGAATTTGAAAAGAATAAGTGTAACAACTTGTCAAACACTGGTCAAGTATCTAAATGTAGTTTTATTTCTATGATTTTTGCCATTTTATACAGAGAACAGTATGGGGCTAGCAGCTAAATTTGAGAAAATTTGAAATATAAATTTGATGTACAAAATCGATTTAAAGCTATATAACATCCAGAAAGTCTGAAGGTAAAAGGTCACAACTGGTTCATCCCATAAGGGCTGACCTGTTAAGACAATGGAAGGAATTTTGTTTTATTTATTTCTCTCGAACAATGACATACAATCATATACCAATCATATCGCTTCTGAAGATATAGATTTAACCCTTCAACTCAGATGGGACCCTGTCATAGGAAATGATGAAGCGTCAAGGAAAGCTAAACCAATCGAATTGGTTCAAATTGGTCCAAAAAGTCATCCATATTTGGGAAGAGAGAAATGTGATTGGTGCCAAGTACATGATACAGACTCAATGATGACACAAATGGCACAGAATTAAACTCAATCTGTGAAATCTCATGACTAAAATCATGTCTGCATGCTACGCAAAACTTTGTTTTTTGCACAACATTGTTGTGTTTGCATATGTAATTAGTTCTTATGAACAATTCATTTGTTTTATTTGTTTGCAGAGGCTTTTGGACACTTGGAGACGTTTTTGGACATTAAGATAAATTATATTTGTAATGCTACTTTTGATTGTTTTGTCATATCAACACAAAATTACTCAGTTACAGGTGACATGACTGGGAACAAAACAAAAGCACTTTTTCGGAGCTACCTTATTGACACCCAAAGGTTTGTTTCCAGTACAAAAACATACAACGTATGTTTTACACCCGATTCAACTAAATTAAAAACAAGTAATTATAGAGACACAATAAAGTTGTTTAAATCTATTAAATATCCTTTAAAACTAAAACAGTTGCTTTAAAAACATTTTGTTTTCTTAAAATCATTCCATGCTAATCAAAAAACAGTGTTGGGTAATTTATAAAAATGTAATCCACTACAAAAAAGGAATTACTTATCTAAAATTGTAATCAGACAACTTTACTAATGAATTTATCTAAAAAATAATATTGTTTGTTTTTCTGTAAAACAACGAATTCAAAATAATGTCTATATATTTCCTCCGTTGTCGCACAGCCTTCAGCTGTCAGAGAAACGCAAACAGATGTACATATGAACATATAAATTCACATTTAAAATGTATTATACATAAATATTACTTTAGAAATATGTGTAAGCCAAGTAATTACCTTAATTGAAATTCAGTAACTGTAATCTGATTACAAGTATTTTAAATGTAATGCCTTGCGTCACACTAACTAGATTACAGTAACTAATTACTCTGTAATCAGATTACCCCCAACACTGTTGAAGAATCAACCCTATATGTGTGTGTGTGTGTGTGTCAGTGTGTTCACTAGGAAAATACTCACCATCACAGGAAATATGATGGCTGCTACTGTAGACTTCAGCACCCATAAGAGAGCTAGACAGAGCACCTGTGCACACAACATACAAGCATGCTGTCATTAAACATATACTGTACAGGTCTAAAGCTTAGATTTGAGCATAGAATCAGGCTAAATGTATAATCACACACACCTGTATGAAGGTGAAGAGGTGAACACGTCTGAGCGGTACGTGCCTCAGGTAGATCAGATCTGGCTGATGTTTTGCTGGCATCAGCAACAGCTGCAAACGATCCATAAACTACATACATACAAAAATGCATGCATAGTTTATTCATATGTTATTAAGCATTATAGTTTATATACAGGCAGACATCATATTGTAATCATACACAATATTATATTTGTTACAGTATATAGCTAGATTTGTATTTTTCTGGTGGGAGGCCACTAGGGCAATGCTATGTTGTTGCTAAGATGTTCTGGCTGTTTTTCTATGCCATTGCAATGGTGGTTTGTGTGGTTGTTAGGATGTTCTGGGTCTCAAGGTTTTTTCCACCCGTTTTATCCCCAGCCAGTTGGGGCAAAAAAATGCAAATGTGATTGCTTACACAGTAAATAGTGCATGCAAAGTTTAAAAGTTAGGGTACAGGTTTTATTTAAACCCCTTACCCTAAGTATGAGTAATAGAGCGCATCAGTATCCATCTTGGGAAGTATTTTTCCCATTCATTGTTTCAGAGATCCAATAAAATCCTTCATAAAGCGGAATCACTTTATTCCAAACTTTTAAGAAGATGTATTTAGACATATTTGAATATCAGACAAAATAAATAAATCAAAAGGTACAAGACTGTGTTCATCTTTAATGAGGGAAAGAACTACAATCTAATGAAGCATTGCAAATAAGGTAATTGAATTAAACAACTATGGAAAAATACAACGCTATTGATTTTAATGGTGTTTATTACAAGTGTAGAGTCAGTATATTTAATGTACATTGCAAAATATTCAGATGCTGTATAGACAAATATATGAGTAGTTTCTCAGTGTAGCATCATTCGAGAGGGCTGTTGCTGCAGAGCACTTTTCGTGCACTTTGTTTGCTGTGATTCTCTGATTGGTGGATCTTTGCTCATCAGGATCATGGTCATTTTTTTAGTTAAGTTAAAATAATGCAGATTGATGGCTTCATCGGAAGCATATGTCATCGATTAACAACCTCAGAGCTCACGGTATGTCTGTCTTTAAAGGTTTTTAAGTTAGCGTTAATAATCAATTTCCCAATGGAAAATTTTTGGGGGTTTTTTCACTTCAAGAACCAGGCTGTTGTGCTCTAGAGTAATAGTAATGCCTTAGAAAACAACAATAATTAAATGCAAGACATTCTTTCCTGAAATGCACTCATTTTAAAAAAGCTATTAGATTTCACACTGGGAAAATCCTAACCTAAACCTGACTTATCCTGACTTTAAATGTGATTCCAAACTCAGATCGAGTTCTTGAATCTTCCAGGTTCCCAGGCTCCAGTGCAAATCCAGTTTTCAGCAGAATTAGTCTTTTTTTTTGACAATGGGTAACATGACACTCCTAGAGCCACACGAACTCACCTGTACACCACTGAGAGAGGCCACACCCATGTAGAGGAACACGCCGTACAACACAGGCATAGGAATGAACTGTGGAGATCAAAGAAAACACACAACATTATAAGATTATTAGAGTTTAATTTTAGACAATTGTGCTGTATTGTGAGTCACAGAATCAAAGGGTTAGAGAAAGATAAAAGTCACCAAACACACCCTACATCCCAAACTCCTCAACACAATATATTCCAAAGGAGGAGATTAAAATCTGCAGACTCATAATGAGAAAGTCTTACAAGAAGTCACTTTGATCAAATGCAAGCAGACAGAAATGTATGTATTATTATCTCACATCCTGGTGCAAGTATTTTTCCACTTAGAGGTCAGTATTCTCAGAGTAAATGTCCAGCAGGGGGCAGTAACAACACTTAACAAAAAGTACCATGTTATCATGTTTTTTATACAGTATATATGCGATGACATTATATATAGATGCTATGAGTATGATAATTATTCATTACCGCATATATTATGCATTTATACTGTATACAAAGAAACATGATATTAACATCTGATACCATTACAGCACTTTTTTGTAAGGGAGCTCCGAGTTCAGGTACATTACTTTCCAATTAGGCATAAGGAAGGGCACTTTCAAGTGCGATCAAAGTCATGAAAATATAATTCAGACTTCTATACGGCATATTCTACATAAGCTAGGACTATCCTCTCAACAAAGTACTGTGGCAGTACCACGGTATCAGATGATACTATACTTTCAGTGTTGGGTAAATTACGCAAAATAAGTAATCCATGACAAATGGCGAATTACTCCACTAAAATATAATAAAATATAATATAATAAAAAATGCAACCAGATGACTTTGCTGATTACTGCATCTAAAAAGTAATCACATTACTAATCATTTTACTTTTAAGTTACTTTCTAAATCACTTTTCCTGGAAAAGTTTTAGTTTTTCCGCTCAAATTCAAAATGACAATATTTTCTCCTCGTTCATTGTCACCCATCAGTTGTCACAGAAACATTAACAGACGTACATATTCATATTTGAAATGTATTATACATATTACTATAGCGCAAATAATGTACATAAAACTGATTTTTTTTATTGAAAGTGAGTAACTGTAATCTGATTACAAGAGTTTAAAAGGTGATGCGTTATATTACTTTTTGATTACAGTAACTAATGACACTGTAATTGGATAAACCCAACACTGGGTACTTTATATGTGTATTTACATAGTACCCCAAGGCAGCCAGTAGATGTAGCTGCAGCCCGGAGCTCTCCAAAAGAGGGCGGGCTAACTCGAGAAGGGGCGGAGTTAATTCAGAATGGGGTTCAAACTTCAAAATGGGGCAACACTTCCACACAATTTAGGGTTAGGGAAAGGGTTAGGGGCTCAGTATATGTTTTCAAGAGGTTCGGAGCTCCCGCCACTTTTTGGAGCTCGGCCTGCAGCTATATCCTTCTCCAAGGCAGGTCTGATAGATGCAGTTTTTGAGGGGGCATTTTGATCTTTCGGGTGGGTCATGTGGTTATCTCTTCATCGAACTGTGAAGGGGGATGCAGACGTTTTTTTTTTTTAGACCTTTTAGAATTCAAACTCAGTTTTTCAGAACGTTCCAGTCTAGACAAGAGGAAAAGACATTTAAGATTTACTGGATATTTCGTTCATTCCAAAAGAGGAAATAGAATTACTCAATATTCTGTCCTGTTCTCTGTTCTATTTAAACACTGGGCTGGAATGAACAGTGTATGTGGAACAGTGAATGAGTTGAGAAAGAGTGTACTGATACGGTTTTAAAATATAAAGTCCGAACCTTCAGAACGGGGGCCATGAAGACCGACATCCCTGTAAGAATGAACACAAATATTCCTGTGACTCTCTGCTCCCTACAGAGGAAACAAAAAAACAATTATAAAGACAATACAGTTTGTTAATTGCTTGAGTTTTATTTTGACACATTGCACTAAGGAGGTCCACCCACAGGGAAATCAGGTTGGTCTAAAATCCTGCTTCATATCTTCTGTATATTCAACACAAAATATGTTCTTATTGGCTGTGATGTTGTGAAACTTGACACATCACACCTCGACAGAACATGGCATAAAATGTTTCAGACCCAATTAAATATCATTTAAATAATAATAGCTAGGTGTAATCATGCAATAACTGAAGTTTAGCTCAAGATTACATTTCAGTTGGACTTTTCCCTGACCAGTCTAAGCTGGTTTGCTGTAGTTCAGCTGATTTAGCTGGTGGGCCAGTTGACAAATGCCAAAAAACCCTTCTAAAACCAGTAAACCAGTCCAGACTGACCAGTCTGAAACCAGTAAACCAGTCCAGACTGACCAGTCTGGGAGACCAGCTGAAACCAGCTCTGTCTTTGTTTTTTTCAGGATCCAGTATTCTCTCACCTGACTCCCAGGAATTTGGGCTGGTCTCCAGGTGCTGACGTCTCCGTTTCCATCTTGAGTGAGTCTAAGTGGGCAATGGAGATGACGGTTGCCGCCACGTACCAGGGCAGCCCCATGAACGAGCAAATGACAATGAGAACCGAGACCCAGAACAGGTCAAGGTGGTACCCGGCTCCCTTCTGCGCTCAGGGTGAAAAAATAATGCAAGTTACCTCAAGTAAACAATCAGGTTTCTGTATTAAATCACAACCTAATTCCTGTCTCTGAAATAACAATAATAGGCACACAGCAGGTAGTTCCACGTGCATCGGTTGTAATCCCATGCCGTTAATCCCTGATAAAATTCTGCAACAGTCTAAGGAATTTGGGTAATATTTTAACATCATCAACTCATACCTTCAACTTGTGCTCCTTGCGGTTGACGATGACGGCCGTGATCTGCTGGTCCATGAAGATGAGGATGGTGACCAGGAGAGCAGGTAAGCTGGCAGCCAGGTAAACCCACCAGGGGTTTCCTCCGAATGGTGGTATAAACCAACCACGGTTTGGATTCGTCGGCTATGAGGGTACGGCGAAGGACACAATACCATAAATGTAGAAACTGAGGGTTGTACACTGATATTGCTGCTATTCAAAATCAGTGTTTTGACCTATGTATATATATATATGTATATATGTGTGTATAAATATATTCTAAAGTGGCCAAACAGGAAATCATTGTTTATATTTGTGACCTTCTCCATCATTTTAAGTCACTTTGTGCCAGAGACACATTATGAGTTCTGTGCACTTAAGTAAAAAGGAAAGCATGTATGTTATTATATTACCCAACGTTTTATATTTTGACAATGTTTACTTTAGAGTAGAAACATCATTATATTGTTAGAAAGCTCAGAATTTACCCTGTTCTTGACTTAAGTCACTCAAAAGCACATTTATAAATTCAAATATATACAGTACTTTTTGTAAATCTGAATATCTATCTATCTATCTATCTATCTATCTATCTATCTATCTATCTATCTATCTATCTATCTATCTATCTATCTATCTATCTATCTATCTATCTATCTGTCTGTCTGTCTATCTGTCTGTCTATCTATCTATCTATCTGTCTATCTGTCCTTCTATCTATCTATCTATCTATCTATCTATCTATCTGTCTGTCTATCTATCTGTCTGTCTATCTGTCCTTCTATCTATCTATCTATCTATCTATCTATCTATCTATCTATCTATCTATCTATCTGTCTGTCTATCTGTCCTTCTATCTATCTATCTATCTATCTATCTATCTATCTATCTATCTATCTATCTATCTATCTATCTATCTGTCTGTCTGTCTGTCTGTCTGTCTGTCTGTCTGTCTATCTATCTATCTATCTATCTATCTATCTATCTGTCTGTCTGTCTGTCTATCTATCTGTCCTTCTATCTATCTATCTATCTGTCTGTCTATCT
Organism: Moxostoma hubbsi; assembly: GCA_032164185.1. Classification (NCBI taxonomy): domain Eukaryota; kingdom Metazoa; phylum Chordata; class Actinopteri; order Cypriniformes; family Catostomidae; genus Moxostoma; species Moxostoma hubbsi. Next base: position 27,569,402 of record JAVLUX010000042.1, read on the forward strand.
GTCCTTCTATCTATCTATCTATCTATCTATCTATCTATCTATCTGTCTGTCTGTCTATCTATCTGTCCTTCTATCTATCTATCTATCTATCTATCTATCTATCTATCTATCTATCTATCTATCTATCTATCTATCTATCTATCTGTCTGTCTGTCTATCTGTCCTTCTATCTATCTATCTATCTATCTATCTATCTATCTATCTATCTATCTATCTATCTATCTATCTGTCTATCTATCTATATATCTGTCCTTCTATCTATCTATCTATCTATCTATCTATCTATCTATCTATCTATCTATCTATCTATCTATCTGTCTGTCTATCTGTCCTTCTATCTATCTATCTATCTATCTATCTATCTATCTATCTATCTATCTATCTATCTATCTATCTATCTGTCTGTCTATCTATCTGTCTGTCTATCTGTCCTTCTATCTATCTATCTATCTATCTATCTATCTATCTATCTATCTGTCTGTCTGTCTATCTATCTGTCCTTCTATCTATCTATCTATCTATCTATCTATCTATCTATCTATCTATCTATCTGTCTGCCCTTCTATCTATCTGTCTGTCTATCTATCTATCTGTCTGTCCTTCTATCTATCTATCTACCCTTCTATCTACCCTTCTATCTATCTATCTATCTATCTATCTATCTATCTATCTATCTATCTATCTATCTGCCCTTCTATCTATCTGTCTGTCTATCTATCTGTCTGTCTGTCCTTCTATCTATCTATCTACCCTTCTATTTATCTATCTATCTATCTATCTGTCTGTCTATCTGTCTGTCTGTCTGTCTGTCTGTCTGTCTATCTATCTATCATTGTAAATATGAAAATACAGAATAAACATTTCAAAATCAGAATATATAATTATAAATCTTAATATACTAAAATGCTATTTATTCAGATTTTCAATTGTATATTTGGATTTACACATATATATTTAGGATTTATAACTAAATATTCAGAATTTATATAATTCTATAATTTTTTGAATATACATGCACAAACATATAAACAATTTTTTTGTATATTTATATATATATATATATATATATATATATATATATATATATATATATATATATATATAGATATATTATGTTATATAAATATTATATAATATATGTACATTTGTTTTTGAAGCAATAATATTAAGGTATAAAGACATTTACTCTTTTTTTTATGCATAAAAAGACAAAATTTGTGGGTGACCCTTTTTATCCATTATAAATAAAATGCTTAAATATAACTATAGTTTTTATAAAGCTTCACAGTAACTGTTCATCACTTTGACATTATAATGTCATTTCAAACAATATGAAGCTTTTATGCATTATTTTAATTAAGGTTTGTTAGCATTACTAATGATAGTTATTGTAAAGTATTGGAACAAAGAGAACTGTATTGATTTAGCTTGAGTCAATAAAGATTTTCCTGCAATAATACAAGCAAAGAATTCTCTGAATAAAGACTGTCTGTTTGTGCATGTCTGCACATGTATCAGTGGTTTTAGGTGTCGTACTTCAATGAGTGGTTTTGAGGTATATTATTTACTATAAAAAGATTACTGTAACATAGATGGGACTTCACAAAGAGCTAAATCCATTCACCACACAAAAACACACCTTGAATTCACTTGGCACTAGTAGTTTGGGCGTATCCACACCAACCAGGGCGTCCACCCCACAGAAGATCAAAATGGCTAGAACAATGGCGAAATCGCTGATCATTTTGCGGACCTGCAAAAATGTAAACATCCGTTTAGTTGTACTAACAACATGGACATAAACTTTAAGATTTAGGTTCAAATCCTATTTGAATACACGTTTTTATGTGCAATGTTTATGCAGTTAATTAAATAGTCCTGCAATGTAACAATTTTTGCTTTTAAAAATTAAAAAACGTTATTTTAGGTTAAACATATAAGAGAAAGTGTATATTTATATTAAAATTTGTCTTCATGAAGTTAGTTTAAGTAGTCCTGTTATGAGACAATTAAATGTTTACAAAAATGTTATGAGTCTTTTTTAAGGAGTTCGAAAATTTTTAAATGAAATTCAAAATTAAAATATGCTGAAAAACAAAATGTAACAAACTTAAAAATATGCTGTTTTGGCATCAGATAAAAGTAGCTTGAATCGCTAGTTACCAATTAATCAAGACTATTTAGCCCAAGACGGACCACTTGTATTACAAAGAAAAGCGCTGTGAAGATACGGCCTTGCATCCATTTTGGCATGTTCGCCATCAAATTTGTTGAAGTGCTGTTCGAAAATGGTTCAAAATGGTCGACAAATTTCATGCAAATCAGACATACGGTCTTGGAGGCTTTGAAAAAGTAGGTCTGGAATGAAATTCAAAATGGCGGACAGGAAGTATGGTAGACCATGGAAAATTGGCTTTCACTGTACTCGGTATATCCACGGGATCTTCAGGGTGCGGTCACAAGACGATAGGTCAAATTAATCAAATGTTACAATCATTTTTAACATTTAATTTTTATTTTTGACCACAAAGTGGCACTGGTCCCAAACTTCATATGTAACCTCAGAACATTGTGCTGATGATGCATACCAAGTTTGTAACCGTTTGCCAATGCGTCTGTAAAATACAGCATTTTACAACAAAATTCAAAATGGGAAAATTTGGTATTGTTCAACTCGTCATGCCCCAAGGAATATTTCCTGACCACTAGGTGGCGTTGTGCCAAAACTGCACAGGTACCCTCAAGTCATGATGGCTATGACATATACAAAGTTTCGTGCCAATACAGCAAAGTGCTGCAAAGATACTGCCATGCGTCCATTTTGGCGTGCTCGCCATCAAATTCGTTGAAGTGCAATTCGAAAATGGTTTGGTCTATCAAAAAGATTTTGTAACATTTTTGATCCCAGAGTCTCTAGACGATACACGATAAATTTCATGCAAATCAGACACACGGTCTTGGAGGAGTTAGAGAAAGTATGTTTTTTCAGAAAATTCGAAATGTAGTTTCTTAATTAATATGATGTCATAATAACGCATGTCTGAGCACATTTCAAAAAAATATATACAATATAACATTTTTTGTGATGTCAATCGCCAACATGAAAAAGCTAAAAATATCACTAAAATGTAAAAATGGCAAAAATGACTAATGAAATAAATATTATAATTAGTAAACTACATGTAGAATTGTTTAACGCAATACTCAATATCAGAAATGAAATGAAAAACACATCACTGATCACTGAGCACTACAAATACCAGAATCGACTGTGAAAACCATAATCTCTAAATCTGTAATCTCTTATTAGAGGAGATTAATGAAGATTACAATTTTTAATGAGTTCAGATTGCTAATAAGCAACAGCATTTTTGAAAGGATCAGCGATGACTATTTTCCATTCGAGCTGCCAAACCAATAGACCCGTTTCATTCAAAAGCAATGACTTTTAGATAGCAGCTTAAAGTGTGTGTGTGTGCAGGTTGTCATGCTATCGTATTCCTGTGGGGAGGACATTTCTAAAAAGTTCCTCTTGAGGACAGTACAATCTGATTAACGTCTTCATTAACATGAGTTGATGGCGTGCTTGTACCATGGTTGGGAAAAATCTGCTGGTTTTGAACTTCTTCAAACACATGGAGCAGGCGTATGTGCCAAGAAACAGAATGAATGACATCAGTGTGATGTCAGGGACGTAGTCGCAGGCTGGACCAATCAGATGACCTCCCCATTCCAAACATTCGGAGCGCGTCAATGATGTCCAGGTCGAATTTAAATGGTGCTGTAAAGACACAAGCAACAATAATTCTCATTCTTATATATCAAAATCAACATTTCAATAGGTTTAAATCTTATACACATTGTGTTTGCGCGGTAACCAGCCAATATCTGAGAAATATGCATTGTGGGATTTTACCTGTACACTGTTGTTCATCATGGCCTCTATTTTTTCCATGTACAGAGTTGAACTGTTACCTTTTCAAAGAAAAACACAAACTATGAGTTTTATTTTCTACTGAACCTAAATCGCTCTTTCAATATTACGTTAATTAAGTTCTCACCATCCGGTGGACTACAGTTGCATCCATACATGGTAACAAGGTCCATTTCATAGTCTGCATTGATTGGATGATGGTGAGCCAGTTTGAGCATTTTCTTAAAGGCATCATAGATGAAGATGAAGCTGATGAGCGCAGAAAACCCTTCTTCCGTAAACCGTGTGAAGTACTGCACCAGAAAACTGGCGTCCGTCGCGACTAGGAGCAGACACAAGAACCCGGACCAGAGGCCAATCCACAGCCGGAACTCCAGATAGTCGAAATCATTATCCCTGAATCAATTAAAAAGGGTCATTAGAAACAAACAATCAATCAGAATTTTACGAGAACAGCACTCAACCAATGAGAGGATAAGAATAAAAGGACTAAATAAATTAAAAGCTAAAATGTGCTAATGCGCTACAAAATTTAATTTAATGTGCTAATGCGCTACTTAATTAAATTAGCCAAAAATGTGTAAATGCACTACTAAATTTAATTAGTCAAAATGTGTAAATGCACTACTAAATTTAATTAGTCAAAATGTGTAAATGCACTACTAAATTTAATTAGTCAAAATGTGTAAATGCACTACTAAATTTAATTAGTCAAAATGTGTAAATGCACTACTAAATTAGCCAAAATGTGCTAATGCACTACTAAATCAAATTAGCCAAAAATGTGTTAAATGCACTACTAAATTTAATTAGCCAAAATGTATAAATGCACTACTAAATTTAATTAGACTAAATGTAATAATGCGCTACTAAATTAGCCAAAATGTGCTAATGCACTTCTTAATTAAATGTAATGTGCTAATGCATTATTACATTAAATTCAATGTGCTAATGTGCTTCTTAATTAAACTGAATATGCTAATGCGCTACTAAATCAGCCAAATATGCTAATTAGTTATTCAATTAAATTAAATGTGCTAATGCACTACTAAATTAAATAAAATATGCTAATGAGCTACTAAATTAAATAAAATGTGCTAATGCGAACTAAATGAGTAAAAATCTGCTAATGCGCGACTAAAATAAATTTAATGTAATAATGCGCTACTAAATGAGCCAAAATGTGCTAATGTGAACTAAATGAGCAAAAATGTGCTAATGCGCTACTTAAATTTAATGTAATAATGCGCTACTAAATTAGCCAAAATGTGCTTATTAATTACTAAATTAAATTATATGTGCTAATGCACTACTAAATGAGCCAAAATGTGCTAATTAATTAATAAATTAAATTAAATGTGCTAATGCACTACTAAATGAGCCAAAATGTGCTAATGAGATACAAAATTAAATAAAATGTGCTAATGCGAACTAAATGAGCCAAAATGTGCTAATGAGCTACAAAATTAAATAAAATGTGCTAATGCGAACTAAATGAGCCAAAATGTGCTAATGAGCTACAAAATTAAATAAAATGTGCTAATGCGAACTAAATGAGCAAAAATGTCCTAATGCGCTACTTAATTAAATTTTATGTAATAATCTGCTAATAAATTAGTCAAAATTTGCTAATTAATTACTAAATTAAATTAAATGTGCTAATGCGCTACTAAATGAGCCAAAATGTGATATTAAATGTTATTTGATAATTAAAGATAATTTTATATAAATTTGATTAAAAATGCAAAATATAAGCATGTGTTCAATTCTGAACACACCCAGAAAGGAATATTCTTAAATGGTCACATGATGTACATACTATAATCATTTGGTTAATTTCTGAACATCTATTTTGCTTATGCTCCTTGTGTTACTGACTCAATCTAGAGGATTTATCTTAGTCGACTAAGAAGGCTCCAATGCTAATCATTTAAGCATGCTTCCTCTGACTCATCAAATATATCATTCTCGCCATATCTCTGTACTTATAGGACCTTGACTCGGCGTTCTAGATGGAAACTCTCAACAAAACTCAACTAATACATTGACGCAGACACACACATGAAATCCAACTCAATTATTCATAATGGAACATAAACAAAGAAACCTGAAGCCTGAAACAGAGAGAGAAAAACAGAAATGTTTTCACGCACACACAAACTTAAAGACACACACAGAGACAGAGCAACTGGACCTTGGCGGAAACGGGAAAACAATAAGATGTACAGTACCTTGATTCCAGATAACTTGGAACATTTTGTTCCTCAAATTACACACAACTAAATTCCAAGGAATGTTGCTTGTTTTTTGCAACTAAACCCTTAATTTACCTTAAGAAATTTTCCAGATTCAATATAAATTAAAGCTCAATCAACAGCATTTATGGCATAATGTTTATAACCACAAAAATAATTCCAATTCATCCCACATCTACAGTGCATCCGGAAAGTATTCACAGCCTTTTCTCAATACTTTTTGAAGCACCTTTGGCACCAATTACAGCCTCAAGAATTTTTGTGTATGATGCTACAAGCTTGGCACACCTATTTTTGGGCAGTTCTTCTTTGTAGGACCTCTCAAGCTCCATCAGGTTGGATGGGGAGCGTCGGTGCACAGCCATTTTCAGATCTCTGCAGAGATGTTCAATCGGGTTCAAGTCTGGGCTCTGGTTGGGCCACTCAAGGACATTCACAGAGTTGTCCCATAGCCGCTCCTTTGTTATCTTGGCTGTGTGCTTAGGGTCATTGTCCTGTTGGAAGATGAACCTTCACCCCAGTCTGAGGTCCAGAGCGCTCTGGAGCAGGTTTTCGTCAAGGATGTCTCTGTACATTGATGCATTCATCTTTCCCTCGATCCCGACTAGTCTCCCAGTTCCTGCCGCTGGAAAACATTCCCACAGCATGATGCTGCCAGCACCGTGCTTCACTGTAGGGATGGTATTGGCCAGGTGATGAGTGTTGCCTGGTTTCCTCCAGACAGAAGAGTTTAATCTTTCATCAGACCAGAGAATTTTCATTCTCGTGGTCTGAGAGTCCTTCAGGTGCCTTTTGGCAAACTGCAGTCGGGCTGTCATGTGCCTTTTACTGAGGAGTGGCTTCCGTCTGGCCACTCTATCATACAGGTCTGATTGGTGGAGTGCTGCAGAGATGGTTGTTCTTCTGGAAGGTTCTCCTCTCTCCACAGAGATACGCTGGAGCTTTGTCAGAGTGACCATCGGGTTCTTGGTCACCTCCCTGACTAAGGCCCTTCTCCCCCGATCGCTCAGTTTGGCCGGGCGGCAGCTCTAGGAAGAGCCCTGGTGGTTCCAAACGTCCATTTAAGGATGATGGAGGCCACTGTGCTCATTGGGACTTTCAATGCTGCAGAAATGTTTCTGTACCCTTCCCCAGATCTGTGCCTCGATACAATCCTGTCTCAGAGGTCTACAGACAATTCCTTGGACTTCATGGCTCGGTTTGTGCTCTGACATGCACTGTTAACTGTGGGACCTTATATAGACAGGTGTGTGCTTTCCAAATCACGTCCAATCAACTGAATTTACCACAGGTGGACTCCAATCAAGTTGTAGAAACATCTCAAGGATGATCAGTGGAAATAGGATGCACCTGAGCTCAATTTTGAGTGTCATGGCAAAGGCTGTGAATACTTCTGTACATGTGATTTTGTATTTTTTATTTTTGTAATAAATTTGCAAAGATTTCAAACAAACTTCTCTCACGTTGTCATTATGGGGTATTGTTTGTAGAATTTTGAAGACAATAATGAATTTAATCCATTTTGGAAAAAGACTGTAACAACAAAATGTGGAAAAAGTGAAGCGCTGTGAATACTTTCCGGATGCACTGTATTTAATAATAATAATAAAAAAAACAAAAAAAAACAATTGCAGTTACTTTAAGGCACTTACAATAGAAGTGAATATCATAAATATTAAAATACACACTGTTTCAAAAGTATAGCCACTAGATATGTTAAGGCGTTTACCAGATTACAGGGTTCACCGGCATTATGCCGTGATGACAACAAAGTTGTAAAACTGGATAAAACTTTACACAGATACAGTTATTAAGCGATTTTATTGTCTAATAACACGGGTATAACTTTGAAACAGTGAGTATTTTAATGTTTATCGACTGGCTCCATTCACTTCCATTGTAAGTGCCTCGCTGTAACCATTTATTTTTTTATTTTTTTTACTAAATACATGTATTTTTTAATACATTTTAAATCAATTATTTTATTTTCTTTAATTATAATAATTGAAGAAAGAAGATTTATTTTCTTAATTATTATTATTAGGGCTTTGAATTGATTAAATATTTTTAAACTAATTAATTGTACAGTTTTCTGTGATCAAACGTGATTTTTCATTACACAAACCTAATTTTTTTTATAATAATCATAAATATATTTGCTTTATACTCTGTCTAAACGATCATGCAAGAAATTTGTTAGTCAACATTTAATTTAATTATTTACATGTTAAAATGTTTACAACATTAGTGAAGGTTCAGAAAGTTAAAAAATATAAAATGCATTATTTGCGTTAAACAAAAACGTTCAATTGTCCAGCCCTATTTACTATAAATCATTTTATAATGTTGGCCAACAAACTTTAAATCTACAGATGTGGTTTAGGATTTTTCAAAATCCCTGAAGTAAACCAAGACCGAAATTTCTGACTGTAACTCATCCTAAAACTTTCAAGTCACAGCCACCAAACTCAGCACAGACCTTCAGACTGTTCTGACTCCAGGCAGTAATAATATTTTGTAGTGACAAAGTGGTTTGATTTGATCGCTGTTATGCACAGACTCTCTTATTGCTTTAGTATGTACTTGAATATGACACCCACTTGCTGAAGTTAAACAGCAGCCGCTCAAAGACGAGCACAGGCCCGGTACTGCTCAGGATGGTAAGAGGTTGACCCGATAACAGACAGAACACAGCACCCGATAGCGCCGTCCCGACAAAACTCTCCAACACGCCCTGCAGAGAGAGAAAGACAGAGATAGAGAATTACAAAAACTGAAGTTTATGCCTTTGCACGCTGGTATGAAAGCTTTGTCAATGAAACTCAGATTTGAGCCTCTATGTGATGTCAGCTGATTTTTTTGACAGCACAATTTTGCCTGACAGTCAAATCTGAAACTGCTTATTCACACTAGTTTCTTTTTCCAATGTAAACTACTCCTGTTTGTCTTCTCTGTTCTTTTTTAGTGGTGCTTGTTAAGGATTTTGGCCTTTGAAGGAGGTACCAGAGACATATCTAGAGATATGCTAATAGAGCGCCCAGAGCCATCTTGCTTCCGGAAGTATTTTCCATACATTTTTCCCAAAGGGATTTCATAAAATACTTCAATAAAGAGTTTTACACCATGACCCAAACCAACCAGCTCTAAGGTGAATAAAACGTGACCAACTTTGATTTGAAGCAATAACATTTTTTTTAAAATTAGACAAAAAGGTACAATAGTATGTGAATGCTTAAATAAAAGGGGAATGAACTACAATCCCATGAAGCAATGCGAATGACGCAATTGAATAACAAACTGTGGAAAGATATAAATCTATTAATTTAAATTTGATTATTAAAATGTTGATTATAAGTATAGTTCTTTGTTCCATGAACATTTCCTGCTTGTCAAAACAGAGACTAATTAGCAGAGACAGGCTACTTCAATTAAAATAAATGAGAGAAACAGGAACGCCCAACAGCAGCCAGCGGTCAACGGATGTAGATAAGGAAGTCCCACCTTACAGGTAAAATAGCCAATCACCTTTTAGATACAGAAATCGCCTGTCAATCAACGTGAGAACGCGCATGCACATTAGCTATACAAGATGGTCAAATTGAGCTTTTTTAGCATAATCTGAGTTAAAGATGCATTATTTAATACACCAGATGTGACGGAACGACACGTGAGGCCACCACCCAGAACACCTTAACATTGTAATGCTTTTCATATAACTGTTTGAAGTTGTTTTTTTTCTTCAGAAAACTTAAATATCTAGTTTGCTCTGTAGCTCAATTTGGAACATGCATTGCATTGTTGTGCATTCATATTTGTGTCAGAGCGAATATATAAGAAATATGTGTACATATTTTGGGCAAGGCATAAATTATTCATATTCAAGGTTTATTCAGAAGCCTCTGATCATAAATTTGATGAAAAGAAATTTCTTGCCTACAATCGCTTTGACTTAACATATCTAAACAGGGCTTTGTAGGTAAGGCCAGAGGTCGTAGAAGGGATTCCCTTGGAAGGATTTTTCCAAAGTGTATTTGTGTGATTTTGTGTGTGCGTGGGTGAGTGTAATCTCAGACTATTTTTAGCTGATCCTCCTTAGCCTGTGCCATATACATGCACTGCTAAATATATGCCAAACTTTGCAATCACTGCACCTGTCTGAATATGCCACACACATTCCTGTCACTATCTATACACACACACACACACACACACACTTGTTCAAAGAAAAATTATATTCCTCTAAGTATAGCACAGATCAAATCTGAACTTGCAACACATATACCAGTTTCCAGACACAGTGTCTATGTAGCACAACATATACACATTTAACATGACATGTTTAATAATCAAACACAAATAAAGTAGCACACACACACACACACACACACACACACACACACACACTATATGTATGTCATTAATATTATAATAAGTGTAATGGTTTGGACAGGAGAGATTCCAAATACACACATACATACACACACACGTTTACTTATCTAAATAGGAATATGAGCACAAACCACACACACACAGAGACACACACACACACACACACAGAGAGTTAGCCATAGCCTTTAAATCTCTGGAGATGTGAACACAAAGTCAGCAAAATTTTATTTGTGGGAGCTCCTAAATAAACCTACATTAGCTAAGCCAAACAGACTGACACCACCTTGGTATAAGTCACAAACACACGTACTGTACAATGTTAGATATAGAATGGTTCCTTAACACAACTGGCCAACCTGCATGTTCTCAGTAGCGTCTCCCAGCAGCCCTCCGAAGGTGATGGCGTTTGTTACGGTACCCAGGTAAATAAACAAGATGGCCGACAGAGACTGAATGTGCAGAGCGTCGTAAAAGTCGCTTGCGAAAAAGGGGAGTTTCCTCTTGACATCCAGAACGAGACCCCCACAAAACCTAAGAGAAAAAGACATGAGAGTAAGAGAGATCCAATGAGTCTGATTCATGAAATATATGCTAAACTACAGTAATTTTCACGTAAATTGTCCGTAAGTTCTGATGTAAATTGTTGCATTGAACACAACAAATTTATGTAAGAATGGTTTCACGAATGAAGTCCATTGCAATTTTATCTTCCAGTGTTGGGCCAGCTACTCTGAAACTCTAGCTTTCCAAGCTACAAGCTATTCATAACTTTAAGTAGTTAAACAACAGTCAAGCTACTTTTTTGAAAAAGTAGTTAGTTACACTAGAAGTTACTAACTAAAAGTAGCTAATTTATGGAGCCCCTTAGAGGACAGGGTGGGAATTGTTTTTCTGAAATAGTTTTGTGTGCGCTCGCAATAAATTCTGAGTTCAATCGGATAAGTTTTGCATTCCCTCACAATAGTTTGTGTTCAATAGCAATAAATTTGTGAATCCCCTCGCAATAATTTTCAATAGTTTGCATTCTCACGCAATAAGTTTTGCATTCTCTCGCAATAAGTTTTGCATTCTCTCGCAATAAGTTTTGCATTCCCTCGCAATAAGTTTTGCATTCTCTCGCAATAAGTTTTGCATTCCCTCGCAATAAGTTTTGCATTCCCTCGCAATAAGTTTTGCATTCCCTCGCAATAAGTATTGCTTTCCCTCGCAATAAGTTTTGCATTCCCTCGCAATAAGTTTTGCATTCTCCCGCAATAAGTTTTGCATTCTCCCGCAATAAGTTTTGCATTCTCTCGCAATAAGTTTTGCATTCCCTCGCAATAAGTTTTGGATTCTCCCGCAATAAGTTTTGCATTCTCTCGCAATAAGTTTTGCATTCCCCCGCAATAAGTTTTGCATTCCCTCGCAATAAGTTTTGCATTCTCCCGCAATAAGTTTTGCATTCTCCCGCAATAAGTTTTGCATTCCCTCGCAATAAGTTTTGCATTCCCCCGCAATAAGTTTTGCATTCCCTCGCAATAAGTTTTGCATTCTCCCGCAATAAGTTTTGCATTCTCCCGCAATAAGTTTTGCATTCCCTCGCAATAAGTTTTGCATTCTCCCGCAATAAGTTTTGCATTCCCTCGCAATAAGTTTTGCATTCCCTCGCAATAAGTTTTGCATTCTCCCGCAATAAGTTTTGCATTCTCTCGCAATAAGTTTTGCATTCCCTCGCAATAAGTTTTGCATTCTCCCGCAATAAGTTTTGCATTCCCCCGCAATAAGTTTTGCATTCCCTCGCAATAAGTTTTGCATTCCCCCGCAATAAGTTTTGCATTCTCCCGCAATAAGTTTTGCATTCTCCCGCAATAAGTTTTGCATTCCCTCGCAATAAGTTTTGCATTCTCCCGCAATAAGTTTTGCATTCTCCCGCAATAAGTTTTGCATTCCCTCGCAATAAGTTTTGCATTCTCCCGCAATAAGTTTTGCATTCTCTCGCAATAAGTTTTGCATTCTCTCGCAATAAGTTTTGCATTCCCTCGCAATAAGTTTTGGATTCTCCCGCAATAAGTTTTGCATTCTCTCGCAATAAGTTTTGCATTCCCTCGCAATAAGTTTTGCATTCTCCCGCAATAAGTTTTGCATTCTCTCGCAATAAGTTTTGCATTCCCTCGCAATAAGTTTTGCATTCCCTCGCAATAAGTTTTGCATTCTCCCGCAATAAGTTTTGCATTCTCTCGCAATAAGTTTTGCATTCCCTCGCAATAAGTTTTGCATTCTCCCGCAATAAGTTTTGCATTCTCCCGCAATAAGTTTTGCATTCCCTCGCAATAAGTTTTGCATTCCCTCGCAATAACTTTTGCATTCCCTCGCAATAAGTTTTGCATTCCCTCGCAATTAGTTTTGCATTCTCCCGCAATAAGTTTTGCATTCCCTCGCAATAAGTTTTGCATTCCCTCTCAATAAGTTTTGCATTCTCCCGCAATAAGTTTTGCATTCCCTCGCAATAAGTTTTGCATTCTCCCGCAATAAGTTTTGCATTCTCCCGCAATAAGTTTTGCATTCCCTCGCAATAAGTTTTGCATTCTCCCGCAATAAGTTTTGCATTCTCTCGCAATAAGTTTTGCATTCTCTCGCAATAAGTTTTGCATTCCCTCGCAATAAGTTTTGGATTCTCCCGCAATAAGTTTTGCATTCTCTCGCAATAAGTTTTGCATTCCCTCGCAATAAGTTTTGCATTCCCTCGCAATAAGTTTTGCATTCTCCCGCAATAAGTTTTGCATTCTCTCGCAATAAGTTTTGCATTCCCTCGCAATAAGTTTTGCATTCTCCCGCAATAAGTTTTGCATTCTCCCGCAATAAGTTTTGCATTCCCTCGCAATAAGTTTTGCATTCCCTCGCAATAACTTTTGCATTCCCTCGCAATAAGTTTTGCATTCCCTCGCAATTAGTTTTGCATTCTCCCGCAATAAGTTTTGCATTCCCTCGCAATAAGTTTTGCATTCCCTCTCAATAAGTTTTGCATTCTCCCGCAATAAGTTTTGCATTCCCTCGCAATAAGTTTTGCATTCTCTCGCAATAAGTTTTGCATTCCCTCGCAATAAGTTTGTGCCTTTCCTCGCAATAGTTTGCGTTCTCTTGCAATGAGTTTTGCGTGCCTTCATGATAATTTGCATTCCCTCCCAATAAGTTTGTGCCTTTCCTCGCAATAAGTTTTGCATTCCCTCGCAATAGTTTGCGTTCCCTCGCAATAAGTATTGCATTCCCTTGTTAAGTTAGTTACTCCTCAACAATGTTTCCAAATAACTAACTAACATGGTGTACTGATAGCATTCACCTACACCCAATATATGTAAATTCAATATATGTTTGTTTGTTGGTGATGTTGTATCAGTCTACCATTTTTGGCCTTTTATTTATAGAGAAAGGACAGGAAACGATGGAGGAACACGGGATCAGATATGGTCCAAGCCGGATGTTGTCCGTATGTGCTAACATCTAGGCAACAGCTTTGACAGTTTTTCATTTGTTATAATATATTCTGTTTTTTTACACTCTATTTATATGTGTTTCCGTTTATACTTACTTGCCGGTCATTTTGAGTTCATCTCCAACCGCGTGACCGCCGCCACCCCCACTACCCCCATCATGTGGTGTACCACCGTTCATATGAAAACCCTCTCCACCACTGGCGAGAATGTTCTTACTGAAACCACACAAACATACACAATTACACCGTAGTCTTATTTCTGTCTAATGATGAATTAAGAGATTGGTGGTTGACACTGTACCGTTTATCAGCAGACGGGACAGATTTTGGAGGTTCGATTCTGATGTCAGGGTCCCATTCTCCAGGAGGCAAAACTATGACTTCATCCAGGAACTCATCTATGCCTGCCAGCAGGTCACCACGATCTTTAGCTTTATAAGCGATATCATGAAACACCTGCAGAACCCATAAACCACACAGTGTTAAATCCAGACCTGCTTATCTGATATACATTATAGGAACAATCAAACTTGAATGGCTTTCTTTAAACAAGGAACCAAGTCAAGTCAAAATTTGTAATCAAATGGCCAGAAAAGTGAGTCAAAAATGAGTCAAGAAGTACTTTAAAAAGTTGCATGGTCACACACACATTCTGCATTTGTAAACTACACATATGTCCACGCTTATTACTGCATAAAAATACACAAATAACACACAAACCTCATCAGACATGAGCGTCGCAATTGCTCGTCCTATTTCGCGATATGATTTGGCCTTTCCTTTGGGTCCCAACAGAATAAAAAGGAACCTACGAAAACAACACAAGTACAAATTATTTTTACTACTGTGACGGATTTGTGAATTGCAAAACTTTTAAAAAGGGTGGTTATGGTATTGGTGTTAAAATTGGTTACCGTGTGGGAACAGGAACTTCAGTGAGGCCTGCTAACATCACCGCCTGCTGAAGACGTACAAACGCCACGAAGGGCACCTCCAGGAAATCCACCTCGCCGACCAACACGTTTGACGCCTCCGCATCCCGTGGAATTTTCTTCATGAATTTATTGTTCAACTAGAGAGAGAGAGAGAGAGAGAGAGAGAGAGAGAGAGAGAGAGAGAGAGAGAGAGAGAGAGAGAGGAGAAAAAGAGGTCACAGTTACCGTGATTTAAACTTTTTAAGAGCCTAAACTCACTTAACCATCTAAAATCAATGAAACTGCCTCTAGTGGCTATTTGCTTTAATAAAATGGCAAAAACAGCAATACACTAAAACAAACAAATAGTTACAAATAAATAGTTACATTTCAAATGAATAATAACTTTGATTCAATTTTGATTTGATGACAACTTGATGCATTAATGTGGGTTTATTGGCATTTTACAAAAAAATTTTAAATAAATAAAATACAAATATTGTACCGAATTATAATTTTTTTTGTATAATTTAACAAAAAAAAATTCTTAGCTATTTACAACTTAATGTCAGTTGACAGCACATGTGGCATGTTGTCGATTACCACAGGAAATAATTTTGACTTGTGCCTCATTTGGATAAACAAATTGAAAATGTTTTACAGTAATACGCTTATTGTAAATAACCAGAAAATTCATTTAAGCAGTTTAATACTACACAGAATGTGTTCTGTATGACTGGAGTGTTTCATTACAGACAATGCATCCTTTGATCAATATTCAAATATCTTTCGGTCACACACTTGCTCTATTATTTTTACACATACACACGAAAACACGGAAAAGGCCACTGCCAAGCAGAAGGTTCCAGTTTAATCAAACTCTCTTCACAAAACCAGAGTGAGCCCTTATCAAAAGAAACGATGTCTATTTATGAGCTCATTTTTCGAATATAAAACTAAAGATTTAAGCAGTGTCGAAAGCAACGACTAGTATAAACAACCCACCGACATTAAATGTTTGAATGACAGGCAGCTTAGAAAACACACAGACACTTTCACACACAAAGGCCTTGTGTTTGTGTAATATTTAACCGTGGTGTTTGTGGTCTGAGGTTATCAGTATAATTTAGGGTTGGGAAATTTACCACGTCAATTTCGGCAATTAATAGTTGACTGTTTAATGCATTAAAAAAATAACTTCCTGAAACCTACCTAATTTTTTTCACTACTTCCTGTGGCTAAAATTGGCATGCACATCCATTGTGTGGAGCAGGGCACGCTTATTCATTACACATAACGCTGTCATGGGCATAATAAACACGAGAGCAGATTTACTTTACAGAGAATGGAGACTTCACCAACAAGTGGTGAGACAGGTGTGGGAGAGATACGGGTAAGCTGCAGTATCTCACTGAATCACCCGAAAATGCTCACTCACTGTCATCTCGATGAAATAATTTTGCCAGAGAAAATAATAGTTTGGGATTTAAAACTTAAGCATTACATTTTTTTATATCTGTATGTATTGTGTCTTATAATACATTGACAATGTACACTTAAGTTTATCAGGCCGATAAAGCTTGATATACTGTAAAATGAATCTACACATTTGATACTATAATTAAAAAACTGATTTTATGGCATGTAAACATATACTTGTATCAAAGGTTTATACTTTGTATACAAAAAAATATGAACATAATTCAATAATTAAAATAAAAGATGACTGACCAATTTCTTGTAAGGTCTTTGAGACAAAGTATAAAGTAAATATGATGGCTGTTGATTTAACACATTAATTCAGGGCTATTAATTCTATAAAAAATAATGCATTCAAAAAAATGTACGCAATTAAGCATGTCCCTGGACCGTAATAAGGAATATTCCTCATATCTGAGCAGTTCAAGATTGTAGTACCACCGGTTTTCTCCAGGGGGGAGTAAGGGGAACTCCAGCTGTATAGGCAACGCACAGCTCAAACAGACAAAGAACAAACCACAATTACCAGATGAGAATAAGTTCTCCAGCTTGATGGAGTGCAAATCTGAATGCAGGGATCTCAAGATGCGTTTTTCCAAGTTTCAAACTTTGTTTAACTTGACACAGCGTCCTAAAAACGGTACGTTTGTGACACAACGCAACAGAGACGCTCCACAAGCGTCCGGCTGACGCAGGTGTGCAGGTTCCAGTGAGAAGTGAATAATACAAACTTTTTAAATGTATAACGACAGGACATAAAGGATATATGTGTAAAAATAATTTTAGTGTAAAATCACTTATAAAACCTTTCTGTGTAGAGATATTGCCAATTTTACAACGTTGTTACCATGATGATATAATGTCAACAAACCCTAAAACAACTGTAAAATTTTGATGAATGATTGAAACAACTTTGTAGCTCAAATAATACAAAAGTTTTAACAGAGGAATTAATGCAAGCTTCACATTTCTGTGTTTAAACCCTCCAAAAATGGTCCATTGTAAGTGCTTCACTGTAAAGAAAAGGAGAAATGAGTCGAAATAATTTTTGTGGTAATTAACATTATGCCACAAATGCTGTTGATTTAAATAAACCCATATTATAAATTATTTTGGACGGATTGGTGAATTTAATTGCAAAATGTATTGCTGTGAACTGTAGATCAATGAGACTTATGTTCAATAATATGGAAATAAACAATATATTGCATCCTCAAGCCACTTTTTGTATTGTCTTTTTAATGCTTTACTTGTGTACTTGTGTGCAAAATAATGTAATGCATTTTAATTATCTGTATTATTATTTTTTATTATATATATATATATATATATATATATATATATATATATATATATATATATATATATATAAAATTTACAATGATTAAAATATAACTATTTATAATTATTTAATCATTATATATTGAATTATTTTTATTTGAGGGGCTTTTTTCAGTAAACATTTATGTATGAGATTAATTGCGCTAAAAATTTGTATTGATTGACAGCCTAGTAAATCTATTTATGATTATATTTTAATGTGTTTTTTTTAATGTACCGTGTACGATGATTAATCGTGATTAATCCCAGAAAACTGTGCGATTAATTTGTTTACATTTTTTCATCTATTCACAGCCATAGTATAATTACTGCAGAAGTGACAATACAGCACAGTAGGAACGTCGCTCATTCATAACACATCGTCCACTAATCCTCAAATATTGACACAACTGACTACCACAGCTCTTTGATCCTTGTGTGAAAGAGTTTCAACTGTGTGCTACGGTGTTTGAAGAAAGTGATTGTTTTGTCCTTGGGATGTGGCAACGTTATGTTCCTTCTAACCCAAACTCCCCTAGGAAAAACTGCTCCGTCTGCTTTGATCTCCTTGTATTCTAAACGTCCCGTTCCCGCATGTCCACGGGACAACTATGCAACATTCTGTTACAAAATAAACCTCTGCTTTTGCATTTTACCTCACGATACTGTATCGGTATTCTAAAGCCAAATAATATTCAAATGATCTAATTTTCACATTAAAATCCTGTCTATTTTTCATTATGTGCTGCTCTACTTTTACGAGTCTAAAAAGAAGTAAAACTGGAAGTTTAGCTCTTGTTGAACAAAGCACCGAAGTCCAATGAAGAGGAATGAGAAACAAGTTGGTAAAAGATTGCAATATATCACTTTTGAATCCCATAATATTATCGTAATGTGAGAATATTGTGTTGCCAGGACTGCTGATTCTCATACCTATTCTGCATTGTGAAAGTCAACATGAAATTGCATTCGCAACCCAATTTACTTTTCTAATATGTCGCAGTCCTGAGAGTGATTTGATATGCACACATACTATTTAATATGTGTTTACATCGACACATTTGTACGTTGTTTGCTCATCTGTGATATGTCTATAAAGTGCATGTCAATAAGCATGTCTCGGATGTCATTAAAACATTCATCAGATACATTTGTGATGAAGAATGCTTAAAAATCTGATCTTTTTTATTATGTTTAGCAAATGTTAATTAGACTGTGATGATTTCCGGATGAAAATATCTAAAACGGATATCTCTGAGATTTATGTGTGCTATCAGGGCCTCTATATTACAAGTAAAGCACTCACATGTGCAACCAAATCTCACGTTATGTGACTAAAAATGTCTCTGATTAGCCACTGGCATGTACTGTAAATGTTCAGATTTCAGTCTTTTCACTACGTGTTGAGAGTAAAAGTGTGTCCTAAGATGAGATCCATGAATCCTTATGTCAATGAATAATTAATAAACGTCTCTTTTAATTCCCTTTATGATTTTTGTTTCATTCTAATCACACATGGATGCTCTAAAGATATAATGCACGTCTTCTCTCATTATATACGCTTACTGGCTGATGCTGCTAGTCTTAAAGAGACAGTACGGATTTAGCGTTTGTTTTACATATCAATGTAAATATTTGTAAATAGTACAAATTATGCAAGTAAACTATATAAATGTAACAAAAATATACATGCAACATAATATATGCAATTTCAAGACATTAACTGATGGAATAGACTGAATTTGAAAAATGTTCAAAGGCTAAAATGTGACCAATTTGATGAAAAACAAATGATCAAATTGAATCTGTAAAATTTAGATTTTCCGAAATGTATCTAGAAGGGTTGCCTAGAAGGTTTCTTTATAATTAAGAGCATTAGATGAGAGAGAATTCGTTTTATATGTAGGCAGAATGGACATTGTAACAGAAATGTACACATATGAATGAATCGATACTGTCGAATCGAGAGCATGTGAATCAGAATCGAACTGTGAAATCTGTATCAATACCAAGCTCTAATGTTTAACTACTATAGAAATATTGTAGGGCAGGATTTGGTCCATTTTCCTGGAAGAAAAAAAAAATCGGTTTAAATTTGAAACATTCGTTTTCAGTTTCATAACGTCATCATTTGACAAAGAATGCGGTTATGAAGAGCGTTTTTGAAAGTCTTTGTTTTCGGTGGAGGAAAATGTCTGAGAGGCGTAAACATTGGAAAATGTATGTTTTTTAAACAACAACGGATTAGTGTGGATGTGGCCTAAGTTTTATATTCTTAAAAGTTCATTTTGGTCAATGATTCAGAGTAAACTAGGATGTAGATGGCCTCAAAGTCAATAGACATGGACTAAAAGCAACAAAACTCCAGTTTGGCTCTTACATTGACTTTAACACACACACACACACACACACACCACACACATCACACCCCACACACATATCACATCCCACACACACACACACACACCGCATCACACCCCACACACATACCACACTACACACACACACACACACCACATCACACCCCACACACACACACACACACACACACCACATCACACCCCACACACCACATCACACCCCACACACACACATCACATCACACCCCACCCCACACACACACACACCACATCACACCCACACCACACCCCACACTACACACCCACACACACCACATCACACCCCCCACACACACACACACACACCACACCACACCACACACACACCACACCACACCACATCACACCCCACACACACACACACACACCACATCACACCCCACACACACACATCACACCCCACCCCCCCCCACACACACACACCACATCACACCCACACACACACACACACACACCACACCCCACATCACACCCCACACTACACACCCACACACACCACATCACACCCCCCCCACACACACACACACACCACATCACACCACACCACACCCCACCTACACACACACCACACCACACCACATCACACCCCACACACACACACACACCACACCACACCACCACACCCCACCACATCACACCCCACACACACACACACACACACCACACCCCACATCACACCCCACACTACACACCCTCACACACCACATCACACCCCCCCCACACACACACACACACCACATCACACCACACCACACCCCACCTACACACACACCACACCACACCACATCACACCCCCCACACACACACACACACACCACACCACACCACACACACACCACACCACACCACATCACACCCCACACACACACACACACACCACATCACACCCCACACACACACATCACACCCCACCCCCCCCCCACACACACACCACATCACACCCACACACACACACACACACCACACCCCACATCACACCCCACACTACACACCCACACACACCACATCACACCCCCCCCACACACACACACACACCACATCACACCACACCACACCCCACCTACACACACACCACACCACACCACATCACACCCCACACACACACACACACCACACCACACCACACACCACACACACACACACTTCACAATACCTGCTCTTTTTCAGGCTTGTCTGAGAGATCATTGAGGCTATTGGAGGTCATGTTACGATGAGCTGTGGTTGGGCTACCTGCAGTGGTCACACAGGGTCAAAGGTCAGTAGCTGATCAGCTAATCAAATGTAAAAAAAAAAACAAAAAAAAAAAACACAGAAACAAAGATGCCCAGGAGTCTTATATAAAATGCATTTTTTTATATCTAATTCTCAACAAATTTTGTTACTCACTTGATGGACAAGAGTAAAATCCCTTTCTTTCTAAAGATCAAAATCTACACGGCACTAAAGTTATTCTCTGTCTATTTAATTCTGAGCACCAGGACCAATGACAATTGGCTATGAAGGAGAAATAAATAACAGTGTTACTATGTTTGGAATGGAATAAGTGGTTTGCTTACTGCACAGTATATACGGTATACTGTATACCATTTTATAAATGTTGTGTGAAACAGACTTCAAAAGAGGACAACTCTAGACTCACAGGATCAGTCTAGCATTACTTAGTCTTACTCATCAGCTACAGACTTACAAAGAAGTCCCATGCTGTTGCTTCTCTGCATCTGAATTTGCTCGTCGGGTTCAAAGGTGGTAAAGCAAGGCACAGTGTGATCGAGAGGACTGCGTGCTTTACACACAGAAAGAGAGAAAGGAATACAGGGGTGCATGCACATCATACAAGACAAGTAGGAAGGACAAGAGACAGGGAGAAAAAAAACAAAACATTAGAGCAGAAAAATCGATTAAATTAACGTAAGTTTATTCATAGAGCAGATTTGAAAAAGATTGAAAGGAGAAAAATGTAACATTGCAAGAGAGGAGAAAAGCAGTGCTGATGAAGCTACTTTTGTACAAATTGTAGCTTCTAAAGCTACTAGATGCGAGCTAAGCTGCAGTCAAGCTAGCCTCTTGGAAAAGTAGTTAGCTACACTGTATACTACTAACAAAAAGAAGCATTTTAAGGGGTCATATCTTTTTAAACATATAACTATTAGATATTAGATGATATAAATTAAGTATACAGGCTCTGGGAGCAGGAGTAAGTGTAAGGGAAGTGGCTCATCATTTTTAGACAATCAGAAGCACTCTCTAAATGTCAATCATTTTATGCATCTGTGGGTTTACTGACATCAGGTTGGCTGTCATGTTTTTGGAGGGTGGGGTTTTGGAGATAGGAGGTGTGGCTTAAGGGATCAGGGTAGTCTAAAGGCCAAAACATTCCTATGCACAAGTATATGGACGCAGAAGCTTCTAGCGGTGCAAGCTCCATTTCATGCAAGCTCCAATACGTGCGTTGTTGCGTTCCTAAATGTGTCCTAACACAAGTGCGCGTTGCATTATCAACGTTGCCACAAGGGGCACTATACTGAACATTTTATTGAACATTTGTACGAACTGTCCGCTTCTACGGTGAGTTATTTCTCTTTCAAGTCAACTACTGTCGTGGCAGAGCATCAGTTTGAAGAGAATATAACAGAGTAAGCTAAAGTCAATATACAGTATTTACAGCAACTTAACTGAACAATGACACGTACAGTTTAATGGCAAAGACTTTTGAAAGTAACTCTATCGCCCCCTTGAGTACCGACGTTTATTACCGCCACAGTGACGCAAATACGCACATTAAAGGGTTAGTTCACCCAAAAATGAAAACCCTCTCATGATTTACTTGCCTTCAAGACATCCCAAGTGTGTATGACTATCCTTAAGATTTGTAAGATTTTAACGTATAAGCACATTTCAGCTCTTTTTGTCCATACAGTACATGCGAATGTGTCCTAAAGTCACATAAAAGTAATCCACATGTCTCCAGTTGATCAAAACTTTAAAACGATTAAAACTTTAGTTAACTTTAAATCGTTGCTTCCGGCCAGTTCTGGATTGCTGTTTGAAATTGCTTAACCCTCACGTGACGTTCATTCCTCTGTTGTAAACAAAGCGTGAGCTTCGGACTCCTCGCATGAACACGGAGTGGTGGTGGCGTAGTGGGCTAAAGCACATAACTGGTGTTCAGAAGGTTGCTGGTTCGATCCCCACAGCCACCACCATTGTGTCCTTGAGCAAGGCACTCCAGGTTGCTCCAGGGGGATTGTCCCAGTAATAAGTGCACTGTAAGTCGCCTAAATATGACTTTTGGACCATCATACAGTCACTAGCCTCACGGCACCTGTTCATTCTATGGACAAAATGTGCTTTTAAAAATCTTTCCTTAGGTTCTGCTGAAGAAGGAATGTCATCCACATCTGGGATGGCTTAAAGGTAAGCAAATCATGAAAGGATTTTAACTTTTGACTGAACTAAACCTTTAAGCATGTTTAATCAGACCAGTCGCCCAACGCTCACATTTGCATTCGTCTACTTGCGTAAAGTAAGTTTTGGGCCTAATTCAATGGCTAAGTCTAGCATCAGTTAGCTAAATTAAAATGCTTACAGCAGCTCTAACTAAATATGTTTTCTACAAATAAGAAGATGCAGCGACTCATATGAATCATTTTTATTTTATTTGTTGAATTGGTGAATTTGTTGAAGCCATTCACTAAAACGTGCATGTGATAATGTCTTCACTTGCCTGTAAATGTGAGGCAATTTGAATGCTATGCCAATAATCATTGAAAAAAAGAGCTTAATAATGGAAAAGCTACGCTATTTAAAAAAAAGATGAGATACCGAGAAACGTGGTGAAGTAGAATCACTACTTTTAGTTACTCCAACACTGTGAGAAATATGATTAGATTGGTATATGACTAAAGCATGTTACTTTTATTTAGAGAAAGACACATGCAGTAGTTATCAGTTTCAGTAGCGCATTTCAGAAAAGAGTTCTCTAAAGGGTTTTTTTGTTCTTCCTGTTGGGGTTTGAGTGCTGCAAAAATAGAAATAAAAAAATCTACAAAAAATGTAATCGCTTTTCAAACACGTCTAATAACGTGACTTTAAAACACGAACAGATTGTCAAATTTGCTCATTTGCAAATATGCTTTTTGCTTTACCAACAAGAAAACATCTGTATGAATGTAACCTTTTGTAAAATGAGAGAGAGAGAGAGATAGCTAGAGAGATCAAGACGGTCTGATCGATTGAGCAGATAGGTGACGTGAAGCAAGCGAAGAGAGATTGTGGAAAGTGATATAGTGTAAGAGAGAAGTTTAATATATCACCAAACTGGCAGCTGTGTTACCGTTCTCTTGGCTGCTGAACAAACGGCTCGCACTAGACACACTTTTGCCAATGTCAGCCAGGGAACGCAGGTTGGACTTCTTGGTCTGGTGGCGATGTTTCCGTAGCAAAGTGTACGTGACCATTTCCTTCAGATCTGGCTTTAGCTGTCCACTCTCAATCTGATTATCAGTGATTCTTTCTGTATATAAAAGAGAGAGACTTCAGTTTACCCAATGCTCAGCTCATACTGAAATCTTTACAATTTCTTAAAAATAAAGGTTGCACTGAGAACCAAAAGAACCTTTTTTTATAAATAAAAGGGATGTTTTGTGGCTTTAAGTCCATGTCTATTAGCTGTGAATCGAATCGAAATGCTAGTGCACTCCTTAAAGTTGACAAAATTAGCTTTTAGATATTACATTATAGGTTTTTTGACCAGTGTATTGCTTTTTAAAACTCCATGAAATCAAACTTGAGTCTTTAAGAGTCGCTTTAGTAAATGCAAAAAATTTTTTTAGCTTAGTGTACTCCTACAATTTGACAAAATTTACTTTTAGCAGATATACACATTTAAATTGTGTATTGTCTTCCAAAAATATAGATTACCTATCTTGATATACACATATTTTATCCAATCAAATGTCTCTTCCACTAATTAACTAACAAGTAGATATAGACTAGCAAGTAGCAAATCATGGTTCATGGCTGTGATGTAAACTAAAGGCAAATGACTGAAGATTTTACATTTTAAATGTGTTTATCCACTAAAAGTTAATTTTGTCAATTTGTAGCAGGACTGGACTGGTAATCTGGCATACCGGCATTTTTTCAGGTAGGCCGACGCACTTTGGGGCCGATCAGTGGCGGGCTGGCCATCGCGAGAACCGAGCGGGCTGGTGGGTCGGCCGCAAAATGTGCCGAATGGGCCGTGATAAGCTAAAATGAGCCGCCACATTATGCAGAACGGATCACAATATGGCGCCACGATATGCCGGTAAGGACAGCGAACAACCCAAACAACAAGTTTTGGGCCAGTTGCCATGTAAAATCCCAGGCCGATTTCTATTCCCAGTCCAGCGCTGACTTGTAGTACACTAGCATATAAAGCTAAAAAGCTAACTGACTAGCTGCAGTAGCTTTAACGCTAACAGATTTCACAGGGTCTTTGTAAAGAAGATCATTTTCATGGGCAAGGAAGAGGCGAGAAACCGGCTTGACAAATAAATAATATTTTAATGAAGAACTTAAAACAAACACATAGGACAACAGACATGTCTGCTGATTAAGCTCTCTCTCTCGATCATCGTCTGCGAGTGGCCTTTATCCCTCTTGACGGCTCAATTAGCCTGATACGGGACCGGGCGTGCGTAATCACGCCCCGGTCCCGCCCTCCACCGTGCCACAGTCTTTAAAAACAATACACTGTTCTGAATATAATGTAATATCAATTACTGTTTTATAGGTTGAACAACTGATGAAACCAATAGAGTGAAAAAATGGATCATAGGGAGGAAGTTCTTTGCTAATGTGCTGTAGATGACTATAGATGAACCTTTATTTTTAACAGGTTGGCGTAACATGCTGAGTTGCAGTTTTACCAACGATCTGCGGAAGAGAGTTTGCCTCCATGTCCAGCATGATGGTTCCTTTTTCTATGCAGTTCTTCAGCTGGAAAAGCGAGTGGAGAGACAGAGTGGCCACATGAGGTTTACTCCAACGCTCTCCACCCTTTTCCACCTTCTCTTCAAACTTTATCCATCTAAGCAACACAAATACACATAAAAAAACCATAAATGTTCTGAAAACAACTGAAGGATATTTAGGGAAGTGTAATGCGCTACTGTCATATTGGCTCTATCCTTTACAAAAAGTACTGTGGTAATATAAATGTATTTTTTAACATGTACCATGATACAATGTTTTTTGGGAGATGTACAATGGTATAGCATTTTTGTAGGGAAATGGTGTCATAGTATTACTATGTTTTTTTTAACATGGTTCTATGATAATGTCATGTTTTGTTGGACATGTACTTTAGTAATACCATGTTTTGTTGGACATGGTACTGTGGTAATACCATGTTTCTGGACATGAACAATGGTAATACCATGTTTCTGGACATGAACAATGGTAATACCATGTTTCTGGACATGAACAATGGCAATACCATGTTTTTGGACATGAACAATGGTAATACCATGTTTCTGGACATGAACAATGGTAATACCATGTTTTTGGACATGAACAATGGTAATACCATGTTTCTGGACATGAACAATGGTAATACCATGTTTCTGGACATGAACAATGGTAATACCATGTTTTTGGACATGAACAATGGTAATACCATGTTTCTGGACATGTACAATGGTAATACCATGTTTCTGGACATGAACAATGGTAATACCATGTTTCTGGACATGAACAATGGTAATACCATGTTTTTGGACATGAACAATGGTAATACCATGTTTCTGGACATGAACAATGGTAATACCATGTTTTTGGACATGAACAATGGTAATACCATGTTTCTGGACATGAACAATGGTAATACCATGTTTTTGGACATGAACAATGGTAATACCATGTTTCTGGACATGTACAATGGTAATACCATGTTTTTGGACATGAACAATGGTAATACCATGTTTCTGGACATGAACAATGGTAATACCATGTTTTTGGACATGAACAATGATAATACCATGTTTCTGGACATGTACAATGGTAATACCATGTTTCTGGACATGAACAATGGTAATACCATGTTTTTGGAGATGAACAATGGTAATACCATGTTTTTGGACATGAACAATGGTAATACCATGTTTCTGGACATGTACAATGGTAATACCATGTTTCTGGACATGAACAATGGTAATACCATGTTTCTGGACATGAACAATGGTAATACCATGTTTTTGGACACGTACAATGGTAATACCATGTTTTTGGACACGAACAATGGTAATACCATGTTTTTGGACACGTACAATGGTAATACCATGTTTTTGGACACGAACAATGGTAATACCATGTTTCTGGACACGAACAATGGTAATACCATGTTTCTGGACATGAACAATGGTAATACCATGTTTTTGGAGATGAACAATGGTAATACCATGTTTTTGGACATGAACAATGGTAATACCATGTTTCTGGACATGAACAATGGTAATACCATGTTTCTGGACATGAACAATGGTAATACCATGTTTCTGGACATGAACAATGGTAATACCATGTTTCTGGACATGTACAATGGTAATACCATGTTTTTGGACATGAACAATGGTAATACCATGTTTCTGGACATGTACAATGGTAATACCATGTTTCTGGACATGAACAATGGTAATACCATGTTTTTGGACATGAACAATGGTAATACCATGTTTTTGGACATGAACAATGGTAATACCATGTTTCTGGACATGTACAATGGTAATACCATGTTTTTGGACATGAACAATGGTAATACCATGTTTTTGGACATGAACAATGGTAATACCATGTTTCTGGACATGAACAATGGTAATACCATGTTTTTGGACATGAACAATGGTAATACCATGTTTTTGGACATGAACAATGGTAATACCATGTTTTTGGAGATGAACAATGGTAATACCATGTTTTTGGAGATGAACAATGGTAATACCATGTTTTTGGACATGAACAATGGTAATACCATGTTATGGACATGGTACCATGGTAATACCATGTTGTGGACATGTACCATGGCAATACCATGTTTTGTGGGACATGATACAATGGTAATATTATGGTTTTCTTTGACAAACCTCGTTGTACCATGTAAATACCCTGGTTTCTGAGTATAGTGATATATATATATATATATATATATATATATATATATATATATATATAGTGATATCTTCACTGTACCAATGTACCTCCACAGTCCTTCTTTGTGAATGTCTGCCTTTTAAATAAAAGCTTTTTAAAACAAGAATAAAAATCATTCAGTAAATCTTCTTAAAGCTATGCTAGCCCTGTTATCGGTTTACACGTGCCCGCTTGAACGATACCTAGCCTCCGCACGGACACACAGGTATCCTTAGATGTTTGTAATCTTGCTTAGAAAAGCTGTTGAGCTGAGTTTAGCCAAGCGTGGGTTTAAGATCCGAGACAAAAGTGATACATACTCAAATATGTCACCTGAGATGCAGGTGAACCCAGAGACCCGAGAGGACTCTGGAAACTCTGTCACACACACATGTGCATCTGAATGGGCCCTTTGTTAGCAAATAAATGAATGTCAACATGATCCATATAGTAAAAACTCTTAAATCTAAATCTTAACATGCAAATCTTGAATGTACAAATCCAATTTAAGAAAGAGTCATGAAAAGGCTTCACAAACATACTAAATGATGTCTTAATTAAAACGTAAATTTTGGTTAAGGGTTCAAAAATGTCATTAGCTCACTTTCAAAACTATAAAGTCCATACAAGCTATAAATGTATATGTGTGTGTGTCTCTCTGTGTGGTTGTGTGTGTGTGTGTGTTGGACAATTGATATGTCCACTACAGGAAAAGAGCTCCAGCTCGTCAGTCACTAAATACACACAGGATATCAAGTCTACTTGAGCAGATGAAAGCTACTTTGTCTTTTTACTAACATGTCTTTCCTTGTTCACTCTTTCTCTCTCGCTTTCTCTCTTGTTCAAGTCATTCTGCTTCCTTGAGTTTCACAATATATCTGTCTTATATCACAGTGTTCATACTTTAAGGATAGTTCACCCAAAAAAGTATATTCTGTGTGTACTTTAATGTTTACGTCTTGTCACTATATTTTTGAAATGGTGTGTTTGTTAGTGTTAAGCGACTGGCTCCAGTCACTTCCATTGCAGGTCCCTCAATGTAACAGCTTTTTTTTTTTAATAAACAAGGGACTTCATAAGACGCCAGTGGTTAAATCCATGTCTTCAGAAGTGATATGATAAGTGTGGGCGAGAAACAGATCAATATTTAAGTCATTTTTTCATTACGAGGGCAAGATTTGACCCCACATTTTGAATTAAGTTTCAATTTCAATAGAATTCAAGTGATGTTTGGCCATATGTGTGTGTGTGTGTGTGTGTGTGTAAATACAGTTCATGTATTTTCATACAACATTTTAGATTGAACAAGTGCTGTGAAAAAAACGAAATTCACCACACAAGCGGTCTATATGACTTGTGCGCAATATCCCAAGTCTTCTGAAGCCATATGATGGCTTTGTGTCAAACCCAAAGTAGAGGTCTGCAACTGCCGGGTTCCTGGCTGGGTTCGGGTCAGTTTTTAAGTATGACTTCAGGTTTGGGTCGGTTTTGTATTTAGTGAAAAATAAACAGGCTACATATACGCTCTCTCACAGACACGCGCAACCGGTTGAGTTATGGGCCATTCACATTAAATGTGTTATTGCTTGCTTCTGCTCTAAACATGTAAACATGTTTACTTTTCCTATAAGTAAATATATGCTTGACAGATGTCTTTGACTGTTGCACCGTGCCTTGCTGTATCTTCAACGTCTCTCGCGTAGGACCGGCACATTTTTTAAACATTGTGTCAAGTTTAAAAGAACTCATATCTGAACACGTGTTCTGTTTTATTCGTTGCACTGCGTCTAGCTTGATTTTGGCGCATGTGACACAAAGATGTCAATGTTCTGAACAAGTCCAGGCTGCAAAGTGTACTTTATGTGCCTGTTACATTGTTACACATTATTCCAGATTGTTCTGAACCAAAGTTTCAGCACTTGATAAACAAAATCCCTTCTGCTGTCGTTGTTTTAAGGGGACAACGTGCCTCGTTAAAACTGTGTTTACTGATACAATACTGTAACAAATGTTGTCTACAATGCTAACATCAAATACAGCCTATTCCAACAGTACTTGCTTTGAGAAGAAAATATAGAGAGAGTGAGAGATTTTGGCTTTGGGCCGGGTTCAGTCTTAAAATCTGACTGTTTGTGATGGTGGGGTCAGCTCACAGTCTCGGGTACGGGTTGGGTTCTGGTTTCATTTAAAGGCCCATACAGACCTCTAATGCAAAGTTGCTACACAGTGAATATCTTCTCCATCGTCGAAATTTTCAAATTAATGCATCAATTCTGTCTTCGGAAGACTTGGAATATAAATTATAACATAATTTAAATTTTTGGGTGAACTATCCCTTTAAGTAACAAACAGTGTGTATATCTCCTTTAGTCTAGATGTGTACTTCAGATACATTTTGTTTTTGTGGTTTCACGATTATTTTCTGCATTGCTCCGGCTTGACCTTTCTGGAGTGAAAACACTTATCTAATAGCATACGTGAGCTATACACAGACACACTCAGAGGACGTTAGAGGACGTCCCTAAAAGTCAAAATGCCTCATTAGGGGGCGGCTGTAACTCAGGTGGTAGAGCAGGTTGGCCACTAATCGCAGGGTTGGTGGTTCGATTTCTGGCCCACATGACTCCACATGCCGAAGTGTCCTCTTCCAAAGGCATGCTAGCACCTTGCATGGCATCTCTGCCATCATTGGTGTGTGAGTGTGTGTGTGTGTGTGTGTGTGAATGGGTGATTGGGACATAGTGTAAAGCGCTTTGGTAACCACTAAGGTTAAAAAAAGGTGCTATATAAGTGCAAACCATTTACCATTTATTAATTATAACTAGCTTAATTTCTGAACATGAGAAGTTAAAAAGTTCTAAAACACATTTCAGAAGACAACAATGTATTAAATTGAAATATTATTAATTCACATACTTGCTTAGAATATGTTTCTGGCATACTGTAATAGTATAGGTTATGCATTACCTGGCGGTTTCCTTCCACTCCATCTCATGACCGTCAATGGCGAGAAGTTCGTCGAGTTCAGTGAAGAGCTGCGGTGGAGGCGGGCCACTGTCATCCTCCCCCAACATAAAGCGAATCCGCTCTGCTGCCGGAGAAACTGACAAGAAAACAACCAATCAGGAGTGAGAAAAGCCACCTTACAGCAATCTATGAACTACTATCCAATAAAAATAAACAACAGATTCCAAATGTAAAGGTGAATGTAGTGTAATCCTTTCAACGTAGATATAATATCTATATAACTATAGAGCCAGGTCCTATGTTAGCGTATGTGTAGCTGACGTGACGTAGTTTTGGGAAGTTGACATGCAATGCTGCGATGACATGCAATAATCCATCATTAAAGGAATATTCCGGGTTCAATAGTTAAGCCCAATCTACAGCATTTGTGGCATATAAATGTGACTGACCCCTACTTTTCTTAAGTCACTTACAATGGAAGTGAATGGGGCAAATTTTTGGAGGGTTTAAATGCAGAAATGTGAAGTTAATAATTTTATAAAGGCACTTAAATAAATTGTTCTGTTAATTGTTTTGTATTTTTTAAAACTTTTCTATTAAAGTCATTTTAGAGTTTACAGTGTTACGTCATACTGGCAATGAAGTTGGAAAATTAGATGTAACTACTGTATATAAGTGATTTTATCACATTCAAATCATGCTTACATATTGTTTAAGTCTTGTGGCTATACTTTTGAAACAGTGAGTATTTTAACGTTTACAGATTGGCTGACTCTTGAGTTTAACATATGTGGAACCCCAAATATACTTAGTTTTAACTATTTTAAAACATTTTATTGTTATATTAATTATGCAGGCAGCTTTTATGACCTTATACTAATTGAGAGGCTAGATCAAATATTTGTACTAGTAAAAAGTCATTTGTCACACCGCAGGACCATTTAAAATAAACTATTAAAATCAAAAAGGTGTTTGAAAATGGTGAAAAACCTCTAAGATATGGAGACAAATTATAGTGCGGGACCCAAGATATATACTTACACTTATACATTCCTATAAGCGTGTTTTTTTAACTTCAGGCACTTTCACAGGGATATGATTAAAAAAACTACATTTAAACTTTTTTATTTTTCATATTCTGTATTAAGGTCAAAGCAAAACTGAATTGGAAACTTCGTACCAGGCCTTTTATGTTGCAGTCTTGTCCCAAACCCAGACTTTCAGTATTAAACTATGAAAATCCATTAAAACTATGAACATTATCAAAATAAAGAGTGATATAAACTTTTTTTAATTATATTTATTATTTAAAAAAATGTACAACTGTCCCATAGATGTGGCATAATTTCCACCACACCAAATAATTTTTTCCCCTAATAATGTCAAAAAATGTGTCCGTGAAGAGCATGCTTGAAATAACACATGAGACAAGTGATTTTTTTAAGAAAATAAAGAAAAATAAAGGTAAATATCACTTGTGAGCAGACTATTTTCATTGGACGCAATTTCTAATCAAGCTGTAATTGTGCCAAATTACGCAAAAAGTGTGAAAATGTTATTTAACTGTGTGTATATAGTGTACATAAAATGTTAGCAATAAAATTATCCATAGCCATTTTATAATGTATATAAAAAACATGTTTAAAATGTAATTTCCATTAGTGTCATTTCCATCACACAATTCTATTAAACACAATATATAATTTGAGATATAAATGACTTGGAATTGAATTTTGATGTTCAGAATAAAGTGATAAAAATGTCATAAATCTCCTGTGATGCATGTACATTTACAGTTGAACTTTATAAGCAGACATATTATTTTAAGTAATAGTGAGGGTGTGAAAAATGCAAAATGAGACTTGACTTCCTAGTACTCCACAGTGTTAAAAGTGGCCAAAGTTGAACACCCACAAACATTTAAACCAAAGGTCTTAATGGAGACCATGGACATAAACTCCTCAAATACACAACCAGTAACAGACAATAGGACAATAGTACTTTGTTTGCTGAAGGTGAGACTGTAATTGGGATCATTACCCAACATCAGTTTTATGTAACTACAATGAAAGAACCTTCTTGTAGATTTGAGTGAGTAGCCAACCACAGCTCAGGAAGTGATAGTATATTTCCTGGAGAACAGAAACAGATAGTTGCACGATAGCCTTTGCGAACGGCGACTGAACCAGAAATGATGATGTGTGTTATATGTGAAGCACATTCACAGGGATGTCATACAAGGCAAAGCAAAGACATGCGGAAGAAGTGACAGAGGAAACATTTCACTTTTTCAGTCAATCAGCGTTTCTTGTACCTGCAATGTTGTAATAAGTAGCACCACACCTTTCACATGAGTAGAGCTTACTCTCAAATGAAACTGGACAAAACAATAGACTCGACCTCTGGAATAATCAAATCTATGTCTGGGAAAACAGGTCCGAAAATACCAAGTTGTCTTGGAAAGACTGACGGATGTCACTGGTCATTGTGATTAGAAATCAAAATCTGTATCGCAAAACTGCATCAGAACCTAAAAGCGCATTTGTGTCTATATCGGGGAATGTCATTTATGTATTTGAACGCATTTGTGCCAATGTGCATGTATCTTTACATTTTGCCTCGGGTCAAGGAAAAAACAGGCAAGGACAAGACAGAACCTGTCAGTTCATTCATTGATTACAGAAAAGTTTTCCAGTTTCTTTTTGACATGTATTCGTCAAACATCTTAAAGGGATAGTTCACCCAAAAAGGAAAAGTCCATACAATCCAATAAGTCAACAGGGTCCAGAAATTTGAAGCTCAAATAGCACATAAAGGCAGCATAAATGTAATTAATAAGATGCCAGTGGTTAAATCCATGTCTTCAGAAGTGATATGATAAGTGTGGGCGAGAAACAGATCAATATTTAAGTCATTTCTTCATTACGAGGGGAAGATTTGACCCCACATTTTTAATTAATTTTCAATTTCAATAGACTTCAAGTGATGTGTGGCCATATGTGTGTGTGTGTGTGTGTGTGTGTGTTTCCAATTCCTAGTTTGGAATATGGAAGTAAACTATAGCAAGGTAAACTTCTGAAGCAGCAAATGGGAGACCTCAGCGAATATCATTTTTGTCTATCACAATTGCCAAATCTACTGTCTCTCCCTCTGCAGCTGTATTAGAAACCCCCATCACAACAGCGCTGGCTACATTTTTTTATTATTATTATTAATCCCAGGACAATACAACGCAAAGAATAATGTTATAACGGCTTGACAAAGCCAACATACTGTTATTCTACAGACATGGTTTAAGGTTTTTCCAAAATCCCTAAACTTAAGATCAAAAAATGTCAAGAGTAACTTCTCAATGCAGGCCTGGGTAGATCAGCGAGTATTGAGGCTGACTATCACCCCTGGTGTCACGAGTTCGAATCCAGGTTGTGCTGAGTGACTCCAGCCAGGTCTACTAAGCAACCAAATTGGCCTGGTTGCTAGGGAGGATACAGACACATGAGGTAATCTACTCATGGTCGCGATTAGTGGTTCTCGCTCTCAATGGGGTGCATAGTGAGTTGTGCGTGGATTGTGGAGAATAGCATGAGCCTTCACATGCTGTGAGTCTCCGCTGTGTCATGCACAACGAACTACGTGATAAGATGCACAGACTGACTGTCTCAGAAGCAGAGGCAACTGAGACTTGTCCTCTGACACCCGGATTGAGGTGAGTAACCGCGCTACCACAAGGACCTACTAAGTAGTGCGAAGTGGGCATTTCAAATTGGGAGAAAAGGGGATTAAAAAAAAAAAAAGGTAAATAAATAAATTTGGGCTGTCGATTTAACACGTTACTTAACTTAAAAACGTAACGTAATTAATCGCAATGCCCCGGGATAAGGAAGATTCCTGAGAAATGCAAGCTTGTAATACCACCTGCTTACTCCAGAGGGCAGTAATTGAAATTTCAGCTGTATGAGCAACACACAATTTATACAGTGAAGAAAACAACCCACAACACAAACATATGTTACGTTCTTGGGTTCAAAACACTCAAAGGAACGCAAATGCGAACTATGTGATCTCAAGATGTGTTTACAGATTGAGTATTAAACTA
Source organism: Moxostoma hubbsi (assembly GCA_032164185.1). Taxonomy (NCBI): domain Eukaryota; kingdom Metazoa; phylum Chordata; class Actinopteri; order Cypriniformes; family Catostomidae; genus Moxostoma; species Moxostoma hubbsi. The sequence goes on from JAVLUX010000042.1 coordinate 27,604,793, forward strand.
TATTTAATTTGACACAGTGACCTAAACATTTTATGTTTATGACGCAACACACCCGAGACGCTACACAAGCATGTCTAACGCAGGTGTAGATTGACGGGACCTTAAACAAGCCCTCATAATAAATCTCCAACTGATTGACAAATTCTCTTGTGTAATGGATTGCTGTGAACTGTATGACAATGATTGACTTATGATCAATAATATGGTAGTAAATAATACATTGTATTATTATAAATATTATAAATATTTTTATATGCGATTAATTGCAATTAATTAATCAGGACACCATATAATTAATTCGATTAAAACATTTTATCGATTGACAGCCCTAAAATAAATAAATAAAAAAAGAGTACTTTCTTGCTTTTAAGCTACATTCACCAAACTTTGCACAGACCTGCAGGCTGATCTGTATTTTTATGCAATGACTACTCTGTCTGATCGGACTTAAGGGATCACACAGTGTACGATCAAAATACAAAAAATTCCATACACTTACATTGTCGGAATGTTCCTGAATTAAAATTCCTAATGGACCTGTAACACCCTGTTTACACCAGATTTTAGCAGTGAACCATGTCAAAAATATATCAATGTCGATGTCTACACTGGAATTATCCGTTCTATTACTGATGCTGTAGATCTAGATGGTGTAAAACCTTCAAACTTTTAAAATTAATTTGCACTTTCAGACATGGCTTTGTCAGGCTGACATCAAAATGTGTCTCTACAACCTTAATTAGTCTAGTTTTGTAGATTTTTAAAAAAAAATGTATGTACAAAGTTGGCTAGCTAGAAAGCTACGCAACTAAAAAAGCCGAAACGTCATAACAGTCTGTTAAAAAGTCTGTCAAACAGGGCTCATTTGTGAGCTGGAGATCGATCCATTTGATAAAACTTAATTATTTTAGACCAAAATATTACTTTGGCTCTGCTAGATGCCAAATAAATCATTCCTAATTCTGATTTCAGAGACCATGCGCAGCACATTAGCATCGGCTAGTTCTGAGGATGCTAGTTTGTAAACAAAACACACGAGTTAGCATGAATCCATTAAGAACACGCTAAAGCTACTTTGATACTAAAAAACCATTTCAACATACAATGTGTCCCTCTTTCCATGCAATTCATCATGTTTGGTGCACACTAAGCTAAGCTAAACTAGCCAAAGCTAGGCTATTGTTTTCCGCCCCAGTAGTCTGAAACAGACCCTCAGGAGTAAACAAGGCCACAGTGTACTGAACAGAGTAGTAAAGAACATCCCTGTGGCCTAAACTGTACCTGGCTCTGTGCCTCTAAACCTAGACTAAGAGTTCACGCCTCTTGCCACAAGTGGCTAAAATTACCCATTACATACACAATAATAACAAATAAACAAAGCATTATTATGATCACCTGACCACTGGTACAAACATGTTATGACTGAGAATACCAGCTTAATCCAGCCACAAATCTAGGCCGTACAAAGTCAGATATTTGTGCGAGAAATTAACTTCAACAGGGGAACTGAAACTAATGACTAATATGAGAAGTCTGTGCTATTTCACACTGTTTGTTTAATGTCCAAAATTCAACAGAGACAGATAGAGTGAGAGAAAGACGTAGAGAGATTTCACAGAACATAAGTGCGGATAAAGGTGACTGGCCACTTGTTTAGCTTGATGCTTTGCCTTTTCATGTCACTGATTAGCACAGATTAGCACAAAGAATGACAAAGACCTTTAATTTAGGCCGTAAGGATTCAGTTATCGCTCCATTTCTCGACCGAATAATTCGGTACATTCACCCACTCCATGGATTCCTCTGTAAAGCCTTAATAACATATCATCGAAGAATTCCTTGTGAAAATGTTATTATTTCAAAAGCAACTGGTCCTGATTTTTTACTTGTCATTATTTACTCACTCACATGTTGTTCCAAACCTGTATTTTTTTTTTAAACGTGTCATATTTCATAAAGGGGTGTGTCACTTACTGAGTGGTTTGAGTATGTTGGAGGCAGAGTCATCCGCATTCTCAGCATCTGATTTGTCGCTCACGTTTTCCGTCACACGTTCTCGCTTCTCTTTGTGACCGGTTCGCCGTCTGTGTTGTCGCCGGCGACGGTAACTCTTAGGCACGTGAACTCCAATGTAGACTGTGTGATGACCTGAACACACACAAACAATTAAAAAACATGGTAAGATTACAAATACACACATACATGTGAGCATATACACACATGTAAACATATCACATGTTATAAAGGCAAACCCTTAATTTTAAGACCCATGCGTACACATGCGTGGACGTTGCATTTTGGCTTTGATATACTTAATGCATAGTTTAAATTCATTTAAACTGACTAGTCTCAGTTCAGAAGACTCTGTCCTGTCAGTAAAGGGTTAACATTTGATGAACGGAGTCATGTGACAAAACAGCATGGTGCCGATCACAGCGGAGTTTGTCTTTGGGAGCAATGCCCACAAAGCAACATCTGGTAAGAAACCGTTTTTACATTGGAACCCGTTTGAGTCTCTATTTTCATTCGATATGACATTTTTTACATTTGAGACATTTATCGCAAAATGCCACACTGCTAAACACATGTACGGTAATGTGTACTTAGTGCATTTTTCCCTTAGAAATCCTTTATATACTGTGCATTATCAAACTGAGAATCAATGGATGCATTCAAAAGCTGAACATTTTTGCATTTAGGGGCTTTATTTAGGATGAAAATAAGGTTTATTTCAAACTGTTCTGAGACCAGTGCAGGCAGACAGCACACTGGAGGATAAGTCATTCACTAAATAGGGGGAAGGGAGCATCCTATAGCTTACTATGCAGCAAAGGGCATTCTGAACTGAATCTGAAGTACAGTTTCGGGCTGCTGATGATGTTTGGACCACTCAACATGTTTGGTTATCAGTATATATATTCAGAATTTATAATGTATAATTGTATTTTAACATGGATGGCAGTGATTGGATGATGCTGGCCATATTTTGAATCAGAATTAATTATGCAAATTTCTGTTTCTTAGGTGCTACTAGTTACAAATCTATAAGAGAAATGGAAAATGCAAACAGCAGTCACGCTCGGGTCTCAGAGGGATATAATTGATCTCATGTTTGATGATAGCCAACTACTGTCCAGTGGTACAAGCGTCACAAGTTATAACATGCATTATTATTATTATTGGTGTTTATGAGCTCTCTAGGAGGATTTGACAGGATTATATATCACATAGAGATTCTCTTTATAAGGTGTGTGCACGTGTATGTGATAAATGTGAGTGAGTAAATGTGAATGCATTTTTAAGATATAATATTAGCCTATATATTATTAAATAATTATTATATGAAGGAAAGATCTGAACCTTTGATTATAGAGAATGCAGATGTTTTCCTGTAAATCTGATCAGACAGTAAATGGCACAACATCTCCAGGAAGTGGATGCAAATAGCAGTTGAACACACACACACACACACACACACACACACACACACACACACACACACTCACTCACTCACTCTCGCACACACACACACACACACACACACACACACACACTCACTCACTCTCGCACACACACACGCACTCACTCACTCACTCACACACACACACACACTCACTCACTCACACAGTCACTCACACACACACACACACTCACTCACTCTCGCACACACACACACACACTCACACACTCACTCACACACACACACACACACTCTCACTCACTCACACACTCACTCACACACTCACTCACACACACACACACACACACACTCACACTCTCACTCACTCACACACTCACTCACACACTCACTCACACACTCACTCACACACTCTCGCACACACACACACTCACTCACTCACACAATCACTCACTCACTCACTCACTCTCGCACACACACACACTCACTCACTCACTCACTCACTCTCGCACACACGCACACACACATTGGTCTACCTATCATTATGAGGACTTTCCATAGACGTCATTATTTTTATACTGTACAAACTATAGATTCTATCCCCTAAACCTAACACAACCCCTAAACCTAACCCTCCCAAAAAAACTTTCTGCATTTTCACATTTACAAAAAAAACATTGTTTAGTATTATTATGGGGACACTAGAAATGTTCTCATAAACCATATTTTACAACATAAAAACCTTGTAATTACCAGTTTGTAACCTAAAAAATGTCCTCGTAAACCACCCAAACCCGCCCATAAACACACACGCTCACACACGCTCACACAAGCTCACACATGCTCACACACACACACACACACACACACGCAGAGCAATAAAACTATTTGTCATTCAAGAAATCTTCAATCCAGTCATGCGTCCATCACGCATCTTTTTCACAATCCTCCACTTTTTTCATTTCAGGTTTGTCTTTAAAAAAATACATCCATCGAATCTTATCTGATAAGTGTGTGAGTGGGTGGGTTTGATTGAGACATGTGAAAGTCCAAAGTTCAGGGGAAGGGTGAAGCAGAAACAAACATAGAAAGCACAAAAGTGTGTGAAATAGTCATGTTTGAGAATCTGTGTGTGTGTGTGTGTGTGTGGTTGTGTATTCTGCCTTTGACTTTGTTCATCTAAACCTGTAGCACTATGAATTCCAAAACTGAGGGATGATTCACTTATAAACAATATAAAACATTTAACAGGCAGACCAATGTAGTCACAAATATTTTAGTTACATTACACTGCTATATAGAAATATTTCTTTAGCACCTGGAACAAGGATGAGGGCGTGGCCGGGCCGGGCCATGAGGACACACGCTCAGCGCTGAACTGTCCTAATCAGCCGGGAGGGGAGATAAAGTCTAGCCGGAGGCGCCTTTTCATGAGAGAGACACACGTGGCTGCTGTGTGTGTCTCTGTGTGTTTATGTTTGTTTAAGTTAAGTTACGTCCTTAAAATTCTGTTGACTGTTCTGCTGGTTACCGGCTCCTCCTTGCCCGTCCTGTGAACCCCGTTACATTGGTGCCGAAACCCGGGATGGAGGAGGGATCTTAACAGAAGAAGTCGCTGCCAGCTGCTGGGAGTCGGAGGAACTGCTGCCGTCAGCCAAGAAGGGGAGGAGCCGTTACCGTCCACCATGGGAGGAGTGGCTGTCATCCGCCAGGGGGCAGAGGTGCTGCTCAGGACCAGTCGACATTGTGTCCGGGGCCGGCGAGCCCATTTCTGTCTCCTCTCCCTGCTT